>PVJA010000296.1:142260-191202 GCA_004027025.1 Myocastor coypus
TTTTTTTTTTTTTTTTTTTTTTTTTTTTTTTTTTTTTTTTTTTTTTTTTTTTTTTTTTTTGTCACAGGTAAGACTACTTTATACAACAAGGATACAAGTCCTTTACTTTACATATAACTTGCAAATATTTTCTCCCATTCTGCAGATTTGAATTTTTACTTCTTCTGCATTTTAGGGAAGGGTCTACAGGGTGTTCAGTGTCTCACTACTAAATCAGACTCAAAGTGATCCACCTGTTTACAGCCTCCCAAGAGCTGGGATTATAGGTGCACACCACCACACAATTGCCATCTCAGCAAGCCCTAGGGGCAGGGCTGACATGGCAGGCCCTGGGATCAAACCCCAAGACCCCTGCACTTGCTTATAGGTGCTTTAATCCACTGAGCTATTTGGCCAGCCCTGAACTTTTACTTTCTTAGTGGCATGATTTACAGCATGAAAATTTAAATTTTGATGTAGTCTATTCTATTTTTCTCTTGTTATTCATGCTCCTAAACCATTGCCTAATACCAGGACTAGCAAACTGATTTTCTGTGTGGAGGGTAGAGCCCAGGGCCTCACCCTGCCAGGCAAGTGCTCTACCACTGAGCTACACCCCAGGTCTACTTATATCTTGTCTTTCAAGTCTTACAGTTTTAACTCTCACAGTTAGACCTATGATCTACGTTGAAATTAATTTCTGTGCATGGGATGAGTTGGGACATACGGCAGTCCCAATGCCATTTGTTGGAAGATTCTTTTCTTCCTCACTTAATTGTCTTGGTGCCTGTGGAAACTCAGCTGGGGCTTATAAAGGGAAGGGTTCACTTCAAGCTCTCGTTCTGTTATGCCATTCCATATGTCTGTGCCCAGGCCAGGGCCGCAGTGTCTGGGGCCCCACGGCACAGTGGAGCACGAGGTCAGGAAGGGGGGTCCTCTGACTCTTCTTTTGCAGTTCCTCCTGCTATGCTAGTCCCTTGCATTTCCATGCGAATTTGAGGATCTGCTTGCCAACTTCTGTAATAAAGCCAGCTGGTTATGGTTAAAGGGATTGTGCTGAATCTGAGGGTCAATCCGAGGAGTGCCATTGGCTTAACAATATTAGGTCTCTGAGCAGTGCACATGTGCTATTTTCCATTAATTTTGATTGACTTTAATTTCTAAAATCACATTTGCAATTCCCAGTGTACAAATGTCACACTTCTTTGTTTAAATTTATACCTAAATATTTAAATTTTTATGCTATTATAAATGAAAATTTTCTTATTTTCCTATTCATTACTAGAGTATATAAATACAGTCAATTTGTATATTAATCTCACAAACTGCAACTTTGCTTGACTCACATGTTACTAATTTTTTCTAGTGTGGATTCTTTGGGATTTTCTACATATGAAATAATGCCATCTGCCAGTAGAGGTGGTTTTCACTTCTTTTCAGTCTAAATGCCTTTTATTTCATTTTACGCCTAATTTCCCTGGCCGGACCCTCTCGTCCAGCATTAAACATGAAAGGGGGAATGGAAGCCTGCTCTTATCTGTGGGCTGGGTGGAGGAGAGGAGTCCGGTTAGCTGCAGCTCTTTGATGGTGGTTTTTTGGGGCTGGGGTTCCCTTGCAGGTCCAGTCTGCTGAACGTTTTTATTTCACAGTGTTGGGTTTGTTAACTACTTATAGAGTGTCTATGAGGTGATCATATGGCTCTCATCCTTATTCTATTAATCTGATGCTTTCCATTAATCGATTTTTGTCTGATAAATCAACCCTGCATTTCTGGCTAAATCCCATTTGGCCATGGTAGATAATCCTTTTATGTGTTGGTGGAATCATTTTGATAGTACTTTTTTTTTAAGAGAAAATTTTCATCTATATTCACAAGGTAATTCCCCAGAGCTCACAGCCTGTTGTTTTTCTCCTTGTGATGTCTCTGTCCGAGTTTGTATCAGGTTCATCCTGGCCTCAGAGGATGAGGTGGAACATGCTCCCTCCTCTTTTATTTTCGAGAGGAGTTTGCGAAGGATCAATATTAATTCTTTGAACATTTGACAGATTTCAGTGTTGATCCTAGGACTTGGCTTTTCTTTAGGGAACTTTTTTTTTTTTTTTTTTTTAGGTTTCTAATTCAATGTTTTTTCTTGTTACAAGCCTACTAAGGTACTTCAGATCATCTTAAACTAGTTTTGGTTAGATTTTTCTTACTATAAAGTCATCTACTTCCACTAAGTTACTGATGTTGTTGATGTACCTCTAGCCACTGTTTCTGTAAGCTTTAGAGATTTCAGCAGCTTAGTCTCCTCTCTCCTTTTTCTGGTCTCCACAGCTAAAGATTTATCACTTTTCTTCTTTCTTCAAAGAACCAAACTTGTGTTCACAACAGTATACTTGACTGTGTCCCTGTTGTGCTGCATGCCGTGTTCCACTTACGCTTTCCTAGCCCTTCTTACTCCTGTCTTCTGGTTGCTGTGGGGTCAGCCTCGCTCCCGTGTAGCTCCTCTGATGCACCCATTCGTAGGTGGACATTTCCCCGGAGCATTTCCCTCCTTCACCTGTGCAGAGGCTGTGTTTGCACGTTCATTCATCTAGATGCATTTTCTAACAAGACTTCCTTTTTAATTCACTGGTTGTTTAGGAACATTTTATTTAATTTCCTCTTCTTGTGAATTTTGTTTCCTTTCGCTGTTGCAGTCTGACCTGATGCTGGGAGCACTGGAGGAGCACTTGCCTCACGCTCTTTTGGTTGCCCCACGTGATTTCTCCTGGCTCCATTCTGCCCTGAGGATCGCTCCGCTGATCCATGGAGCCCAGGAAGCCGTGCTGTGTATAGTGCTGTTGGCCTTTTGGGGGCCAGCTGTGTAACTACCCATGTACATTTGCCAACACCCTGTTTATTTGTGTAGATTTGAATCATTCTTTTGTATTTCTTGACATCAGTCTGAAGATTTCTTTTTCTTTTTTGATGTTTTTTGTAAAGCAGATTTGCTGGCAACAAACAATCTGGTGTTGTCTTTATTTTACCTTCTTGTTTAATGATGGATTTGCTGGCTATGAGTTTTGGTTGGCAGTGCCTCCTTGTAACATTTGACTGCATCCTCCCAGGCCATCTGGCTGCTGTGCTACCCACGTAGTCAGGGGTCCTGCACTGTGCCCCCTGGTGTGTGAGGTGGCCTCCCACCCTGTGCCAACATCCTCTCTGCCTTTGTCTTAAGGGCTTTGCTGGTGAAGGTCCAGGCAGTGGTGTCTTACTTGGCTTGCAGAGCTGAGCTTCTTGGGAGTATTTTTCAACAGATTTGGAAAGTTTTCAGCCGTTGTTTCCTCGTATTTTCTCTCTCCCTCTGCCACATCCTACAGGACCCATCCTGTTGTCCACAATTACTGAGGCTCTGTTTATTCCCCTTATTTCTCGACCTATTCCTCCAATTCCATGACTTCTACAGATTTGTCATGAACTTCAATGGTTATTGTTTCTGCAAACTCACAGCCTCTGTCAAGCCCCACAGAGGAATTCCATTATGGTTTCTGTACCTGGGCTTCACAGTCCCCAGAGAGACTGTGAGCCCACCCCATACCTGGGCCTTGGTTAATTCTTTTCTTTCTTTCTTTTTTTCTTTCTTTCTTTCTTTCTTTCTTTTTTTTTTTTGTCTTTTTGAGACAGGGTCTCACTATGTAGTTCAGGCTGGCCTTGAGCTCACTTTTGTAGTCCAGGCTGGTCTTGAACTCGCACCAATCCTCCTACCTCAGCCTCCCAAGTGCTGGGATTACAGGCGTGCCCATATCTTTTCTTTTCTTTCTTTTTTTTTTTTTTTAAATGTATTTGGTGCAGGGTCTCACTTATAGGCATGCTGGGCCTCCATATCCCTGGGGGATGGGGCTGGTGTGGGGATTGAACCCTGGTCCCTGTACTTGCCTGAGCAAGTGCTTAGTTCACTGAGCTATCTTGTCTGGACCTTAGTTTCTAATGACTTTCTCCAGCCAAAGTGACTGGTGGCAGCTTCCAGGGCTGGGCTAGGGATTCCAGAGGTGGCTGAAGCATCCTGCAGCCTGGAGAGCAGAGGAGTGTTGACAACCTTGCAGTGCAGAGGGGCCTGGGCTGTTGAAATAGTCCAGTCACATAGCAGGGAGCACTTGAGCAACTTGAGCAAAATAAAGAGACTCAAGCTCAAGCTCCCAATATGAAGTACATAGCCATGAGTCCATCCTGCTCTGTGTAAATGGTTGAATAAACACAAGAGGAGAAAAGGAAGTGTCCCATGAAGACAAATTGCAAGTAACTGTTGTAAATCCTGCACTCTCCCCTCTCCTTAGGTGTGGACAGCTCACGACTTCTTCCCAAAGATGCAAGGGGTGACAAAAAGCTGCTGTGAGGGTCACATTCCAGAAATCCTGCTTTGCACTAATTTGGGACACCATGGCAGCACTTGACAGTCTCACAGGAGACCCTCGAGAGGACCTGCAGAAGAGCTGCAGTCAGAGTTTAATGTGAGGGGAGGAGAGTGCCAGAGGGCTTCAGGGCTACATGTAGTGAGCTGTCAAAAATCCTGAGCAGCCCTGGTAGTTTTCTATCATACTCCCTAGAGCTGTAAACTGGATAGGAGTGAAATCACCACAGAGGCCAGGCACAGAGGACCTCAGCCTGGACCACACCATGGATAGAGACACCATATGGGGGGCATCCAGCAAAAATACCCAGATGGCAACTCTCTCCTGGGGTGGCTATCCCTGGAGTGATGCGGAAGGTGGTACCTGAGGGTAGGCACAGCATCAGCAGGCTGGCTACACACCAGGCACAAGGTGGAGCCAGCTATGGCCAGGGAAGTTCCACTCTCAGGGCATTGACTTTCATGGCCAGCGTGTCTGTGCCCTGGAAAAATGCTGTGCTGTCCCCAAGGATGCAGACTAACTTAATGCCACATAGTGGCCTGGGTGCTCTGAGTCAAGGGGCACAGGTCCTGTAAAGGGCCATGCAGAGGCCTGCATAGACTTCAGACAAGGCTTCCCAGAGCTGCAGCTGGGAGCCAAGTGCTGACCATTGAACCCACTCAGGGCATCTGGCTGCAGCCAGGAAGGAAGGCAGGCAAGGGGCAGAAAGTGGGTGCATAGGTTATGACATTTCAGTAGGCAATGAAATTTTCACATAAAACATGCTCAGGAACTTTACAGTTTGAGTTAATAAGTTTGGGTATAGAAAGACATTAACACCCACCACGTCTCCATGTGGGCCCAGACTAATTGAGAACAGAATAGAAAAGCTGCCCATTCCCACTAGCAATAAAACTCCATGGTACTTACGAGTAAGTATGATACTGATGTGGAACTGCTAAATGAGAAAATAATAAGCTTTTATTGAGGGTTATAGATGAGATTTTACTAATTGGAGGGATACACCAGAAGCTGGGAGACTGGATTGAGTGGCTCTATAATCACCACTTCAGGGCAGTTTCATGTAAAATCCCAGCAGAGCTCCCCGAGATACCTGGTGGCTGTCACTTTACCTGGGACAGACTGATGACAGTCAGGACCTACTGGAGAGAGGTAGAATGTGGGAAGACTGCCTCTGTAGCCACAGTAACCAAGGGCCTACAGGAGGACTGGTGGCCAGCCCTGCACACATGCAAAGAGGCAGGAGTGGCGTCATACCTGTAACCCCAGCTACTCAGGGGGCTGAGGCAGTAAGACTACTAGTTCGAAGACAGCCTGGGCAACTTAGCAAGATGCTGTCTCAAAAAAACAGGAGCTGGAGGTGTAGAGGTGGTAGAGCGCCCCTGGGTTCAATCCCTAGGTCTGTCCAAAGCAAACACAGAAACAAAACTATGTAAAGAGTTTTGGCAAGAAGGAGGCTGCCCTGGCGACTTGGCATGGGCGGAGCTGTGGGGGGGGTTGCTGAGCTGAGGGCTGCTCCCTGCTCCCCTGGGCCTAGCTGGCCCTCCGCGTGTCCCCTTCCCGGGAGTGCACAGCGTGTTGGCAGCGTTGTGGGGCTCTTCATGCAGTGTGAGAGCGTGCTTGCCCTGCTGTGCACGTGGGCAGCAGACTGGGGCCGGCTCCTGGAAAGAGCAGGCACACTCTGCAGCAGAGGCTCCAGCCACAGCCGGTGGGCCAGCGGCGGGAACCAGCGGTGTGGTGCTCCCTGGGCAGGGAAGGAAGCGGAACACAGCCACCGGTGCCAAGTGCTAAGGTCCCTCTGCCTGCTGAGGCTGTGGCACAGGGCAGCAGGGGCTTTGGAGTGCCGGTAACAGAGTGGGGGAGAGAGGAGTTCATAATGTTTCGCTGCTAAACGTAATTACCTGAAGCAAATATGGAAAAATGCTAATCCGTGTTAAATCTGGGATAAAATTACATATTGTCCTATAGAACGTGTTCTGAATGTTTGTATTATCCTGTAATAAAACGTTGGGACAAAGAACATAGGTTTGGGGGGAGGGGCCTAAGAAATAAGAGAAAACAAAAGATACTAAGATAGCAAATAGGATGAAAAACGAGCACACAGCACTAGGATGGAAATCAAAGAGAAAAAGAAACCATTTCAGAAATGCAGATCTGGGAGACTGCTGAGTACAACGTCAAGGACGTTTAGCCATTCAACAAATAATTGAACACCTGCTGAGGGTCAGGCCCCTGGGATGAGAGGTCCCTTCCCCCCAGAGCTGAACCTCATGGAGAGAGACTCTGCTCCACACAGGGCAGGCACAGAACAGAGCTCAGCGAGTCAGCCCCACTGCTGGGGAGAGGAGGGAAGGGCAGAAAGGCACTGGCTACACTGCTAGGGGAGCCCCACCTTGGCCAGAGTTGGGGGAACTCAGTGATGGAGGGAATAGAGTGTGCCCTGCAGGCCTGGGGGCTGGCACCACCAGAAGGTCAGGGCCAGCTGGACTTGTGGGCAGCGTGAGGTCTGGAACCGCTTGCCCAGTGAGGCCTCGGGGCCCTGGAATGGCCCATTGGTGATGCGGGGTGGCTATGTGGACAGAAAGCATCAGATGTGGCAGAAGACAGCTGAGGTGAAAATGGGCCCAGAGGGCCAAGCTCTCTGTGTCCTCCTCCTGGGAAGCAGCCAAACGAAGGGAAAGGCAAGGCAAGTGGTCTCTGCATGTGGGGGCCTGGCTGCTCCCCAAAGTGCTGGAGAGGAGGGGCGGGCATCTGTGCTGAGCCTGAAGCAGAGCAGTGTGTGTGTTCCCAGGCTGCCACGTGTTAGGTGCTGGCCAGTCAGTGCCCTGGGCAGGGCTCTGCAGCTCAGCCCAGTTCCTTCCTGGAGAGGGAACAGGGGCAGAGGTTGGCAGCCAGGTTGATGACCCCACAGTCCTGGAGCCAAGCTATGCCTGGCCTCTGGGCACTGGTGTGAGCACTGCCCCAATAGCTGTGGCAGAGACAGGCTGGGGAGTGGAGGCCTGTGGCCAGACACCAGAGTGGACAAGGCATCCTGAAAGGCTGGCTAGGTGCAGCACTTTGTGGCCACATTTACTTGCACGATGGTACTCAATTTTGTGGGCAGCAAGGCCCACCTGAAAGCTTGCATTAGTGGCCTAGGACGGAGCCCTGGCTCCTTGCTGTGGGCCTGGCTCCAGCCCCAAGGATCCGTGTTTACCATGGAAGCCATTGGCCTGCAAGTGCACACCTTGGTGCTGACTACAGTCTCTGGGCTGTGGTGCCAGGCATGCGACCTTAAGCTCAGGTTGTGCTTTGCCAAAGGTGCCAGAGACACCCTGAGGGGCATCGGTGCTGGCTAGGAAGACTGGGGGCTGGGCTCCATGCAGCGCAGTTGCTCCCAGCAATACTGATGGTGGGTCCCCAGGGCAAGGGTGGAACTGCTCCAGGTGGGGCTCTGTGTGCTTTGTGCCCTTCGTGCCCCTTGGGTCTGGATGCTTCTTTGTCCCAGCCCAAATCTCCTAGGCCTGCCTGGCACTTGGATTGCCTTGGGCTGCAGCTTTAGCCTATTTCCAAATCAACTCAATTTGGTTTCCTCCCAGGCCACTTTCGGTTCAGTTTGACTCAATTCAACCTTGAATTCAGTTTTCATTTTGCTTACTCCATGTTGCTGGGGCTCTGCCGTGTCTGCCTTGTTCAGTGGGTGTGTGGGGCCCACATGGAGGTGCAGGTGGGAAGAGGACCAAGAGAGGACACACAGGGGTTGGAGAAAAGCTCAGAGATGTGGCCCCTGAGCTTCCTGGCAGAGACATCAGCAGCCATGGAGACTGCCCAAGTGCATCCGTCCTATAGCCGGTAGTTCTACCAGGGGAACAGTGACTGAAGTTTCTGCCTAGTTCCCTAGATGTCTGTATGTTGCCACAGTGCTTATGTGCACAGGGCATTTCTAAGGAGGGACAAGGTAGGAAACATTTTCTAAAGCTTCCCTGTGGCCCCAGATGTGACCTAGCCCAGGGTGACTGCATTGCAGAGGGTGGTGCTGGGCTGGGGGTCAGGACTCCTGCTGCCCCACCCCAGCTGTGTGTCCCTGGGTGGCCTGGCCCTGGTGCTTCCAACCCTCATCCGGTGCACTTCTCTAGCCAAGCCCGCAGTCGCTGCAGGAGTCAGCCTGTCCCAACACCAAGGTGCCACTTGCTGGGTCCATCTGTCTAGTAATGCACAAGTGACTGTGGGCTTGGAGACTTGATCACCATGCTGGACCACAGTGGAGGAGGTGGATATAAGACTTTGCCAGAGTTCTGCAGGGTCCCCTTGCCGCCACACTGGATAGCACGACTGCAGCTCTCAGGCATCAGTGCCTGGCCCATAAGTCTCACTTTTCTCTGCTTTCACAAGGACTGATCACCACACCCATCCACAAAACTATCCCACAGGCATGTCCCAGACTTGGGGCAGGGGCAGGTGCTTGGGAGACACAAGGATCCACATTCAATTCTTCCTTATTTATGAACCAACATGGGGCAGCTTATTACTCTAATCATTCACTAATCATCCCCATAAATGCAGGGACCAACCAAATCCCACTGAATCAATAAAGTGGTAAGTTCTGTGCCTAAACCATGGCACCTAGTGCTCTTGAGTAAACCTTTTGGTAATTTACAAAGGCTGTTGAATTTTATAGTAAGTGTTTTTCAAACCAAGCTGGATTCTAAACAATAATGACTTTTTAATGTGGCTCTGTGATTACATTGTCATAGTGAAATACGGGGGTCTCTGACTGCATCCGAAATGAGCCTGGTGTGAATTACTCCCCAGCACAGACCAGCTCGGCCCAGGTAAAGCAATCTTCATAAATCATCCTCCAATCCGAGTGGCCTGGCAGGCAAGGCCTGATGCCAATGTTTGCAACTCAGATTTCCTCGGACAATTTGTAAACAAGCTCTTCCATTTGTTCCAGAGCAGTGGCTACAGCCAGGTGGTTGTGCGGTGGCCCTGCCCAATACATGTGGCCTCCACCCTGGGTGGGGCAAGGGCTGTGGTCACTGCCCACAAGGCTGCTCACAGGAAAATGGATGAAAGGTTGGTAACCCTGAGTGAGGCCATGCGAGGCACCTCGGCCTTCGGGGCTGCCGACTGCCATCCAGTCAGGGTCTCTATCAGGATGGCCCTCGGAGCTCCAAGCGAGCACTGGTGGAACTCTTGGACAGTGCCCGGATGAGGCACTCAGAGCTGCCTTGCTGTTAGGAGCCAGGTCTAAAGGAGGAAGTGACTATCAGTGGACATGACCCAGAAGGTTTGTCTCCCCTCCAGGCCCTCCCTGCATCCTCTGTGCCATGCCCTGAGCTCAGCATGGCAGCCGATGGTGAGCTGGAACATGAGGCAAAATGAACCTCTCCTCCCTAAGCTGTGTGTGTAGGTGTTTTGTTCCCAAAACAAAGAAAGCTACTAAGAGTTTCCTTTTATCAGGGAGGCCCTTTGTGAGCAGCATTGGGGTGGGCCTCAGTCTCCCATACAGGCGTGTTTTCTCTGAGCGGTCACCTTGGCCCCCACGCACTCTGTCACAGGTGCCTAACTGCTCATTCCTGAAGTTCTGCGTGGGCCATGGTGAAGCGTGGCTTGGGTCTTCACTGAATAGGGCACAAGAAGGAGCGGGCTCTGTGGGAGCAGGGTTCTCATCTCCTGGGGCCTGTAGGCGCTGATGGGGCCAGGAGAACTTTGACGTGAACCCCTGCACATCCCAAGCTGTGAAGACTGAGGAGACCCTGCCCTTGGGGATAGCTGGGCTCCTGGACTCAAGACCACACATGAGCTTCCCTGGGCTCCAGCCAGGATGAATGAATCCTTTCCTCCCTTCCTGTCTTTCTGGGGAGCCCAGTTGCCCTGCCTGAGACTCCTTGTGGGTCTAGGGGTATAGGCTGGCTTGGGCGTCTTCTTGTCTCCAGAGGGTCAGAGGTAAGGGGAATCCCATAGGCTCTAGAGCTTGGAGCCCAGTGGAACCCCGGGGCTTAGCCTGGTCTGGGGTACAGATGGGACAAGGCGGAAGGCCATGGATCGGGGCCCTTGGCACCTGTCCCAGAGGTGCTGCAGGCACGGGAAGGTGACAAGGGTGAGATGGGCTCAGTGCTCCCAGGTCCTGAGTATGGCCAGATGGGAGGGACCGGGGAGGCAGGCATGGTGCAGGAGCAGTGCCTGTGAGGGCCTAGCTCACAGCTAGCTTCTTGCAGACCAAAGGAAGCCATGCAACCCATCTCCTCTGTGCCATACCTCTGAGGGTGCTTACAATTGCATCTCTGATTCTAGACAGGGAAGCTGAGGTTCGAGTGGAGACCTTCTGCCGGACTTGAAACTGCATGAGCGGTGCCCTTTTCCCTGTCTTGAACCAGGAGCAGCCTGGGTCCCCTCCTGCCCTGAGCCTTTCCAGGCCAGCCTCAATGTGCACTTTGGGGAACTGGGCCAGCATAGGCTGCACACACTGAGAATCATACGAGTCAGTGGGTTGCAGACAAACGCGGGAAGGAACTGCCTTTGAGCTCGCTTTTGGTATTTAGCAAAAATATTTATTTGCAGCCTCAGGACTGCTTTCAAGAGGGACAGGGCCTGTGAGGAGGTAGCAGCTGGGCCTCTGTGGTGGTCCATAAAGATGAAAAGGGGACGAGGATGGAGGGGAGTCAAACTGCCTATACCAGGCCACCAGAGAGATTCAACTCACTTTCTATAATCTGGACAGCAACACCTGGGACATCCCCTGGGAGGATAAATCCAGCCACTTTAAGGGGAAAAAGAGCATGAGTCTATCATGTCAAAAATTAACATATGAACTTCAAATCCATGCACCAATTCAAAATCTGATTTAACAAACTGCTCTTATTAAAGTCAATTGGCCAGCATTCCATTAGAAAAACAAATGAAATCTTTCCCGTCTATGAAATAAATAATTTTCTCCCCACACCTAAGCGGGAGGCATTAACTTAACGGGTAATGATCTAAATTATGTATTAAACTCAATTACTTTTTATGACCGCTTTCCAATTAGGGTGTGCTGATTGACTGTGGGCCTGGAGACTCCTCCTGGCTGTACCTGGTCCACAGCCCTGGGCTGGCCCTGCAGCCTGCTAATGGACTGTGTCTGCTGTGCTGGACAGGATGTGGGGCGCGGCTCCTAGTGGTGGCCAGCCAAGGTGCTGCATGATTACCAGCTAAATTACCCTCCATGGAACTGCTCCCAGGAAACACTTGGACAATATGTCCCTGACACCAGGGCTCAGAGCTTCCCGCCCGCTCTGGGAAGCTGTATGCCATGGGTGAGACAGAGTCCCACTGCCACAACAGTCATCTCTTGTCCCCAGGCCCACTGTCTCCTCCCTCTTGGAGCCATGGGCAGTGAACCACCCCCAACCAGCCCACCCTAGTCAGCTGAGGTTTCCCTTAACAGCCAAGGTTCAGCTCTAAGGTCACATCCTCAGCCATGCTCCTTGAGCTGGAGGTTCACAGTCTCCCCTACCCAAGGCTCCACTTCTGTGATTTTAGTCACCTGAGGTCAGCCCCTTTCTGACAATATCAGGTGGAAACTTCCAGAAACTGGCAGGTCAGGAGTCTTAGGCTGCACACCATGCTGAGAAATAAGGCGAGACCTTGAGTTGCCTGGTGCCGTCCAACACAGTGCTTAGCACTATAGCTGGCTAGGTTGTCAGGTCGATGGTCGAAGGCCTGAGTGTCCATTCCTAAGCCTAAACTCTAAGCTCAAGGGCAGGGACACAGGCAGATTGGAAGTGAACTGTCCTCCTGGCACCCTCTGGCCTCCACACCTAGGACTTCGTCTCCCTTCACCTCACAGGTGGGCTCTGAGTCGCCTTGTGTCAGCACAGAATGGAGGAGCTCAGCTTCGAGAAACAGGGCCGCAGTCACAGAAGATCTGGCCCTCTGCATCCCCACAGCTGACCTGCTGTCTGCAGTTTCTGTTGCTGACCTCTCCAGGGCCTCATGACACATGAGAGCCCATGGCAGGTGTGTGCATGAAAACACGGCCTGCCTGTCTCAGGCCCCCACTGAGGCGGAAGGCCTGTGAGTCAAAGCGGAGCCCTAAACTAGACCCCTGTTCAGTCTAAGAAGTATGGATCTGGGTGTGGGGTGCACATGCAGAGGTGCAGTCCCAGCTCTCCAGAAGGCTGAGGCAGGAAGACCAAGCATTTCTAGTCTAGCCTGGTCCATCACTAAGGTCTAACTTACTGACTTAGGGAGATGCTGTCTCAAAAGCTAAATAGCTTCTTAAAATGCTGGGACTGTAGCTCAGTGTGAAGATGGTGGTGCCATCCCCTGTACTGTGATAAACAAATATACATAAATGAATGTGCAGACCCTAAGCACTAAAATGCTTCTCGCCAGGGTGCTGTCTGACCCTGAGAGTGAAGCCTGGAGAGTGGGCCCGGGCAAGACCTCAGGGGCTGGAGGAGGTGGGCACAGTGCCTCTGCTCAGGGCAGAGCTATGGCATTACACATAGGCCTGGCAAGTGAACCTCCCATGCCAAGGGCCCCACCTCTGCTGGGCTGTGGCCACTGGGTCAGCTGCTGTGAATGAGCTAAGCCTCCAGCTGGGCCCCTCACACTTCCTTCCTGGCCACAAATAGAAGGAAAAGCTAGAGCCCAGCAGGCCAAGCTCGGGTCACATTGCCCCCAAGGAAGGCTTTCCATGGCCAAAGAGGACTGAGAATCCCAAGCAGGCCTGTGGGATTTGGGGAACCCACAAAGACCTGTCTCCACTTCTCTGCCAGCTGGGACCCAGCTCCAGCCCTCCACGAGCAGCCTAGGGTACAGTGGCTGCACCCCCTCTGCAGATGGACTAGGAAAGCTCTCGGTCATCTGGAAGGGGGATCGTGCTGCCCACTCAGTGTTTGCCTGGGTATCTACTGGGAGAGGGTGGACCTCAGGGCAGCGAGTCTCCTTGATGTCAAGAGAGCAGGGACTCAGTATCCACTGTGGTCCCAGGGAAGGCGCTGCCTGCCGTCAAGGATGGGAACTGTGCGGATGTTCCCAGTGTCCAACTGTTGTACCTGGGCAGTGTCGCGATGGGTCCTGCTGCTCTATGAGACAGCCTCTGAGCCTTTGCAAGGATGCCAGGTGTGGCCCACCTGGGGGGGGCGCTGTGTGCTGGTGCAGGGCAGGTGATGGGCTGAGTGTGTCGGTTGTGCTTATGTCTTTGTGTTGGCGGTGAGCGTGGGGCCAGTGTATGCAGTGGCCTTGCTTGCCACGGTGGCTCTTGGGTGTGGCCGTGAGTGCCCCAGGCCAGGCGAGAGGTGCAGGGAAGTCCTTCAGCAGTGGGGATACCTATGCTCACTCTCCTCTCTCTCCCCCCACCGAGGGGCCCCATTGCTTCCACTCCTGCACTAGGGGCAGGATCAGCACTGATAGTGAGGCCCTGTGTCACCTCCCGCATCTCCTAGGCATCCATCCTGTTCCTGATGTCACCTGTAGCCTGTTGGAAACTGTGTGTCACAGCCCCCTCCCCCAAATCCCACTAACCCATGCGGGCCACTCAGAGGCAGTGAGTGCCACGGGTCAGACGCAATGGCTGAGCAAAGCTGAGCCCTGCTCAGTACTGCTGGGCTCTTTGGACAGGGGCTTGTAGCCAGGGGCCCCTGAACCCTGCTGACTCCCCTGGCCCTACCGAGGATCCCAGGGGTCCCCAGGCAAGAGAAAGGTCTGACCTGAAACCAAGAGTCCACGGCACAGACAGCCCTGCAGCTGGGCCAGGCGAGGGGCTGCCTGGAGGAAGTCTTGGGGACACTCCATGGCTCCTCCTGGGCCCATCTCCTGCCACCCAGGCTTGAATGTGGTCTCACTACTGACTGCAGACCAAGAGGAGACAGGGGTGTGCTCAGCACAGCCAGGCAGGCCCTGCCTGGCACAGGCTGGAGTTTGCTTTTTGTTTGTTTGATGAATTCCTCTGATGTTCAAGAAAGAAATTAATTTTACTTGTTCCTCCGAGCGGTCATTAGACAAAGCTTTTAATGAACACAGTAAAAACCAACTAATTATCCCAATGGCATTTTACTCTAAATAAAATTGACAGGAACCACAAATGTGATGCATATAATTCTCCTCCGTTTATTAAAACCCATTTATCACATTTTATCCTAGAGGAAACTGATCATATTAGTCTGGATAATGTAGCTAATATTTCCTTGGTGCATCTAATATTTAAGGAGATTTCTTGATATTACAGTCATCATACATTGTGGCGATGACCCTGTTCACTGATTCCTCTTCCTGGTGAAGATGGGACAATGCCATCCACCCTGTAATTCTGAGCTGCCCTCCTTGGTGGGCTTCCGATTAGAGAAAAGCACGTCCTTTCCGTCTCCAGTGGGAGTTGCTGCAGGCCAGCACTGGTAGCGGAGGTGTCACCCAGATGCAGGCCCAGCCTTCAGAGCCCACCACCCCATCTGTTCCCACACAGCCACTTTGGCCCGGATTGCCGCCTCACAGAGCCTCTCTCAGGTGAAAGTGGTCATTTCTGCCTTTTAAAAAAAACAAAAACAAAAACAAACCCTCTCAGAAGTTACACTCTTCAAAGCACTGGGGTTGGAAACGTGGCTCCTCAGGACCCACATTGCTCTGAGCATCTCTCGTTACTCCAGATCAAGTTCTGGACTTGAGCTGTTTACAGCTCGAGAGCCCAGGTGTGGGGGTGGACAGAGTCCAGGCCAAAGGAGCCCATGCAATCCAGAGATGGAGAGGAGTCCTCCCAATCACCTTCAAAGGAGCCCAGGTGCTCTCCAGGGTAACTGTGCTCAGACCTCCGGGACATCTGAGCAGATGTCAGCTGGAGCAGACCTGAAATGTAACCCCAGTCCTACAGGCTGGGGCTCAGGCAGCCATGGGCCAAGCTTGGGCGCATCTCACAGTGGATTCCATGGGGCTAATGCTGGCCACTTGCCTCTCCCAGGATCATTTCTCCATTCCGGGTGTGTGACTGGGACAGAAGCACCCTGTGCTGACAAAATCTCCATGCTGGGTCCCCAGTCTTAGCTGTCTGCACCCAGGAAGGCAAGAGGTCAAAACAAATCCTGTACCCTTGTGAGACTGCAAGGGCTTGAAGATGGAGGTGGTCGCTCCACCCCTTAGCTTTCCCTCTTAGCCTCTGCACAAGGCAGGTCTTGTACAATGACATGGGTTGTTGGAGCCTGACCAACTGGTGACTCAGCAACAGCCATGGTTTCCTCGCCCAAGCTGGTTAACAGTCCCCTGGTACCTAGTCCTCAGCCATCAGTGCAGCAAAAGCTTCTTTGTTCACCTTTGTCTATAAGGTGTGCCAGAAGGTTGGCCACACGTGCGGCTGCCACTGGGGGCACAGGCTCTGGTTCTGCAGCCCCAGGCTCAGGCTCTGAAGGTGGGGACTTGGTCACCGCTCCTCCTGAGGCCACACCAGTCTGCCATGATGATAGTGCTGTGTGAGAAGCAGCCACTGCTCCTGACTTAGGATCAGGACATTTGCACACCCAAAGCATCAGAGACTGGGAAATTAATATTCCTCAGACTCCAGAGGCCTCTGCTCCAGGACAATTCCTGAGGCCACAAGTGTGGGGCCTGTGGAGCTGTGTGTGACCCCTCCTGCCACCAAGAAGCACAGTCCTGGAGCTCTATGAGTTTTAAAGCTTGGTGTGTGACTCTGAGCTGCCCATCTAGTGGCTGGGCAGGGCCAGGAGAAGGCTCCACTGAGGACTAGGCTGGGCTGCCAAGACCTAGGCTGGGCAGTCAAATGTGCATGTCTGCCAAGTGGCCTTGGTGCCTGGGCTGGGGTGGCAGACAGGGATGCTGCCTGCATGGTTGGTGGCCCCAGATGAGATCACAGGCCTCCAGGGTCTTGCAGGGCCCCACATTCTCTCTGATACTGATCTCCTCCTGAGTGTGTATCACAGCTGCCCTTACAAGCTAGGTGTCATCCGAGCTGAGCCACACAGCTGAGCTAACACAATTGAACTTGGCCATCAGATGATGATGGTCTGGGATAGGGTCTGAGCCAGCCTGAGGACATGAAGGGGTGGCCCGTGGTGGCCCCCAGCCTGTGGCCACGGCTCATGCAGTTTCCTATAATCATTTGGCCGAGGAAGTTGCAGATGGCTGGAATATCCATGGCCAGGAGGATACTAGGGTATTTTCAGAAGGGGTCAAACAGTACCCTGGCTGTATGGGGCATCCCTGAGGATCGTGTGCAGGGGACCTCTTGGGGGAGGCTCTGGGCAGTGCCTGGTGGTCCCCATGCCTGTGCTTCTCTACCAGTCCATAGGTGGTACCCAGTGGATAGGGGGGTGGTCAGCGCCCCAGAAGACACACAGCAGGGAAATTGGTGGCAGAGGACTTTATCCACTCCCTTGGTTGATCCTCAAGGGGCTCAGAGCACAGTGGCCACGGTCACAGGGCCAGAGCTTATGCATGGGCTCTGAAAATGTTCACCCATCAAGGTTGAGCTGGCTGTAGCCCTGCTGAGATCCTAGAGGCAGCAAGACCAACCCTGAACCCCCCCATGACACCATTTCCTGGGGAAGCAATGGCAAGGTTGGTCTTGCATCCAGGAAAGGCAGCCTTGGACCTGACTTGGATACTGAATTGCTTCCCTGTAGGGAGGCCTCCACAGAGCCTACCTCTGTGGACAGGTGGGACACTTCCCTAGCCTGGTGCTCCAGCACCGCCACTTCTGGCCTAGGATGTGCAGCAGGCCAGGGAAGAGAGGCATGGGCACTTGCTGCTGGAAGTCTCGGCCTGGGCCGCAGCTTGATATGACGCGGAACAGCACTTGGCAGGTGTGGCAGTGTCAGTGAGCAACTGAGCCTCACTGTGGGCTGACTCCAGGGGGCTGCAGTATACAGGGCTCTCTCTCCCCCAGGCAGGACCTTCAGGCCCCTGTGAAAGGAGTGGGGCTGCTGTTGGTCACCAGCACCCCAAGTGACCACTGGCAAAACTTTTGTTCCTTGCTTGGCAGCTTTGCTCTCTGCCGGTTTAGAGGTCTTGGTCCAGCTGCTACCTCCCTGAGTAGACAGGACAACAATCGCACTGGAACCAGGGCCTGGTGCCACCTGCCACTTTGGGACCCTTGTTGTTCCCTGCTGTGATGAGGAGGTGCCATTCTGGAGTGGGTGGCTGATGGGTCTAGATTGCTGGGAAGCCAGTTCCCCCACATCGGTGAGGAAGCCTGTCCGGAATACAGGAGGCTCCGATCTCCAGAACTGCTCAGGTAACAGAAAAGGACATTGCTGTCACCCAGCCAGGACCATGGTGGCCAGAGCCTTGGGAGGGAAGGCTTGGGTCACATCTGCAGGAGGAGACCAGGAAGAGGGGAAAGTGGGCAGTGGAGAAGGTGGGATGGCTGCCTACCCTGCCTTGGGCCAGCCACGGGGCCAGGCCTGACACAGTGGCATTTCCTCTGTGTTTTGTGGGTATCCAGGCAGTGCAGGAAGCAAATCCCTTCATCTTCTTTCCTCTCTGACACCCTTCTCTGGGACATTGGATATGGTGACTTCACGACAGCATTTGAGCTGCTAAAGGACCACACTAGGACAGCTGCTCTTCTGAGGAAGGCTTATGCCACTTCAGTTGTTTGCTCGATGGCTGTCATGCTGGGGGCAATGATGGCCTTGTCAGTGTCTTCATTTGGACAGCAAGTACAGTGTACAGTGCCAAGCGGACCAGGGTGCCTGGGCCTGTGGTGGCCAGTGTCGTATGTCCACTCACCTGAGCTCAGGGGTGCCCAGAACCAGCCGTGTCTCTGCAGAGGCAGGCACTGGAGCCTCTACCTCCTCAGCCTGGTGGGCATCTTGCCACCCAGAGCTCCTTCCTGGAGCTTGCTCTGCCTCCTCCACTTGGGGAGCTGCTGGTCACCAGGGAAGATGGCAGGTGTCGAGGCTCGTGGCCTCCGTAGTGTCCGTGCTGATTGCTCTTCTCCACTGGGGCCTGTCTTCTTGGCCAACTCTGACCATTTTCTGTCTTCACCCATGTCATGAATCCACAGTCAGGCAGGTGAGTCTGCTATGACACAAAATCTGGGCTGAACATAACAATAGCTTATTTTGGATCCCAAATGGGCCAGGGCTGGGAGCTTACCACTGTCCACTCTATACTTTGAGACTTATTCTTCAGGGACCACACCACCTCCTGCTATTTCATGGCTATACCCCACTGGTGTGGGGTGTGGCCAAGCGGGGCTGTGTGTGCCCCAGGGAAGGCCACATGCTCTGGCCCAAGTGCCACCAGGATGGTGTTCTTTGACCCCACCCACCCCAGCATGGCACCTCCTTTCTCTACCTGTTGCAGCAGGGAACAGCAAGGGGCCCAAAGTGGCAGGTGGCACCAGACCCTGGTTCCAATGGGATCATTGTCCTATGTCCTCAAGGAGGTGGCAGCTGTGGACCAAGACCTCTAGGCCAGCAGAGAGCAAAGCTGCAGAGCAAGAAACAAAAGAAAAGGCAGCCATGCCTCCACGGTCCTCTTCCCACCAGGTCCCTGACTCTGTCCTACCAGGGACACAACCTGGGTCCCATCCCCTCATGCCCCTGACACTGTGTTGCTGTCTCACCTTGTCAAGCATGCCTGGCTAGATCTGCAGAACAGGCTGCTGTCACCCAGTTTCCCATGTGACACTCCTCTGGGTAGTGCCATTGTAGACTCTATTGTGGTAAGTATCTAGATGGCCCCTAGGTCTCAGGTGGTCTTAGGTGAGGAGTTTCAAAGGTGGCTGGATTAGAGATTGTAGATGTGGATTAAGGATGTGATGCTGGGATTGAGGGTGTGGATACTAGAAGCCCCACTTTGGTCCTGGCTGTGGGATACAAAGCAACAGAAAGACGGGGCTTCCTGCTGCTGCCACTGCTGGTCCTGCTGCTGGTCCTGTTGCCGCCGCTGCTGCTTGCTGCCTTCCATCTGCCCTGCCATGGGCTGCTTCTCCTCTACCACGTTGCCCTGCCTTGGAGCCAGGCAACTCTGGATTAACTTGTGGGAATGAGAAAAGTAGCCAAGGCTGACCTCCAGCCCCTCTTGCCCAGGCTGCTGGACCTGGCCTTCTCAGGTGTCTCTGATGTCCCCCCTCTTGCCTCCCAGTCTCTTCCCTCAGCCCCCTCGGCTAGTACCTCCCTTCCCCCTGATGGTACCAGCCACCTAGGGACCTCCTAGAGCTTTTTGCCACTCCTTGCATGACACCCCTGCCCACTTCACACACCAGTCACACCTAAGGCCACAGCCTCACACTTCCTGACTCCCTCGTTGCTCTAGTAATGCACTGCTTGCTGCTGTGCTTTCTCTTGTTTTGGCCATTGGTTGAATCTCCCTGGACACATGCTGCTATGGTTTATGTCTAATTGTCCCCCCAAAGCCTTATGCAATCATGGGGCGGGGACTTCTAGAGTTTGAGACGACTCATGAGGCACTGGGATTATGTGTTTTAATACTGATGAGATTATGGGTCTGAGTACTGCTGGGAATTATAGGTGTAGCCTGAGGTAGATAGCTAAGGCAGAGAGCCTGATGTAATATAAACAGAAACAGAGACACAGACTTAAGCTGTTGGTCTCTGCTCCCCTGGTTGGTCGGTTGTCTCTGTCACGATTGTTGCTGTTCCATCACCATGAACTGGATGCTCTCCACTCTGTTCCGCTCAGCCTCAGGCCAGCCAAATATGGACTGAAACCTCCACAAACTGTGAGCTAAATAAACCATTTCTTCCTTCATTTTGGGTGTTGGATATTTGTCCCAGTAATGAGAGAAAAAGTAACTAAGACACATGCACACACAGGGAAAATGTGTCCATGCAGAGGACATTATGCCCCTCCAGCCCCTGGCTGGCTTTCCCTACTGTGACCAGAGCATGCATGCACAAGGAGAAATGCACAGTTTTGCTTGGCAGGGTTGCCTCTGTGCAAATAGAATCATGAATATTTCATGGGTTGTCTGCAACTTGCTTTTTATATTTAGCACGGCATCTCCAGAGCTCTACATGCTGGCATACATGCCCGACCTCTTTTCTTCCTGACTTTCTTCACTGGCTGCAGATTCTTTGTCCTGTGACTGGTAGTGCTCTGCTGGTAGGGAGTTCAGACTCCTCTATTCTTGCTTTTCAAATATTCTTTCTTTATCACCATGTGACTACTGCACATATCCTTCTGTGAGCAGGGGCCGAGCTACATGGGAGGGCTAGGCAGGGTGGCATGTGGCTGTTTTGGATGTACATGCCCAAAGTGAGCCCTGAATAAATACTGTTCCCCACTGCTGCAGCCCGAGCTCCTGCTTTTCTTGTGCCTGTATCCATCTTTTATCATTTGCTCCCAGTTTTAGAGGCCCGGAGCATCTTTCCTTATGTCTTCCACCGGGAGCTCCTGGATTAACACTGAAATCGAGCAACTTCATTTTGGTTGACACTCAGACCCGTTGTGCTATGCCTCGGAGACTGACCTCCTGCGGTCCCATCTTCCCACAGCCTAGACACACCGGCTGTCCCTTGTCTCCCTAACGTGCTCCCTCTCTGCGAGGCCAATTTAACTACTCTTCCTTTTCAGAACACAATGTTTACCAGCGTTGTCTTTTCGGGGTGAATTTTAGCCAGCTCGTCAAACTCCATGTGTGATGCAATTATGGTTGGTTGGGATTCCAAGGCCTGGGCAGATCACCTGGGAGATTGCTGACATTTCCACAAGGTTCATTTTCTCATGTAAGAACCAGACATCTCTCTCTCTCTGTTTACTTACATCTTCCTCTGTGCCTGCCAATAAAGTTAACCATTTTCCTCAATGAGGTTTAGTATACATTTTGCTTGCATTTTACCTCTCAAAATATGTTACAGATTTTCTAGCTATTACCAAAAGAGATGGCTGCTTTCAAATAATTATTTCTTGTGTAAATGAGGAAGTTATGGATTTTTTTAAACATTCCCTGTGCCTGACCCTTACTCTCTGATATGTTTTTGTTGCTCTTTTTTCCCCTTGGCCTTCCCAGACACAATTATATTATCACTGAGCTACAAGAACCTCACCTTTTTTCCCCCCTACTACTTATAGCTCTTAAAATTCACATTACAGAACTACAGGGACAGCACTATAAGCGTGGATGACCTCGTGGATGTCAGCTCCTCCCAGGGGCGAGGGACTTCCCGCTGCACCTCCTGGGAATCCTCCTCCCCATCAGAAGTGTCAGCTGACACTCCCCGAGCTGTGCGGGTCCATGTTCTTCCTACCTTCATGACTCATAACAACTGCGCAAATAGCCTCTCCTCCTCCTCCTGGCTCAAGCTCCTCCAGGCTGGTTCTGCTCCCTGAGCCCTCAGTCCCTCAATGGAGGCGATGGCTCTGCAGGTGACTGGATGCCCCCAAGGGTCCCCGGCTGACCTGAGGCATGGCTGGAGGAGGAACGCACACAAGTGGAGACTTTCACATCATGTGTGCGCTCACGTGCACAGGGAGCAAAATGAGCCAGAAATCCCTGGAGCCTGCTTGTTTTCACTCTGCATTGAGGATTTGAGCTGTCTCTGTGCTGACTGAGGTGAGTCAGTGGCCCAGTGACTGAGACAGAGCACACCCTTGTGCCCAGAAAGCCTGCTCCCTGGACCCTTCCCTACTAGGAACTCCCAGATGGCTTCCACCTTCCCACCTTGACTCACGTGACACCACCCCTGAGACCTGTGGATCTGTGGGTCATGTGTGCAAAGTCCTTGTGGCAGACATAGGGTGGACCTGCTGCTTGGAGGGTTGTGTGCGCAGTTGGGGGCTTCCAGTAGCACCTGGCATGTGTCAAAACACGGTAGACACTGAACACCAATGCCACTGTACCCGTCATCACTAACCAGCGTCCCAGGAAGCCACATTCACCTACTTTCCTGCCAGCAACATGCAGGCTTCTGTTCCCACAAATTCATGGCAACACATGGTGGTGTAGGACTTATTAATCTTTTACACTATAATGAGTGAAAAACGGCATCTTGTTGTTTTAATTTGTGTCTCTTTGCGTTTGCAGTGAAGTTGAGCATGTTTTCACATATTTATTGCACAGTTTTCTCCTCATATTTATTGTTTCTTATCATTTCCTCATTTTTCCATTGGGTTTCTTGCCTTTTTTCCTATTGATTTTCAGGAATTATTTATGTATCTGGGTAGTGATACTTTATTGGTTATACAGGTTGTAAATACATCCTCCCCGTCTGAGGCTTGTAATTTTTTCCTTCTTTGTTGATGATGTCTTTTGCCAAGCAGCATCTTAAATTTTCATGACCTGCTACACCGACTTTCCTTGTGCGTTGTGCTTGTAGGTCACTCTTGCAGCTCTGTGTTCCCAAGGCTAGGTTCCAGCCTGCCTGCCAATATTTCTTCTGGGTGCAGTGCAGTGCTTGCACCCCTTGTGCCAGAGCGGGGGCCCTGCCAGGCCCAGGTGCTGCACACTCAGGTCCTGCTCTGTGGGTTCTCTGCTTTGCTCACCACTCCAAGCCCCGCTCGGAACCACAGCCCACCCCTGTGGCGACCCGGCCCCGCCCGCAGGCGCTGCCTACTTCAGACCCACTGCTCCGCCTTCATTCTGTAACCCAGCTCCAAAGGCTACTTGGATGGAGACTGGAAACCAGCTTGGTCTTTGTATCAAAGCCTGCTCCCTGTGAGCCAGTGTGGCCCACATCTCCGTTTACTTAGGCTGCAACAGCTCCTCCCTCTCTTCCAACTAGGAAGTGTTGCCATGAGTGCTATGCCTCTCTCTGAACAAGGCCTTCCCCCGGTCATGGCCTGCAGCTGCACTCCATCGAGCAAGTTTAGCTAGCACTTGGTAATGACACACTTGTTCTGCAGCTCTCCGGATGCTCTCATGGAGTCCAGCGTCTCCTCTGGGTTACCCTGATGTTCTCCTTCAGGCTGGTCTGGGGTGACAGGGGCATAGTTGCCCCTTTTTGGGCTTGCTCTTTGCTTCACCCTGATGTGCTCCTGGGCTCCCTCAGGCCGGAGCCTGGCTGGAGATGTTCTAAGAGTAGGCTGAATCTCACTGTAAGGGAGGGAATTCTATGGGATTTGATCATCTGTGTGAGGCTAAGGATATACTCCTACTAGGTGGCTGAAGGGTGCCAAGCTGGTTTTTGTCTTCTCTAGCAGTGCTTTGGTTCCATGGGATTTCTGTGCAGCTGGTCATGGGGTGACTCCCTGACAGTCCCTGAGCCCTGCCGACATCCCTGGGTCCCGTGGAGATTTTCTTGGCTCCCCTGGCTTCTTGCTGTCTGCCCCATCTCTTCAGCTGGCTTCTTTTGGTGGAGGTGTGCTTCTCAGTAGAGCTATGTGAGTTTCCCTTGGGGCAAGGTCTTGGACCCTTCCATTCTAAATGTCTTCCTCATCCAGTCTGGAGGACTGCTCACGGGGCAGAGTTCTTACCACACCGTCTTCACAGCTACACCTCTTCTTTCAAACTGCCTTTTAAATAATTTATAATTTAAGTACAATTTCTTTTTAAAACAAAGATACCAAAGGGCAGACAACATGCTGTTGCCTATTGGAGGTGCAAAATTTGGTGCAGTGGCCCCGTGTGCACCCTCATAAAGCTGATGACATACCTATGACCCCAACTTCCCCTCGTGCCCTCCCTCCCTCCTGCTCCCAGCCTCAGCCCTATGCCCAGGAAGCCACCACCACTTCCTCAGGCTCTAGGTTTGGGGTGCACCTCTTGCAGTTGTGTATCCCATGGGTTAGCATCTGGCTTCTCCCTGCAAGGCTATTGGGAGTCACTGGTGTCCTCAGCAGCACCCGCAGTCCATTCCTTTTTACAACTTGATAATATTCAGTTATAGGACTGTGCACAATTTGCTCTTGCACTTGCCAGCTGTGTGTTTGGGCAGTTTCCAGTTCGGGTGGTTATGCACGAGGCTCTGTGAACATCTGTGTCCAAATCTCTGTAGACATATGCTTCTGATTCCCGGGGAGGAGTGGCTGCACTGCGCGGTTCCTGTGTGCTTGGCTGTTTAGAAAACCTTCCAGCTGCTGCCTGAAGCGGTCGCACCTACGACCGCTGTTGATTTGTACACTAACATCAACAACGTGTGAGATGCCCAGGAGTGCTACACCAAGCCCACCTCACTGGTCAGACTTCTGAAAGCAGACACTATCAGGCCCACGGTGATTTTGGTGTGACTCTTTTTGTTGGCTAATGATGCTGAGAACCATTTCATGCCATTCTCGCTGTCTGTATTTGGTGGGGTGTCTGCTTGAGTCTTCGTTCTCTCCTTTTGTAGCTACTTGTTTTTCATTATTGAGGTTCAAGAGTTTATGTACATTCTGAATAGAAGTCCTCTGTAATGTGCACTTTGAAAATGCATTCTACTTTTTCACCTTTTGCTCTCTTAAAAGTATATTTAGAAAATTCATCCATTTACTTATAAAAGCTTTGAGTTTATCCTTTTTTATAGTTAAGTGATATTCCATGGGATAAAAATGCCACACCTTTTTTGATCATTCCTGTGCTAACAGGCATTTGAGTTGTTTCCAGAATTTAGTTATGACAAGTTGCACCACTATAAACATAGGTACAACTAGAGACACTACTAATAGATGAAATAAATCAGATTCACATATGTAAGCATTGTGTTGTCTCCCTAGTGCAAGAAACTGAAAGAGTAGGTAAGATTCAAAAGGTATAGCAGAGAATTGTGAAAGGGAAAGAAATTGCTCAAAAGAACAATAATAGGGATGGGGAAAAGGAGAAAAGGAGGAAGGGGAATATAACTAAGATAACTGTACTACTTATTTCTATTAGTTCATTAGTAAGAACAATTAGTGCTTATATTGCTTGATCAAGTTTGCTTGCCTATATCTTTTTTTGTCTTTTTGAGACAGGGTCTCACTGTGCAGTTCAGGCTGGCCTTGAGCTCACTTTTGTACCCCAGGCTGGTCTCAAACTCACACCGATCCTCCTGCCTCAGCCTCCCGAGTGCTGGGATTACAGGCGTGTGCCACCACGCCCAGCTAAATTTGCTTGCCTATATCTGGTAATCTGAGCAACTACTTTGAAGATAATGATATGCAGTCTAATAACCATTCTTAATTTCTTATCATCTTGTTTCAAATTTTTGTATTGTTTTTATTTTTTATTATCTTTAAAACAAAATAAATGGTAGTTTTTTGAAGGGATGCTTCTTTAGCAAAAAATTCTACTAGTTCAGGTTAAATTAATTCAAATTACATAACAATAGATACCTATTTGAATCAAGTAATATTTGCATATTTAGTTATGTGTTTTCTTTTAAATAAATATATCTCCATTTTGTTTATACTCAAGCATATTTAGAAGAGTGGAAGTTCTTTTTTTTTTTTGGTATTTTTAGGGAAAGGTCTACAGGGTGTTCAAAGGTCTCATTACTAGATCAGACTCGTAGTGATCCACCTGCTTATAGCCTCCCAAAAGCTGGGATTAGTGCCGCCACACCCAGTCTCGATTGCCATTTCATTGTGCCCTGGGGGTGGAG
Organism: Myocastor coypus; assembly: GCA_004027025.1. Classification (NCBI taxonomy): domain Eukaryota; kingdom Metazoa; phylum Chordata; class Mammalia; order Rodentia; family Myocastoridae; genus Myocastor; species Myocastor coypus. The sequence goes on from PVJA010000296.1 coordinate 168,050, forward strand.
CTGGCACAGCAGGCCCAGGGATGGAACCCCTGGCCCCTGTGCCTGCTTATATGTACTTTAATCCACTGAGCTCCTGTAAGAGTGGAAGTTCTTAATTTTGATCAAGTGCACTCTATTCGTCTGTCCTTTTATGGATTATGCATTTGATCTTATCTAAAAAAAATCTTTGTGAAGTTCAAAGCCAAAAATGTGTGTTGGGGATGTAGCTCAGTGTGAAGGCCACAGATTCAGTCCCCAGCAGGAGAAGGACACACTTTATCTGTTTTTTTCTAGAAGTTTTATAGTTTGAGGTCCGTGATTCACTCGGACTTAAAACTTATACATGCTGTAAGTCTGGGTCAAAGTTCCCTTTAGAGGGTCATTTATTGGGGGGGGGGGTGTTCTACCTTCTCCACCTGTCTTTCCACTTTTGCCGAACATCAGTGAGCTATCTATGTGGGAGTGTCTCAGCCACTCTTCACTCATTGATGGGACAAATACCTAGGACCCAAAGTGAAGGAAGGAAAGGTTTATTTAGCTCACAGTTACTGGAGGTTTCAGTCTGTACTTGGCTGGCTCCAAGGCAGACTGGCACATGGCAGAGAGCAGCAGAACAATTATAACAAAGGCAACAGAGAGAGTCTATCTCTCTGTCTCTCTTATGTTACATTCAGGCTCTCTGCCTCAAGCCACACCCATAATCCCAGCAGTACTCAAACCCATAATCCTAGCAATATTAAAACACATAATCCCAGTGGATCGTGCGTTACTCTCAAACTCTAGAAGTCCCCCCCCCCCTGCACAATTGCATGAGGCTTTTGGGGACAACTAGACGCAAAACATAACAAGGAGTTTATTTCTGGAGCTTCTGTTGCGTCTGTCCTTGTGCCAGTGCACGTTGTTTTGTGATTAACGTACTTTGAGTCTAGCCTTGAAATCAGATTGACGAGTCTTCCAGCTTTGTTCTCAGTCCCACTTGTCATGTTTTATTCCAGTTCCTTCACGTTTCCATGTGTATTTCAGACTCCCATTGTCACTGTCTACAGAAAAAAAGACTTGCAGAAACTTGTCTGACTTCCACTGGGCCTGACATCAGCGTGGTAGTAGGGTGGCATCCTCCCCATTCAGGTTTGTGGCCTGCATCCCCTCCAGATGTGTCTTGTTTCACCTTCCTCTGTGGCATTTCATTTTGGGCCTGTGTGCTGAGGTGAGAGCAGGGACCTGAGAGGTGTACAGGGGGTGGGTAGGTGGGGTGTACCATGGAAGGGACCCAGTGGTTCCTGCAAGACCCGAGTGAGGCCCAGAGTGTGTTGTTACAAGGGTGGCCCTGCTTCCACCTCCCCCAGGTTCCTGTACCTCTCCGTGTAGTCCCCCCTTCTGCATAGGCTCACACCTGCACTGTGCTGTCTGCCAGGAGCCCTCACCAGGGCCAGAGCAGACACAGACAGTGACCACGAACTTCCCACTTCCAAAACTGTCAGCTGAGCAAATCTGCCATCTCCAGAAAGTTCCAGACTCACACGCTTTGTTATTGCAACAGAAAATGGACTGACATGGCGCTCGCCTTTCCCTCCAAGCGTGGTTAGCTTTGCCCTCTTCACCTGGCGATGTGCTTTCAATTTCATTCAGCTCAAAACACTTTCTTTCTTCTCTTTTGGCTTCTTGTGTGAGCCAGAGGTTATTTCCAAGTGTGTGCCACTCAATTTTCAAATAATGGGACCCTTCTGTTATTAATTTCTAATTTAATCCTATTTTGGTTCAGAACATTGTCAAAAATTCAATCTTGTGTCTCTATGGAGACTTATTCTGAGGGCCAGAATGTGGTCCCTCTTGGTAAGTGCTCTGGAGTCCCTGGAAGGAGGGTGCATTTTTCTACTGTTGGGTGGCAGGGTTCTGGGCACCTCCATTAAGTCAGTGAGACCATGGCATTTTTCAAGAAGTAATGGAGACATTCCACATTTAATGACCAAGCTACATTCTTGCAACTGGGGCATTAAAATGAATGGGTCACTAAATGAGGAGCTGTCCATAGTGTGTACATCATTAGAACAAAGAAATGGTCAAAGTTTTCACTGTAGCTTGATCCATGTCTGCTGCTTGCCTTCTGGGGCTTTGTTTCATGGTGCACACCAAGGTGAGCAGCAGGCCCTGGTGGAGCAGTGCCCCTCCCCGTGAAATGAGCCCTTCCCCCTGGTGTTCCTGCTCAGTAGGCCTCCTGTACTCCAGCTGTTTTGGAGTGGTATTTGCATGGTGTGTCTTTCCATACACTTTTGCTTTTGATTTATGCATAGTTTATGTTTAATGTGGCTTTTGTGTGGACAACATTTAGACAGCCCTGCCTTAGCCCCCAAAAGACCCTCCCTGTTTCATCATTGTAGGATTTACTTTTACTGTCTCTGTTGATGTGTTGGCTTAAATGTTCCATCTGTATTTATCACCTGCCCCTTTCTTGTCTCTCCTCTGTTTCTAACTTCTTTTGAAGTTAAAACCAAGTATTTGTCACAGTTTATCAACTTTAGTGGCTAAGGGCCACAAGTCTTTGCATGTCCTTGCTGTGGGTTTTGCGGGTGCACAGCTGGCTCATTGCCTTCTTCCAGGGCTCCTCCAGCCCTCGCACCAGGGCTTGGGGTACACTTGCTTTCTGCCTGTGCCATGAGCCTATGATCTCTGCTCTCTATGTGCATGTCAGAGAGCCTTCTCCACGTCAAGCAGACCTCTGCTGATGCTCACAGAGGCACCCCTCTGGCCCTCCTCACTCCTTGCCATCTCCTCCTGCCCAGACACCATCACCTTCCTTGTGTGAGGACTGAGCTGTATGCATTTTTTTTAACCTCTCTTGCATCTGCAAGCCTCTTTCTTTGGCCTCAGTCTTTGAAAGACATCTTCAAATATAGGATTCTATGCTGCAATCCGACTGCCTCTGTATTTTAAAGCTGCTTCTCTGTGACCTTCAGGTTGTGACTGACAGGAAGCCCAAGGTCATCCATGGGCTTATTCTGCTGTACAGAGTATGATTTCTCTGCCTTTATTTTAGTTTTCATTAGCACACATTTGCAGTCTGCACTTGCATCCCCGAGTGGGGTTGGTACCTATAGAAGACCAGTCTCCACTCCTCTTTCTTCCCTTTCCCTCCCCTCTTCCCCTTCTTTGCATCTCTTCATCTTCTGATTTGAACAAAATCCACTTGCCTACTTCCTGTCACTTACCTCTTATTTTGCTCTCTATACTTCGAGTTTCTCACATAAGAGAAGCTGTCTTAGTTTCTTTTTACTCGTTGCTGAGACTTCTGCCAGACACTCAAAATGAAGGAAGGAAAGGTTTGTTGAGCTCACAGTTCCTGGAGGTTTCAGTCCATATTCGGCTGGCCCAAGGCTAAGTGGAACAGGGCAGAGTGCATCCAGTTTATGGCGGTGGAACAGCAACAATTGCGACAGAGGCAACCAAACAACCAGGGGAGCAGAGAACAACAGCGCAAGTCTGTCTCTCTCTATATTACATTCAGTCTCTCCAACTCAGCCTATCTGCTTTAGGCTACACCCATAATCCCAGAAGTACTCAGACCCATAATCCCATCAGTGCTAAAACACATGATCCCAGGGATCATGAGGCAAGTCTCAAACTCTAGAAGCCCCCGCCCCATGATTGTATGAGGCTTTGCAGGGACAACTAGACATAAACCATAACAGAAGCCATGTGATAATTAAGTTCGTGTCTGATTTATTTATGGTCTCAGGTTGCATCTGTTTTCTTACAAATGCCTCAAGTCCATCCTTTCTTTTTTGTATTATGGCTGGCTTAGTCTGCCCTGGGGGTGGGACTGGCACAGCATGTGGTGCCAGGGATCAAACTGCAGTCTCTGTGGTTGCCTAAGCTTGCCTAAGGAGGCACTTTAGATTGCTGCGCTATCTTGCCAGCCCCTCAAGTCCATCCTTCTTTATGGCAGGATAATACTCCACATTGTGCACACAACACATTTTCCTGATCCACTGATCCATTAATGGACATGGAGGCAATTTCCAAGTCTCAGCAGCTATGAGCTGTGCCACTCCACATGAGTATGCACCTTTCGAGGTAGTATTGCTAGAATGTTGCTGGAAAATGGTGTCTTTCCTTGTTCAGGAAGATACCAAGAAGGGGAATAGCTAGGTCAAATGAGACGTCTAGCTTCAGTTTTTTTGTTGTTGTTGTTGTTTTGTTTTGCTTTTTAGCTTCAGTTTTTTTTGAGAAACCTCCACACTAATTCTCAGAGTAGTTGTATCAGCCTCCACCCCCATGAAAATTATAGAAGGAGGTTCCCTTTCCATGCAGTTTGTCAGCACTTGCTGTTCCTGGCTAGTTTCTTGACAGCAGCATTTCTTTCTGAGATGAGATGGAATCTCAGTGTTGTTTTCGTTTGCATTTCACTAATGGCCAGCAACACCACACCTGTTCATGTGCTCACGAGTCATTGGCCCTTCTTCTGGGAAGTACTTTTTCATTTCGGTTGCTCACCTTTTGACTGAGTCTACTTTGGAGGAGCGTCTAATTTTTCAATAGTTCTTTGTATTTCCTATGTATTAGTGCTGAGCGATACCCAGCAAAAAATTTCTCCATTCTATAGTTTGTCTTTTTACTTTGTTGGCTGCTTCCCTTGATGTGTAAAAGCATTTTAATTTGATGTGATCTAATTTGTTGATTGTCATTGTTAGACTTTTTTTTGTGCCACTGGAGTGCTGTTCAGAGAATTCTTGCCTATGCCTATGACTTCAAGAGTTTTAACTATTTTATGTTCCAGCAAACTACATATTTCTGGTTTAATGTTTAGATCCTTGATCTGGTCCATTTACGTTCAGTACGTGGTGAGGAGCATGGGTCTAGATTCAGTCTTTTGCACATGGACAGAATTTATTACAGCCTCTTTTTGCCAGTGTGTATTTTTGTCCCCTTTGTCAAAAGTCCAGCAGTTGAATGTGCCTGGAGTTGTCTCAACTGCTTTGGTCTGAGTCACGTATGGAAGTGCCAGGCTATTGTCATCACAGTAGCTTTCTAGTATAACTTAAAATCTGCAATATGTTTTGCTCTTGCAACCCCAGGATTGCTTTTACTGTAAGGTGTTTTTTTTTTTTTTTTTTTTTTTTTTTTTTTTTTTTTTTTTTTTTTTTTTTTTTTTTTTTTTCTCTCTCTCTCTAGTTCTTTTTTTTTCTGCCCAATAGGCACATTTTTTAGCATTAAACACAAGACTCTTCCCCTTCAGAAGACCACACAGTTCCAAACCAATATAGTGTCCCTCTGCCCCAATTCTTCCTTTTTTGGGAGATAGGGTCTTGCTATATAGTTCAAGGTGGCCTTGAACTCACAGCAATCCTCTTGCCTCAGCCTCCCAAGGAGCACTGGTATTATAGATTATGGCATGGTCCACCCTCTGCTCCATCTCTACAACATACTTTCAGGCCTAGGCAGTGGCCTAAGCTGCCCAGGGCCATGAGGTGCTGAATCCTCTGGCTCATCATTTCCATGCCAGCTTGCTTCATGGCATGCTTCTCCTGTAGGGCTGGCTGGATTTCCTCCATCTGCTTGGTGAGGAACTCTATCTTCCCCTTGAAAAAGTCCTTGGCATCCTCAGCTGTCTTCTCCATATAGTAGCCAGTTCCCACATCAAGGAGCACATGTTCTACATCATGGAGCTTCCCAGGGACATGCACAGAACTTGTCAGTCCTTGGCTTCCACATATTTGGTCTGTACCACCTTGAGCTGGGTGATGAGCGTGGACAAGAGCTCCACTTCCTGGTCCAGCTGGTTCATGAAGCATTTCTAGTTGTGGCAGATTCAGCTCCATGATGTTAATCAACTGCGCCATATCTGTAAGGAAGATGGCTGAGGAGGACTATGGAGCATTTTCTTTAGTTCTGTGGCAGGTGCTGCTGGTACTTTGACTGGGGTTGTGCTACATCTGTGTATCAGTTTTGGAAGTATGGCCATTTGGGCCATAATGGTCTCATGTACTCAGGAACAGAGGACAGCTTTCCGTTTCCTGACATTCTCTTCCATCTCCTTCTTTAGAGTATTGTAGTTTTCATTGTAGAGATCTTTCACTTTCTGGGTTAGACTGAGTTCCTAAATATTTAATTTTGCTTGGTGCTGTTGTAAATGGTACTGTTTTCTAACTTGTTTCTCTGTGAGTTCATTACTGGTACACAGGAATGCTATTGATTTTGTGTGTTGCTCCTGATGCCTCCCCGAACTTGGTTATTAACTCTAGGAGTCTTCCTGTGGACTTTCTCCAGTCTGGTGAATACGGGACCATCCATTCACAAACAGGGGTGATTTTGCTTCTCCCTTCCTGTGCACGTTCCTCTCATTTCTTCCTCTTGCCTGGCTGCTCTGGCTGAGGTTCTGAGCTCTGTGCTGGACAGGAATGGTGACAGTAGCCTCCCTCAGCCCCTGCAGCACCTGCCCCCTGCTTCGGTGTCCCAGCTCCACACGGTCCTGCTCTTTGCTTTCTTGGACATATGGACTGCATTCCCATGAGCTGCTCAATATCTTGCCTGTACCCTCATCCTGGGCTATTTCAGGACCCACTGACATGGGTGATTTTGCTTCTCATTTTGACTTTTATTTTTCTGCTTCTTTGCATATCTGGTGATTCTGATAGGCTGCCAGATCTTGTAATTTTTATGGTACTGACTGCAGTTATTTTTGTTCTCTTTTTAATATTTTTGGAGCTTGTTATGGAGCATGATTATTTTTACTCTCTTAGCTACTATTTTCTGAGGCCTACATTTAAGCTTTGGTAGCTGGGTCCAGAGCAGTCTCTTGATCAGAGCTGTCTGCAGAGCTCCACTTCCTGCCACAGCTCAGTCTGTGCTGCAGGCTTTGCGCTCTGGTGGTGGGAACATGCGCCACCCCATCCTGTGTGGACTGCAGACCCTTCCAGGAAGGCAGAGCCATGGCCTGTGCATGAGCTGAGGGACCCTGTCCAGGGACCAAAGTCCCTCTGCACAGCTCTCCTGAGCAGTGCCTGTGGACACCCTGCCTGGATTCTAGACGACAAGAATCTGAAGCTGTTTCTGGGCCAGGAGCCAGGACAGCCCCCCCCCCCCATTGCTGTCCAGCTCCACGCACCCCCTCACTAAGCTGTGGCTTTCTGTGCTTTTCCCAGGTTCAGCAGTTTCCCAGTGTAGGGCAGGCCAATCTCCCCCTCTGCCAGGGCTGGGCATGAAGTCGACAAGGCATAACGTTTGCAGGAACATGGAAGTCTGGTTATTGGCTTTCAGTTTTAAAACTCAGCAGAAGACAAAATGCAGAGACTTTCTTCTGTTACAAGACCATTCAGTGTCTGAGCCACAGGGATGCGACCTCAAGGCTGAGCATAGTGCACGCTTCTGTCTAAAGTGAATGAAGCAGGAAGTGGAGACTTGGGCTGCTTATTCAGGGTTTGGGGAAAACTAAAATGAAAACCAAATCAGCAGAAGTGGAGCTGCTACAATTTGGGGCACTCAGGCCCCTCTGCGGTGCCCTGGGAGAAAACAGATATGTGGGGGGAGGGGGGCAGGAAGGCTGCCCAACAGGCAGAGGCAGCCACTTCTGTTGCCTACTGGCTCTGGAGCCTGCCTGGGGCCACTCTGCACTGCCAGAGCCCCCACTTGGTCACCTGCAGGCTGACAGCTGGCAGCTGTCCCTCGGTCTCCTGTACTGCAAGTCCCTGTGCTGAAACCCATGGGACAGGAGCAGGCACATGTCCCATTATGGTGACCTGGGGATGGAGAGGCCATGGAGCCTGAGTCCCCACCATTCGTGGGAAGAGTAGGATCCACCAGGAGGCGTGGAAGGCCACATATGCAGCAATGGCGGGGCCTAGCCTTGTCCCTGCTCAAGAGCCCTGCAGGGTTTGGCCCAAGAGGAGGCAGGGACTTAATTGCCTGGACAGCTGTTCTGTGTATACAGGCACATGTCAGTCTATACACACACACACGTACGTGGCTATGTGATCTCCCAGTGAGTGTGTAACACAGACGTGCAGGTGTGTGTGCAGTGTGGGTACGCTTCCATCCACGGAGCACCGTCTCCCAGCCATGCTTTGGGAGCCCCTCTGTGGCACCAGGTGTGGAGGGTGTGGGGGGACAGTAGAGGAAGAGGGGCACATGACCATGTGAGCTAGAGCTCGCAGAGCAGGGGTGCAAACATCACCCACAGGCTGTACCTGCACGTCCATCCATGCTCCTGTCCCTCCCCCAGGAGCTGCAGGAGGGACAGCCAACAGCGCAGACCTGAGCCCGGGGCTCACTGGCCATGACTGTACTCCCACAACCTCCTGTGCCTGTTCTCTGTGTGTGCAGAATAAACCTGGGCATCCAGAGGTGACTGCAGCACCTCCTGCCTGTGAGTGGGAGAAGGAAGCACAGCCAGAGTGAGCAGAGCTGGCCATGCAGAGGAAGGACGCATAACACGGGGCAGGTACTGCCTTCTTTCCAGGCCTGGCATCATGGAGTTGGCAAGGAGATTCCACCCCTGGCAGCTTTGGGAGCTGTCTGCCCATGAGGCTTGACATTTCAGCAGTGGCAGTGGCAGTGGAAGCCGTAGGAGAGGACCCAGCCAGCACTCAGGCACCTGTGACACTAGGCCAGGGCTCAGGCTGAGTGGGAGCCTCAGCCTGGGCAGACAGAGCCACAGGGCTACTGGCTGGACGCAGAGCACCACAGCCACGTTGCACAGTGTGAGAATCTGAGGTCCTGCAGGACCAGCTGGCTGCTCCCCATTCACTGACCTCGCGACAGCCACTCCTGCGTACATTCTCCTACTCCTGTCCCTGCTCCTGGTGCCTTCCCTCCTAATCTCTCTGGTCCATGCATCTATTCGCTGGCTCATTCTTCCCTGACCACTTCCTTCCTGCTGTCTTCAAGGAGGACTCGACTTCCTGCCAGGCCTGAAGCCCTTGCCCTGGTGGTGTCAGTGTGGCAAGTAAGGCAGGATTACATCGGAGGAAAGACACTGGGAAGAGAGAAGCACATCTGGATCCCATGCCTGGAGAGGCTGAGGCAGGAAGATCACAAGCTTAAGTCTAGCCTGGGCAACCTAGAAAGACTACTTCTCAAAATTATAAGAAGCGTGGAGTGGGAGAGGCTAGGGCTGTAACACAGTGCCAAGCCCCCAAGTCTGATCTCCAGTGCCACAGAAAGAGGGTGTTAGGGAACCTCTTGCCTTTCCCAGAGCCATCCCCTTCCAGAAGGGTCAGAGGCAAGGTGAGTGGAGGTCCAGAAGAGGCTTCTGGCATCCAGGGCTTTCTGGGGCAGCAGAAGGGTGAGCGGAAAACACTTGGTGTAGAAAGAGGCTCAGCAATGCACATGGCCCTAACCTGGTAGGAGGCTGTACCCCTACCCTGGCCTGCCCAAGGCCACCGTGTACCCTGTCCCGTGTGGGGATCCAAGATGCAACCAGGTGCCCAGGCAGGAGAGGGTTAAGGAAGCATAGAGCAAATCTAATTTACATGCAAAAGCCTCTCCACCCTTTTGTCCTGATACCCCAAGGCTTCTGTGAGCCAATCAATATTTTATGAAGACTGTTTCCTGCCAGCCTGGGGGGAGGCAGCACTGCTCCCTCTACAGAGGGAGGAGCGGGAGCTTGGGTCTGCAACCCCAGGCAGCGTCTGTCTGGGAGGCTGATTCCTCCTGTGCTGACCCCATCCACTCTGAAAGGGGCTCCAGGCCCCTCTGATGCTGAGTGAAAGTAAAGCAGGACAGGGAGACTTCTCAGACAGCAAAGCTAGTACATGCATGCAGGGAGCGCTTGTGCCTGACTGGAGGGATGGGTGAATGGGTGGGTGGGTGGGTAGATGGATGGACAAATGGACAGATGGATGGATTTGGGTAGATGGATGGATGGATAAATAGATAAATGGTCAGATGGATGGATGGATAGATAGATAAATGGTCAGATAGATGGGTGGGTGGGTGGATAAAGTATAGATGGACTGGTGGATGGATAGATGGACAGATGGATGTCTTTCAGTTCCAACAGCTGCTCTAAGAACTGTACTTATGCATGCTTATGCTGCAAAGGGACACAGCACTGGTGTCTATCTCATGGATCACCAGAGGCCAAGGCCTTGGAGCAGGAGCCCAGGTCCTGGTGTGTGACTTCCCAGCCCTCTTCTGCCTGTCCCAAGATGGTGCCCTGTCCCCCCTGGGAAGGTCTGGTGCCTCTCTACCACCCTGGCTCTTCTCTGGGCTCTTAGTGGAATGCGGCCTCTGTCCCTGCCACTACCTGTTGGAGCCTCTTGGCTTCACAAAAGCTCTGGAATCAGCTCCAAACCCCAGAAGCAAATGATCTTCACCCCAGGCCCATGTGGGCCCATGTGTGCAGGGCACACAAGTTCTCTGGAGGAGACAGGTGCTGTAAGAAGCTCTGGCCTGGGGCTCACCCCCACCAGGACACAAGGGCTCCAGAACACACCCACACACTGGCCTGCCCTGCTCTCTGAGGTGGCTCCACTGGGGTGGGGCCCCTGGAGGCCCTCCTGGGGTGCTGAGGATGCTGGTGGAGGGAGGCTCCATCTGCCCAGGGAAGGTACTGTCTGTCTGGGTCCACACAGTGACGTCAGGCTGTCACTGAAGCTTTGTGTTAGTCTGTTTCCTATTCCTGCCATGGCGACCTCAGGCCTGGCACATGACAGAGGAAAGAGGTTAATCAGCTCACAGTTCTGTCATTCCAACGGTGAGGGCTCGGCCTTGGTGAGGTCCCCAGGTGATTGGCATCGTTGTGGCAGTGAGCCAGGCCACTTGTGATGCAGTGTGGCAGGAAGCCTGAGTAGGTGGGCAGGACCAGAATGCTCTTTAACCACAGCACCCCTTGCAGGGCTGACTAGGGCCCCCAGGGCCCTTCCAGGTGGACCCCGTGGCATTCCGTGCCTGTATCCCAGGTCTCAGAGCACCCATTGCCTGCCACTCTGCCACCATCCCAGAGACAAGAGTCCAGCTGAGCACCCAGTGGTAACAGACCCCACCAGGCCAGCTCCACCCCAGCTGGCAGTCCCCATTCAGTCTGAGAGGGAGCTCCATGCCAAGGAACAGCAGGGCTCCCTGAGGCGGTCCTGCTCTTGGTTGGGTATAGAGGAAGGAGATGTGGGAAGGACAAAAGGCATTGCAGCCACAGCTCACGCCCACAGGAGAGTGGGGCAGCAGGTTGGCATACTGCATGGAGTGAGCAGCAGGGCTGGGAGGGCCAGGAGGATGTGCCTGCTTCATCACAGCATGGGGCTCCTTTGCAGTGGGGTCTGCAGGCAGCAGTTCCCCGGAGCTCTGCTGCAGTAGGTGGCCAGGCAGATGGACCTGCTTTTCATGTGACAGCAGCCGTGGGTACAGTCCTGTACTCCCTGTGATTCAGAGTACATAGGAGACAGCGTACAGTGTGGAATAAGGGGCCTGATGCTGTCCAGGCATCCCTGGGGTCTCGCTGTCCTGCCTGTACTGTCTTGATCTACACCCCCAGGGTTCACTGACAACTCTGCAAAGTTAGGACCCCATGGATTCATCCACAGCTGAGCTACAGCTCAGGCCCCAGAGCCTATAGCTAGTGCCCATGGTACACCCTGGGTCCCCTATGCCCAGCAAGGGAGCAGGTGCAGGAAGGCTCAGGCTGGAGGCAACAGGGGACTTTGTCTTTTTGGTCCCAGGCTCTGAGCTTGGCCATTTGCACTGCTGGGTCTGGGCCTGGCCCCACCTGGAACCTGGCCTCCCCTCAGGTTGGGTCCAGGTGGTCTCAAAGGCAAAGGAGGCAGCGTTAGTCCCTGCCCTCCAAGCTTGGGCGTACCCGGTGTCCCGAGCCGGGAGCTAGCCCTGAGCTTAGTAGCATGCTTATCTCAAGGCTGCCTGTAGCTTCGGGCCTGGTCTCTCTGTGGCCGCAGTGGTCTTTGGGAAACCATGCAGCTCTACTGGGATTTTCAAGGGCAAGCGTGGCTCCCACTCCATTGGGAGGGCTGCACCTGAGAAATGGCCACAGCAGTCTGCACCTTCAGGAGCTTGTGGTCACCTGAAAATAGGCCACTTGCCAAAAATGCAAACCCACACATCACTGCAGGAAAGAAAAAAGGGAACTGGCAAGTGGGGCCTGTACCTCAGGGCCGTCAGCACCGAGGAGCCCTGGCCAGTGTCTGAGCTCAGGAGGGAGTGCCCAGGGCCCCACTGCTCTGGGGAAGGTTAGTGGTAGCTGGCCTGGTGGCCAGCGCATAGATGAGGAGCAGTGTGGTGCTCTGTTCTGTGATTCTCCTCTGAGCACCAACCTCCTCCAGGCCCCGGATCTGGGTGACTGAGCAGTGAAGCTGGTACTGGCCTAGCTCTGCTGTCCTAGAAGATAACATCCATCCACTGCTACCCTGGCTCTGGCAGCTGGTCAGAGGGGAACACCACAAACTCTTTGAGCCCTCCACACAGGGACCCTGGTCTGCCAAGCAGGGACTGCAATCATGCCTGGCTCCTGGGCCATCTGAGGATTGCAAGAAGTGATGGTCCCTGGGGTGGGGAGGGGGCCATGGAGCTGACCTGGAAGAGCCCACACTGACTCACTGGGATGCAAATAACCCCAGGGAGCCTGTGAGTGAGGGACATAGGGTCTGTTCCCTGTGGCTAGAGCTACTGTATCTCATAGGGCAGCATGGATGGGTCCCCGACATGGGCCAAGGGCCACTCCAGCACACGGGCAGGGGCCAGGACAGGAAGCTGCCGAGGACAAGGAGTTCAGGACTGGTTCCAGGCTGCAGCAATGCAGGGTCTGAGGGCCTCCGGGCCTCTATGCCTGACGCCATAGAGCACCACTGCCCAGGTACATGTGGTGGAAATTCAGGCAGTAAGGTTCCTGGGTGCCCAGCGGCCCAGCATCAGTGGGTGCACTGGGCAGAGCTGGCCCTGACAGTTGTGATCAAATGTCTTTTTCCTTCTGCATCTTCCTCCCACACCCTCCACCTTGGGACACATAGTGCACAGACATTTGCCGCTGCCTGACCTATGTGAAGGCCTGGATGGGATTCTAAGAAGGAGACACTGAGGAAAACCAGGAATCTGAAGATTTGTGCTCCGGCTGGGAAGGTGTTCTTATTGGCCTGTTAGTCTGTGTTTTCATGAGGGGAAATCTGGGCAGTGTAGTGTGGGGGCTCTGTGACTTTTCTCTCCTTCTTTCCCTCTTTCACTGGGAATGGAACCAGGGCCTGCACACCTTCACACTGAGCTACATACCCAGCCAGCCTTTTATTATTGTATTATATTTTAGGTAAGGTTTTACCAAGTCACTAGGGTTCCCAGGCAGAACTGGAACTTGTGATCCTCCTGTCTCAGCCTCTGCAGTGCTGGGATTACAGGAGCCTGGGGTTTTCTATAAACCCTAAATTGTTCTAAAACAATAATAATTGAAGGCACCCATGAGTAAAGTATAGAGAAGACCCCAAGGACTCTGGCTGCTGTGCAGGGTTGTGAAGGCTGCTGCCACCCCGGTGCCTTCCATGGGTGCTCAGGCTCCACCCTGAGCCCTGCTCAAGGCCTTGCCTCCACCTGCAGTGGGACAGGTAACCTGGACACCAAAGGCTGCACCAGTCTCAGAGGCTCCAGGCCCTGTCCCAAGGGAGTGGGCCCTGTTCAGCCTCTCTGTGGGAAGTGGTTAGGGGCCAAGGTGCTACACTGAGGGTCTGGGGTTCTGGGTGTCCACTCTGGGCTGTGGCCCAGGGCAGGGCCAGGAGCGACAAGGAGTGGTGAAGAACCAGTGATAGGCCCATGGCCCAGGAGCCATCTCGAGCCCTTGGCTGCTCTAACTGCACACTAAGCTGCGCAGCTGAGCCATCACCCCATTTCCTGGTGTGTGCAGAAGCCAGACACAAGAAAAGTCACCCAGCTGGGCAGTGGTGAGCATGGTTTCCCCAGCAACTGTGCCATAGCAGGGCCACAGGAGAGCCCATGGGGTGATCAGGCCTGGAGGCTGAGGGAGACAAGGTAGCAGCTTGGGCACAGGCACAGCACCAGGGCCCCGAGGGAGAGCCGAGTTCTTCTGGACCTGCATGTTGCATGCAGAGCCCAGCCGAGCTGTGTGGAGCCGGGCTAAGATTGGGGTGCTGTTCCAGCCAGAGCCTAGCCAAGCCATGTGGAGCAGGGCTGAGATCAGGGTGCTGTTCCAGCCAGCAGCCCACAGCAACCTATCACACAGCACTGGGAAAGGTGCCTGGTGCTTTGCTCCTCCTACATGCACAGGTGCTTACCCACACACACACGTACACAGCATACATACCTGTGCATGTCTGCATGCACAAACATGTGCCTAAGGCATGTGCACACAGGCTGTATGCACATGTATATGTGCAAACAGGCACACTGGAACATAATACATGTGCTTGTGCATACACACACACACTCATACACACTCATACACAGACTGTCTAACACACACACCTGCTGGGATATGCAGAGACCCTGCTCCAATTCAGGGCATGGGCTTGTGAAAATTTCAGGCTTACATGAACAGACCCCAGAAACAGCAGCCAAGAGCAGGCCAGCTGGAACCCAGTGGTCAGCTCTGTGGCTTCCTGTGCAGCAAAGGACCTTCTTCCAGCCTATAGGCCTAGCATGTCCCAGGGCCAGGCCAGACCTCCCAGATGCTGATGGCTGGGCACAGTGGGGGAAGCATGACAAGCACAGAGGCAGCCCTCATGCTCTGGAGATCCTGCGCCTTGCTCCAGCGAGGAGGAAAATGAGAACAGAGCCCCCTCCACCAGCCATACAAGACTCAGGCTGCTGTTGGGGGCTGCTGTGAGGACCCCAGCCTGCCCCGCCTCACCCAGCCATGGGCCGGTGAGAGGGCCGACCCTGCCCAGCCCACAGTCTTTCATCTCTCTCCATTGCTCTTAAATCTTTAAACAGCACTTTCTGGTGCTACATCCTGAGTGGGCTCCTCTCAGCACAGCTGTGACACAGAGAGAGCAGCAGGACCCGAGGCAGGCAGTGTAGCCAGATGGGGGCTGTGATGTGCCCAGCCTCATCTCAGGGCTGCGGCTCCAGAGCTTCCTGGACCCAGCTGCCCCCATGGCTGCCCTGTGGAGGGCTCAGGGGTTTGCACTGCCACTCCTGCCCCTGTAGCTTCAGACACTTTCAGCCCTGGAGATGAGCTGACCACCATGCCCTTAGGTGTGAGCACTTCATGGGCTTGACCTGGGGCTGGCCTCTCTGCAGCTGGGCTGCCTTCCCAACCCTCAGCCTGGGTCAGAAGGATCTTGGTCCCCCTGTGCTGAAGTGGTGCCTGGGAACCCAGCCCATGAGAGCTTGGGACAGGTAGGCAGAGTCAGAGGCATAGGAGGGTCTGTCTCCCACTGCCACATGGATGTGGCCCTACTGTGTGTGTTCAGGAAAGAGCATGAGTGGGGAGAAAGTTGCCATCTCCATACCACATGGGGAGGGGCTGGCTGAGCACCTGGCCCACTCTTCCCAGCCCTTGTGGATGTGGGGACACTAATCAGGCATCTGGCCACAGAGGCCCCAGGACCCCCAGAACCTGCCACGACCCTGGGCTTCTGGGTGCCAGCCTGGAGTCTGGTAGGTAAGGCTGCCTCAGTCTCATCTAGGGGACCCAGGGCTGCAGGGGCCCTTCCTGGAAAGAGTGTCCTCCTGTGACACTGAGGATTCAGTCACAAGCTTGTTCCCATCCAAGAGGGCCAAGGTGGGGAACAGTGACCTCCAAAGCAGGACAGAGTCTCTGTGAAGCTGCTGGCACCTGTCGCCAGCTGGGAGGCACACACACATTCTGTGGTGAGGTGGCCACCGGTTGTCTATAGGCCTCTTAGTCGGAGGAGGGGAAACAGGAGAGGGCAGCAGAGATGCGCTGTGCATGGGTGCTCTTTGGGGAGAGTAGGCCTGCTGGGGTCAGCGCCCAGCCTCCAGCAGAAACATCTCATTGTGCTGTAGGAAACTAGATGTTCCCCAGCCACCTGCAGGACCCTGGGGGCCATAAAATTGGTCTTGGGCAGGGCCCATGTGTCCACAGGTATGCCGTGCATATGACCAGCTCGAGCAGATGTAGGCTGCTGTGTCCACCACTCCTGCATCCAAGCTAGCCTCATCTCTTCCCTATGGGGCAAAACACCCCTCGGGGGTTATCGTGACACTGCCCCTGCTCTAGCTCAGGTCCTTGCTCCTCAGCCTGCTGTCCAGTGGGGCGGGCTGGTAGGTAGGCTGGGTCTGGGTCACAGACACAGGGTGAGGGCAAAGCCCACTGCCCCTGAGATACCCTGAATTCTGCGTGCTAAGGAGTGAGATGCAGATGTCTGGGTCACAGGATGCTGAGTGCCCTGGCCAGGACAGGGCCACTGCTTCCCAAGCCTATCTCTGGGCCACAGCCCAGGCACGGCTGACATCGGTCCTCAAGTGCAGAGGACAAACTTCATGTGCCTTGGGAGCTGGGTCCAGCCGCTGCACCCCTGAGCCCCACTGGCTCAGGCAGGGCTCCTCCTCCACCCACTCGGTACAATCTCATGGAGCCCTGGTCTGCTCCTGAGCAATGGTGGTGCCTGCATGGGAAGATGTGCCTTCCCCTCACATCTTCGCCTTGCTCCCCCTGTCCTCAGCCACGCAACATCCCCAGCAGGCCCTGGCAAGCGCAGGACAGCAGGGATGTGACAGCCGCGAAGTGCCAGCGGCTCCATGCTTTCCAGGCCATGCTTTCCAGGAGATGGTCCCACCCAACAGCCATATTACCATTCACAGCCATGTCCAGGGTACACTGAATGAATGGATCATGGAATCTGGGAGCCTGGGAACATGGTATCTTCAGAGAAGAATGCAGATCCCAGGCAGGAAGGCCGCAGGCTTGGAGGCTCCTCTGAGAACAGCCCAGCAGTGGGGAGAGGCAGGCCTGGCCTCAAAGCATACTGGGATGGTCGGGAGGGAAGGGGCTGCTCAGAGTAGAGCCCTGCTGGCTGCAGGCTGTTAGGTGTCCATGAGGCTATGCATTTCCTCTCTGTGCCCTCCACGTATTCCACATTACAGGTGAAGAAATGAGCCACCGCAGATGAGACAGGCCCAGGCGCCCTTCCTGTCTGGGGACGGCTAGCCCTTATTCCTGTCCAGCCCTGGCTCCAGGGTCTCTTTGGGCCTCCTATTCTGGGAGCTTGGGAAGCTTGCAGCAACCAACTTGTGACCACAACACTGAGGCTTTACCACTGCCCCACCTTCTCCCAGGTTCTGCCTGGGGCCAGCAGCTACTGTACCAGGGCACCACAGGAACTAACACCCTTGTTTATAGTGAGTACCCACAGTCTCCCTCTTGCCTGCATGAAGGCTGCCACAGCAGCCATCATCCTACACTCTCCATCAGGACTCCCCAAAGGCACCCTAGTCCAGACCTCCCAGGCCTGCAGCATAGCCACTCCTGCTCGGCAGACACTCGAGGGCCCTCCATGGCTCAAACATGTCTTTACCCTCTGTGGCAGGAGTCCATGCCAGCCATATCCCTCACTCACTCCTGCCTGTTGTCCAGGGCAGGGCTCAGGGAAGCATTGCTGCAGACAGTGAGCTCTGCTGAGTGCTGTCCTCTCCCACCAAGGCACTCTCGGGCTGCAGAGGTGCAGAGCCCACTTGCTACAGCCGATGTACTCATCTCAGTCCTCCGCTACCCCAGAAACACTGGTGGGAAAGAGTGCTGCACACACATGGAGAACAGGCCTGGAGCCCTGGTCCAGTGTTTGCTTTCGGGGTGTGTATGAAGGAGGTGGGGGGAGGAGGAGGATAAGGTGCTGCAGTGCCAGAGCACAGCCTGACAGCCGAGGATCCCCGTGCAGCCCTCGCAGATGGAGGTAGAACATATTTTCATCATGCGGAGCATCTCTGCACCCTCTCCTGTAACTTTTCTGGCAGGCAGCCCCTGCTCTACCACCAGCAGCATGGCCGCTCTCTCTGTGTCTGAACCTCACACGTTTGCTCTGCCTGTCCACCATGTACCTGCTCCAACTGACAGAGGCCTGTGTCCTACACACATCTCCTCTCAGGTGCTGCCTTCATTTCCCTTGAATAGGGAGAAACGGGGGTGAGGTGGGTGGCTTGGCCATGGCAGGGCAGTGTTTCTCTCTCCTGGAAATCACCAGTCCTCCAAAGCCACACCTCACAGCCCCCAACCTGCTTGCCTCTTTGCCCTTGATTATCCTAACGGACAGAAGTGTCATCTACACCTTGGCAGCTTTCATTTAAACTTCCTGGTGTTGCCTATACTGGGTGCCTTTCTGGATCTTACTGCACTTGCATTTTGTATTTCCTGAAGGGTCTCGGATTCCTCTGCCCATTTCTCCCTCGCTATCCTTTGTCCTGGGTCTGCAGAGCTTCATTTCATCTGGACAGGACGCCTCTGCCAGATCTGTGAACTGCAAAGATTTCTCCAGCATGTGCCTGGTCATTTCGTTGCTTAATTATGTCTTCTGA
The DNA here is from genome assembly GCA_004027025.1 of Myocastor coypus. Classification (NCBI taxonomy): domain Eukaryota; kingdom Metazoa; phylum Chordata; class Mammalia; order Rodentia; family Myocastoridae; genus Myocastor; species Myocastor coypus. The sequence continues at coordinate 186,443 of PVJA010000296.1, forward strand.
AGCCAGAGGGCTATTTTCTGTTTGTTTTGTTTTGTTTTGCTGAGTTAAATTGACTTTTTTCCCTCTGGGCAGATCACTTCTTGCTTTCTCAGAGCCGCTGCCTCTCCAGGGCCTCTCCAAGGCTGGGTGGCTGATCTTGTCCCCACTCCCAGCTCTGCATCCTTTGCTCTGCGATGCAGACACGATTCTTCAAGGCTCATCATCAGCAGGGTCCTCCTGCACCTGAACTCCAGGGCTGCTACCAAAGCCATCTGATAGTGCCCATCCATGGTCTGGGCCACGGCTTTGTTCTGACCGTTGTCCACACTCAAACCCAAACACACTCTTAAGTCCTTCAGCTTCAGGGTGAGTTTTGAAATCAGGTAGTGCTAATATTTTGGTGAGGATTTCACATGTGTTTTTCTCTTTACAACAAACTTTCCCAGGGTCCATGTCTCAAACACTGCTCCTGGGAAATGCTCTTTGCTTAGACCATAAGGCTGGCCTCATGTGGCAGGTTGGACCCCTGCCTTTCCTGAGGGCCGCAGCACAGACTCCAGGTCTAGCAATGAAGACCCTGTGGGCTTTCTTCAACAGTTTTATAACTGCTTAAGCTGGTGTGAACCTCTTTTCATGTCATAATTGATGTGGTTTGAAGAACACATGGTGGGTCATCCATATCCGAAAGGTTTTGGTTTCCTGTGTAACACTGCTTGGCTGATTTCCCAAATATACAGGCTTCCAAAACTAAGTACATGATTGTGGAATAATCGCGCCTTAAAAATTCACAATAGCTCACCAGCAACAGCACCTGAGCCTGACATTTCTTGAGTAGGTGGGTGGGAGGAGCATCCTTTTCTGCTTAAAAAAACTTTTTTTTTTTTTTTTTTTTGGTAAAGATAAATGTTTGTGCAGGTGATTCAGCTGGGCGAATGGCCGTGTTCACAGTTTGTCTCCTTTCACTAGATTTGCTAGGCTGCCATGAACAGGTGCTCATTTTCTTGTTCTCACAAGATTTAGAATTCTGTCTACTGGCTATTTCTTTGCAGCGACTGGATTAACCAGGGTTTGTCTGTCTCTGCTTTTCTCATGCTCCACTCTTACCCTTCAGCTTTTTATTTGTCTATTCTCTGTGCCTTCTTCTAATTTAACAACTTCTGCTGTTGTCTGCTCTGCTTTAGCCTTGCTCCGAAGTGCATTGGAAAACTCACCGACTTGGAAGTTGTGATCTTTTCTTTCTTGTTCGATAATGAAAATATTGGAAGCTGCGAGTCCACCTTTGAGGGATTCCATAGCAACCGTGTACTCTTGACAACATCGTTGCTTTCCTGATGTTCAGAATTTAAATATTTCCTTTCCAGGTCCCCTCACATATTTGTAGGACTACTTTTTAATTGCCAGTTGGTAAGGATTTTTAATTTAGATTTTTGTTGATAATTTTAGTGGTATTGTTTAAAGATGAAATAACTGCCTTGGCACAAATTTAACTTTTTTAATACACTAAGGTTTTATGTATATAGAATTTTTTTTTTTTTCAGTACTGAGGATTGAAATCAGAACCCTGAGCTTGCCAGGCAAGCGCTTATTCTATTGAGCTATCTCCCCAGCCCCCATTAAAGTTATATTTATGTGTACATGAATTTATTTCCTTGAAATGTTCTTTCAGAAACCTTCCACTGACCACTTGAAATATTATTATGATCCAAGCAATCATGATTACACTGTCATTCTAATAAAATGCAAATATATAAAAGTATTTCTGATCTCCATCCCAAGTTTTAGTTAACTCCTCAGGGGGGGGGGGGAATCACTGTTAAAGCTTGTCTCAGTCCATTTTGGCCATGAAATGAAATAAATCAGATAGAGTAATTTATAAATAGCGGATGAATACCACCCCACCCCCACTCCCACCGCACCCCTGCTCTGGAGACTGGGAGATCCGAGGCTGAGATGTAGCTGACAGGTCTGGCAGGGACTGCAAGCTTCCTGCATGGAGGGGCCAGAGCTCATTCCCACCTCCTGTGTTTTTAATTCAAAAGTATTTAAAGTTTTCCATGAGTCATGAGCAGCTCTCCACTGGGCAGTGATTTGAGCATGTGAGGTTCATTTCTACCATGGAAATCTCCCACTTTCTCTCTAGAACACTGGAAATAGAAACCCGAGCAGCTCCTCCTGAGGAACTCTGAAGGCAGAGACTTGGATTTATTGGACAGGATTATGTTTTACACAACCTGAACTGATTCAGTTTCTTTCTATATAGTCGTTGGTCTATGTTCTAAGTCTATAGCCACACGGAGAGCATTTTCTAAAATAGTAGGGGAGGACTCCCCCTCTCCCCGCCCCTGTCTTCTTTAGGTAAGAGTGTCAGTCACAGTGCAGGAAAGTGACAGCCTCTAGGCAGAAGGCAGCAAGGCCACGGGGATGGTCATGAGGACTGTGCAACCTTGCTGTGCTCCCTGAACACAGCAGCTGCTCATTTCTGCTCCAGATGTAGGTGTCACTGATGGTCACCAGTCTAACATCAGCACCAAAGACAGAGTAGCTCCTAAGCACCTGTGAGCCCAAGCAGGAGCTCAGTGGTTTCAAACCAGCTCAAGAAAAGCACTCCCAGAGTACTTCGTTCATTGTCACAATAGCAAAGGGAAAAACTAAGGTGTAAGCTACTTTGCTTTAAAAGGAAGCTAAAGGAGAACAATTTCTCTCTTCCTTTGAAAATACCATTTCCTACTTCTTGAATCTATAGAGAAAAAATAGTTTTCTTGAAGATGGAAAAGTATCTCAGAAGTAAAAATATTAAGTGCATGTCAGCTGTACAAATACCTCACCTAGGAAAGAAGGTGAATATTTTAGTTCTAAGGAATCTAAGATGTCATCAGTTAAAGACAAGTTTAACCTAAAATGCTATACTGCACTGGGGTGATATAAGTCATGCATTCATTTGTAGGGTTATTTTTCAGACAATCCATGAGGAGCATTGGTTGAGTAAGGTGTGGCTTTTCCAAGGTTTAGTCAGGCTTTCAAAAAGCCCTGGGCCAGCAACAGGTATCCAAGGCACCAGGCCCTCATCCCTGCAAGACAGCCCTGGACAAACTGCCCCCCAACACACTTCCCTGCCTGCTAATTTATACAGTTATTTTCTGTTCCTGTCAAACATCTCTTCCAGGTTACAAATTTGCATCATTATTTTCTGACAGGTACAAGAACTGTATTTTGTGCTGTGTACGTATGTAATTTGGCTTTTTGAAAGAAATGGAACATGTTTATGGGGTAGGGTACGATAATATGACACTCAAACAGAATGTGTAGAGTCATTACTCTCACATAATCCATTCAAGAATAAGGTGATTCAACTAGATATTTTCTATATATATATATATATATATATATATATATATATATATATATATATTTTTTTTTTTTTTTTTTTTATGTGAAAAGACATTTTAGGGCCAGGAACATAGCTCCATGGCACATGTGCCTGGCTGGCAAGTACAAGGTCATGAGTTCGAACCCTGGTCCCAGAAAAAAAAAAAAAAGACATTTTATTATTTGACTATTACCACACAGTATTAGTGTATTTCTTCCAGTGGCGAATGAAGCGCAGGATAACATGTCTCTTTAATTCCCCCGTGAGTCTCAACATCATCTGTCTTTTGGAGGATTCAGTTTCATACGACGTCTGTGGTACTCCCCATGAGGATACCAACAATGCTTCTTAGTAAAGAACATTTTGCTAAGTTGTTCTATCATGGGTCCTTGCTTAAGGAATTCACTTTCATTTTCTGCTAATCTGGCTTTCAGCACTTGATCATGTGTTTCTTCAATATTATGGACAAGATCTGGCTGAGGCAGAGGTCTTGTGTGCTCATATGGAATGTCCACAGAAGGGTGGTAGCATATGATAGTCCTGCCATCAGATGTCAAAGCAAGCTCTACTTTGCAATTATAGTCATCTGGAAGAGAAGAATATGTAGATTTACAGCAAACATGAGATACAGCTCCATTTTGGACTGGAAACAAATGCTTAAAGAGTGCTCTCTTTGATATTGCCCATTTTACTGCTGCTGCCGCTGTCATAGTACACAAGCTGATCAGGTGATATGAGAAAAGACTTGGGAGAAACGGCCTTTAAAATCTGCTTCTAGGCACCAATTTTTATTCCGCTAGGCCACCATCTTGCCTGCCTATTCTCTATATTTTTAAAAAACCAATTTCCACTTGTATCGGTCAGGGTTTTACTAGAGGAACAGAATAGATATAATATAAGGAATGGATATTAACACCAAATATACAATCTATAAGAAATTGTAAGATTGGCTTACAATAGCCACAGAGTCAGATGAGGAAGCGCGCACAGGGCGTCTGCACACTCCGGACTGAAGGATTCAGACTCACTGCAGCACTCCGTGTAAGTCTCTGTCGGCTGACGGGTCCGTAATGGAGGACTGAAGTTTCTGTAGTTGGAGGCTGAAGAGTCTGCGGCGGAAGGCGAGAAGTCTAAGCTGGAGGCCGAAGAGTCTGCGCTGCAAGCCAGACGATGAAGTCCAGCCTGAATGCGAAGACCGAAGCTTCTCCGACGAAGTGAAGTGTTGACTCGTCCTTCAGCCCTTTAAAAAGTCTTTTTGTGCTCAGTCATTCTGACGTGGACTCATTGCGCCCTAGGGTGGAACCAATCATACCCCAGGACGGGCCCTTGATCCCATTCTAGGGAGAAATCCAATCATATCCTAGGCAGGCCCGGGTGATACTCCAGGGAAGAACCAATTGTACCCCAGAGTGGG
>PVJA010000297.1:0-190998 GCA_004027025.1 Myocastor coypus
AATTTGGTACAGGGTCTCCCTATGCAGCTCAGACTCAGTGATCCTCCTGTCTCAGCTGCCCCAGTGCTGAGACTGTAGATGTGTGCTACCACACCCAATTTTGGTGGTCAGCTTGACGCACCTGAAATAATATTTTATTATTTATTTTTAACATACTACATATATCCGGGACAGATTAGTTTTTAAACTATAAGAACTTCAGTTTTGTCATCTACAAATGTGGGTAATGTTAGTTATTTTCTGCAAATCAAGTACTTCATATATTTAATTTGTTTAGGATTGTACCTGATAGAACGCTTCAGAAATGTTTATTCTCATTATTCAATCATCTGATCTCAGCAAGTAAAGAACTTAGAAATTTTATAATCACAAAAATATTAACCAAAATCAAGAAATTTTCTCTTTTAGCATACTGAACTGTATGGGCTCAGTTTTTAAGTAATAGTTTCAAGTAGTACGATGAATATAAATGATGTTTGTTTTCTTTCCACAAAGCCACGGGCCCCATTTCTATTCCTAAATGAGTTACTGCTGATGCAAAGAAACATATGCACAACATCAGCACATTCTAGTACACTAACTTCCTAAATCAAAGGTCCAGAGGAGTAACATAATCATCAAACCTAAGACAAATGTGCTGTCACCGTTCCATTGGGGACCAGCAGTGTCTTCAAGCAGCCCAGTGTTTTCTGATCTCATCTTACTCCTTTGCAAACTCTTTCAAAAGCTCAACTGGCCACTTCACAATGGGCCACTGAGGCCTAGAGGCCTCATGTGAGTGAATCCCATGGGCCCAACATTCACAATCCCTGTGTGCTTGGTATAACAGCCTTTATACTTCAGGAATAGCAAGAAAAGAAATGAAAGCGGAAGAAATGCACATTCTTATTATTAGCCTTTTGGAATATGCAGGGTATCCTAGATAGGGGGAAGACAGAATAAATTTTCCTAAAGATGTGCTACTTCTCCCACAGCTCAAAGAATGAGAAAAGTTATATAGGTAAATGATCTAGGCAAAGGGAAAGTCCAGCACAAACGCCCTTATGTAGCTAAGGAGAAGGATCTGTTGGAAGAATTTAGAAAAGGAGGATTGTCTCAGGTCACAACACAGAATTTATTTTCCAAGGTCACCTATGTAGGCAAAAATCCGAGTTGGTATATAAAGTCTCTCTATTGTCCTACTTGGAGGTCTTGTGTGGTTTTGAATTTGCTTATTTCCTTTCCATTTAGTCCAGTGAGACATGTAGTGAAATCTTAACTATGGAAATGAGTTACAGTTGATGTAGCATTTTTGAGCAACTCTGAATCGATACTCGTATGTGTATAAAGATTGTTCCTTGGTGTGGTGATTACTGTCATTTTATACAGAACATTCAGTTAAGGGCAAGACCAAAAGCCTTCTGCATTCTGTGATGACCCCTATCAATACTGAACAGATGTGGAGGGAGGGAAGACAGAGGAAGTCATAGTTCCTGCTGGTACCTCCTGCCTAGTAGGTGGCCTTCTGGGTGACAAGGCAGGAACCCACATTCCCAGCAAGGGAAGCAATTCTCTAGCAGATTGTGATGAACTAACCCATTCCACTGACATTTACTTTGGCCTCTGGGCAGTGGTCCCAGGGTGCTTGTAAAACATCTGGTTGTCCTCTACCCCATGCTGCTCTCCACTTGTGTATCTGGCTGATGAGTGATAGCATAATCTGCTCCCCAGGGATAAAGGATGGCTTGTTTCTTCCAAAGTCATTTTATCCTAGGGTTACCATTTCCATACCACATCCTAGAGAGGTCAGACCATCTAGTGATGTTATAAGGACTCTTGTCAACAAGGGGATTCTAGATCAAGTGTTCACTTCCTCTTGTGCATCCAAGGAACCCAGTTTTTGCTGGGAGCACTGACACACCCAGCCAGGAGACCTGTCTGCCTCATCACTGATTGAATTTTCAATGGCTGCTGAATAATTCAAACCATGGAAGCCTAGTGCATGCATGGCTGAGGAATTTTAAAAAGTCATTACATTATTTCTAAAAGCACGACTAAAAGCCACAGAGATAACTTTCTGGCAAGTTGAAGGCCATGCGTTATCTTACAGAGGATAGCTTTCCAGTCTTGAGGTATCAGTTCACATGATGGTAATTTGCAAAACAGATGGGAGAAAAGCCAAAAGTATGCTCCTAAATGGCAATGGAATGGATGCATCTGGGAAATGTGGAGTGGAAAGAGGTTCAGCCAGATTGCACAACAGCTGAGAGAACAGGGACCATGCGCCACCAAAGAGAAGGTGCAGTGCTCCAAACAAAGCCATGAGCGAGAATTGGTAAAAGTTTTGCATCTATCTTATTCTTCCTAAATGCGTCACAACAGTATGAAGTTAAAGAGGTCCTCTTAACCTGAGATCATGCTTAATGCAGAACATCAGGATGACCCTTGTGAGAACTCAAATACTCCCTTTAATATTTGCTTTGATTTTTGACATACTGATGCTAAGTGGGGTAATGCTTAAAGATAGTGCTGATAATGGTGTGCCAGATGAAACATAAATAAGAAAACACTCCCATTTGTGAAAGACAGAAGTGCCAGATGCAGATATACTGCGAGTCGGGTCTTTTTGATGTGAAGAGCTGATATAACAAGATGACCACTGTCTCGTTAAATCACCCCCTTCACTAATCAGCTGCAGTGTGATCCGGAAAATGCACCCTTCCTAATGAATATTGAAATTGGCTGCCATTAAGGAAGAGCATTCTTGGGAGGCCAAGGAGACAGTGATCAATATTCATATGGCCCACACTGCCTCACTGACCGATGCCTTCAAGTGTAAAAGCTGTAATGGTGATAATAAAGCATTATTTTTAGTGCAGGCTGACACCAGACATTACTGAGATTTAAGCATTTTTAAATTTTTCTGATCAAGCTTTAATAAATAAATTGCTAGGAAGGAGAAAGTCATGGCTTCGCTCCAGATGTGGAGCGATGATAATATCAAGAGAGGGCACAGCATTCTATCCAACACCAAAAGGCATGTGCATTGGACAGCTGTCAGTCAGTTTCATGAGCAATGTCATCCTCTGTTTCCAACCCAATATTATCTGCGCATTTTAGGTCATGGTAAAACCTCAGAGGCTCACCTATGACCCTCAGCTCCTAGCTTCCCCTCGTTAGTTGATGATGTCTGCCATTTAGACACAAAGATTCTTCAGTCCAAACGTTTTGTCTCAGCATCTCTCCATAGATTGTGCCTAACAGTCTCCCAGATATCCATTCCCCTGCCCCTGAATATGCACCAGGTTCCCTACCAAGAGCCCAGAACACCACTGAAACATGCTCAGAGCTGGGTGATACTCTGTCAATCCTGAACAATTTGCTGACTTTTGTGACCTGTCCTTTAGATGGAAAATGAAAATTCCTGCCCCAGAACTCTCTTCACCTTTCTAAGGAGTGTCAACATTTTAAAGCACTTTGAAAATATATGATGCCAAATGAATGTTTATTATTAGTGTGACTATCACCTACATGTAGATTTATATGCCTCTTAAAGAACTTTCACTGCTTTACATTCTACCTTCCACTGAAGCATGTCTTGCAAAGAAGAATTCCACCATGGCGCTTTGACTCATGGAGCAAAAACTCATTAAACATTCCCTTTTTCGAACTGCACTGGCAGAAATAAATTTATTGGATTCAAGTTATGGCTATAAAAGCAAGTCTACAATAGATCTCTGAAAATGGAATTGGGCGATGTTTGTGAATAATTCTTATGGGTTAGATAAAATTTCTGCCGATTAAATGCTAAAAAACATCTATGTACCCCAAATGGAGTGGATTGCTCTTTTTGGAAATTGAATATGACTTTGGAAGCACTCAATTTCTCACTCTTGATTTCTGCATTCAGGACAGGTGTTCAGAAAGATTTGGTCAAATCACATCCCTGTTTCTCTTCTTGTGATACACACTAGAAGACTTCACTGTTAAATGCTGAATACGAATTAGCACATCACGTGTACATTTCTGGTTGTAAGTAAAAGCTCAGGAGTACCCCTCTTTGTGGAGGAAGGGGCTTACTTCATAAGTGGCATCTTGATTCACCAGGATGGATGGCAGAAGGTCTATCTTTCTCATCTTATAGTTTGGCTGGAAAGAGATGAAACCATAATCAAATGTATCCTTCATCCTACTGTGCTATAATATTTTGCAGTACTAAACTGCTTGTGCCTAAGCCATCGAGAAACTAGCACTTTTCCCTTGCCAGAGAGATCATCCTTTATCTGGCCTGAGGCGATTTGGACCTAAAGTTCCTGTGCATGCCAGGATGTGATTGCCAATAGGAACCACATACCTGAAGAGGAGGACAGACAGGAAAGTGCACTTTTGTGAACAGAGCCCACAACGTGCAGTGGAAATAGCCCTAAGCCTCCATGCAAAGTAATTTCCACAATGCCCCTTTGCTTTTCATAAGGTAACTTCATCAAGTTGTTTCAGTTCTGCTGAAAACCAAAAAAAAAAAAAAAAAAAAAAAAAAAAAAAAAAAAAAAAAAAAAAAAAAAAAAAAAAAAAAAAAAAAAAAAAAAAAAAAAAAATCAAATCAAATCAAAATTAAGCACATTCACATCTATTCTCCTAGGACTACAGGAGCCAATCAAGATGGAAATTTGTCCATTGGCTAAATAGTCAGAGTAGCTCCCGTTGAGTAGTGATTGACTTTTTGGCTAAGATCAGCAGAAACAAAGCTAGGGGTCAATTAGCTTTTCCCTTAATAGGATTGCGTTGGGCAAAATAAACTAGAGAAAGGAGTTGAAAACTGTCATTTAATGAATTCCCAGATGTTGTCCTGTTTCCCTGAGACCTACATCATAAATAAAGGAAAGGCTCAAAGTTCAACAGGCTTTCACCTTGGATGAAGGTCACATTTCTTGTAGAAACAGCAGAGGACAGAGAAACAGCAGGCTACATACAGTGCTGACCTAAGTATATCTCCCACATCATTCTAACAAATCATACTTTAGAGCGAAGTAGACTTTGGAGAATGTTCACGACTATACTAATAAAAATTTCCTCCTGCTGATCTCACTGAATAGGTGCTAACTGAGGGGACTCTATAGCCCAAGTATTAGGTTCATCATTAGAGTTTAATTCATGAGTAAAATGGACAAAGAGGAAACAGAAACAAGGCAAATAGATATACGGGTTTAGAAGCAGGTGAGCAGGGGCATTGTGGCAAAGAATAAAGAAACCTGGAATCACACTCTTGTGAGATGACTTCTTGACTGAGATGGAGCTGGGGAGAAAAAGAACTGATGAGAAAGAACATAATGCAGTTAGCCAAGTTAAGGGTTTCCAGGTTTGCAGGGGTTGATGGGAAAGGGGATAGAATTGATTCTATCCATCCCCCATATACACTGGAATGGGCTCACTGGCTGCTGTAAGATGGATGAAACAGAAGCAGAAGGGACAGAAATAAGCTGGAACTGATTGCCGTGGTCTGCAAAGGCAGTGGTAGCCCTGACTGGCATGGAGGAAGAAGGTGTAGTGATCTCGGAGGGGTAAGGCAATACACATTTGATCTGAGTTGCTAGCAATCGGTATTAGGACATTCTTTTCATGTATTATTTCAGTACTTGCAGTCTCCTCACAAAGAAGGAATTTGGGGGTGTCCATGTGCCTATGCGCTCAAGGAAGTCTATACATTTTCATTACTTCCTGAATAGCTAATAGTTTTCAAAACCAGACATAAACAGTGGTTGTACAAGCCTCTATCACCAAAGGACAACAGTTTTTGCCCCTCTTACAAAAGCAGTGCATGGCTCAAACCTGTTACACACCTCACCTAACACTTTGTTGTGGTCTTCATGCTTTCTGTGGTCTTTGTTGATGTTGACTAGGTAAGTAAACTCTGTGGCATTTACACAATGGCACACAACAATCCCTTGTATTTAGTTCTAAAATATTACATTATCCCAAAACAGAACCCAGATCTACTAAGCAGTTAATTTTCATCCTCTACCTTCCAGGTGCTGCCAATCACCAACCTGCTTTTTGCTTGTATGTATTTACCCATTCTGAACACTTCATATGAGTAGAATCGCATAGTACATGATCCGGGTCTGGCCTCTCTCCCTTGGTAGCAAGTTGTCAGCATTTGCACAGACTATTCATTCCTTTTTATGGCTCACTACTATTCCTCTGTATGGGTGAACACATGGGTTGTTTATTCCTTTTGGCCATTGCAAACAATCCTGTCGTGAACATGCATGTAGAAGCATTTTTGTGAGTCCTCATTCCCAGTTCTGTTCAGTACCTGCCTGGCAGTGGAATTCCTGGGTCAAATGGCAGTTGCTTCTGTGTTTAAGCTCCTTAGGATCTTCTTGCTTTTGAGGCCTGGCTAGCATGAGTGAGCAAGCTAACCTGCTAGACTGTAGATGGCATAATACAGTGAACACAGATGTCTTTCCCCATCATAACTCTACAATCAACTCTCTAACAGTCCAGTTTACTCTCATCAATAAGCAATTCATTTCCAAAGTATCTGGATTGTTTATGCTGGATGCCTGTCAAGCCAACCCAAGGCCTCTTTTATCCTTTGGCCCAGACATCAGAGGCCAACCACATAGGATTTGGAGTTGTTCTGCTGGTGGAATGGGAGCGTGAATCTGTAATATTCTCTTCTGTATCATGTTGAGAAAATCTATAAGACCCTACAGACAACCTCTCAAACACTGCATGGAATTCTGCAGACAAGAGCATCAGAACACTCTCCACGAAGCAGCAAAAACCCTTGATCATCAGGGCTTAGAGGTGTTTACTTGGTTGTGCCACCAGCTACTACTACCTCTAGTATTCATTCAGGTCTGCTGGACCCCACATGCCTAAGAGCAATGATCCATATCAAAGGGTAGAATTAGAGCTGCTAAGATAAGAAGAGAGAGCATGAGGGACTGACCAGTATCTGCGACCAAGATGAGCTGTTCTGTGCAGCAATGATTCTGATGTATAAAAACAAACTGGCCAAAATGAATGGAAAAAGATTAATTTCAAATCACTGACATTAGACCATATAAGCCCACACATTTGGTGCTAGGAATGTTGAGGGGACCTTAAAGGTCACTGTCATCCCCAAATGGCTATTCTTTCTGTATCTAGCATCTCCACTGATATTCGGAAACGTGAGAGGGGAGGCGTGGAAAGCCAGTGGTGAGCCTCACGTGCTGCTTACTTCAGGAATGGAAGACAACTTCCTTCCTTTACTGCCTACAGAACTTGGGCCTGTCATGCAGCGTATCAGCCTGATCTTCGGATTGATAAGAAATTCTTTCACAAGAACTTCTTCAGAATACAAAGCTGATCTACTTCATAAAAATTTGTGTAACCCAATAGGCTGATAAGTAAGTTAATTATTTATGCTGATATTTTGGGCTAGAGAGGAGGGTGTGAGAGAAAGCAAGATCTCCCGAAACATACACTGGTATGATTCAAGGATGACTTTTTGCTTTGCCTAGACCAGTCCTAAGAAGGTTGTGTGTGTGCGTGCGTGCGTGCATGCGTGTGTGTTTTCATTTAGCATTGCATTCTTGTCACCAAGGATCCACATTCATTTTTGGACTGTTTTTGATAGTATGAAATTTCGGTTGGAATTCCACCTGAACGGTTTTCATAGTTCTTGGCACATAGTACACATTCCATTAAAAACATCATGGAATGGGTAAGCAAATTCATGGAGAAAAAAATATGAAGATAGCTTTTTAAAATTTTTCTCTTCTTTCTTCCTTCTCCTTTTTCTTATCCCTCTGCCTTCTTTTCCTTCTTGCTTTTTTCCCTCTTTCTCTCTCCTGCTCTTCCTTCCTTCTTTCCTTCTCTCCTTCCTTGCCATGATGTCAGGAACTCCTTACTTGTATACAGTTTTCTAACATTTTCAACTTACGAAGAATGGAGTTTTCTATGGAGAAGAAAATGTGCCCACACCCTCTCAATGGATCTTTTATTGGACAAGATCCAACACATCATCATCTTTGAGGTTAATGTAAAGAAAAATTCATGATTCTATTTCGTTTTTTAAGGAAGTTTGGACCATTTGTGGGGGAACAATCAGCTTGAGGCAGAAAGTCTGTCTTTGTGAGACTGAGCTGAATGCCTGGGACACTGCAAGGTTTAGGACAGATGCTTCTTGAAGCATGAAAGAGGAATCTGCAGCTTTTCCTCTTTATGTTTAAATTACTTTGCTTCTTACTTGACTACTCTTTCTGACCTTTTAGAGTGTCTCTTCCTCTATATTTCTCCTTGAGTCTCTTAACCATTTTTTTAAAAAATAGCTCAGATGCATTTCTTAGGTATTACTCTTTCCCACCCTCTGCTCGCCATCCCTGGCTCATCTTCTCACTTGACCCTTCCATATAAAATCTGGTAATATTAGCATGCTCTCTGCCCCGGTCCATCCATCTTCTCCTGTTGCTCTCACTTCAACAGGCCATGTGAAGCCATGCATCTGTGAAGCAATTCTCCTTTTCAAGTGACCAGGTAGTTGCAAGTTAGGTCTTCTCTTTTTAATCCATCTTGTGCCCTCCACCATGCCCCCACAGATAGTAGTGGGCAACCTTATCAAACTCATTTAATTTTTTTCTTATATGTGTCTTCTTTTTTTTTAATTTTTTAAAAAAATTATTTATTTATTTATTTATTTATTTATTTTTTCTTGTTTCAGAACCTTTATTTTGTTTATTCACTCATTTTTATGGCCGGCTCAGCCCGCCCCCGGGGGCAGGCTGGCGCAGCATGTGGTGCCGGGGATCGAACTGAGGTCCCTGAAGCTGCCCAAGCTTTCCCAAGCAGGTGCTTTAGACCACTGAGCCATCCCACCGGGCCCCATATGTGTCTTCTTAGGGCCCCTGTCCTCTATGATTCTCAGCATTGACAATCAGGTTGAGCGAATACAAGGAGCTCTAAAAATTCTTCTGCTCCAAGGTCTGAATCAGGTTTTTGCCACCTTAGAGCTCTGTAGCTTTGAGAAAACTCCTTAACAAATCTGTTTTTTTCATCTCCCAGGCTGTAAAACTTTGTTGATACTACCAATCTTGACAAATCATTGAGGAAGTTAAATGGAATGAGAACACAAATTTAGAACTGCTGCATAGTGAGGAGCCCATTTAAGATAGTGGTGGTGATGATTTAGGCCTTTAGGAAGCAAACATTTACTGATGATTATCAAAGTTATTTGATAATGACAGTTGTGGGGTAGGAGAAGAAATGCAAAAGAGCCCTTGATTTTTCTCTTAATATGTGACTCCTGGGCCGGCCAGATGGCTCAGAGGATGAAAGAGCCTGCTTGGGCAGATGCAGGAACCAGTGTTCAATCCCTGGTGTGCTGTGCCTGTCCCACCCCTTCGGCATGCTGAGCAGTGACTGAGACTGGGCATGGTGACATGCTCCTGTAATCCCAGTGCTTGGGAAGCAATAAATAGGAGAATCACTAGGAGTCTGATCTGTGTAATACGGCCCTGCAGACCCTGTACTAAATCTAAAATTAAAAAAAAAAAATGTGAGTCATAATTACCACTGTTTCATATGTTATCTTGGGGATGAACATCACCTTCAGCTCTGGTCAGTTGGATGTCCATTTATCCATCTGACAAGTACAGATTTTACCAGGTTTCTTCAGTGTGTCAGCAAAAACACAATGCATGAAACAGACTCAGCTCTTGCTCTCAAGAAATGCTAAGTTTTATCCTTCCTATGTTTGCATGAGGAGAATTTGCCCCAAGGGACATCAAGGAGTGTCAGGTAAAATCCTGTTGTCATGATCCAGGGAGGCAGTGCCACTAAAACCTTAGGGTATGATAAGGACTCGGGGCAGACCCCACTGCTAGCAAGTGGGTCCATGTGGAGAAAACCCGCTGGAAGGGAAGGGATGAGGAAGCAGGATGATCCATCATTCAAGCAAGGACTGAGAACGGCTCATACGGAATTGACCCACACAGCAGGCTGTCCCTCACTCTGTGCTGTGCTGATGAGAGTAGAGTGCCCTGCCATTGGCAGAGGAAGGGAGCTGTTCCTGAGCGACCAGGTGAATAGGAGGAGGAGGCAGTCTGTCTGAATGTGGAGGGGCCGGCTGAACAGCCACTGGAATGGTCAGATCCATGAATCTGCACCAGTGTTCTCCAGCTACTGCAGGATGGGGGTGGAGTGCTGAATGCATGTGTAGCTGCAGCCCTACCTTTGCATTTCTGTTCTTTTGGACTAGGGCAACTGTCCCCGGGGAAAGCACTGCATATGAGGAGCTGCAGAAGTAGCTCTTCAATGGAGATAGTTGATAAATAATTCTGTACAAAACCGCATATTTTTTAAGTGCTTTCCCAATATGGTTGGGTAGAGAGCATGTTAATTCCTACACTGTGACTACAAAGACTGCAAGAGGAAGATTATGTAGGGCATTATATGAAAGGGGGCAGGGAAGAAGAAGACCAACCTGGGGCATGTTCCTCTCACAACACACAGTGGGAGCTAACAGAGCTGTGTAGACCTAGCACATAGATGCCTTGTTAGCAGGGCAGGGAACAGATCGAGGCTATGGGGGCACATGGGAGTGGCCTGCTACTATCACTCCAGCTGGTGTAAACTCCAATGTCTCCAGGTCCAAAGAAACTATAGATAACTAAAGTCGGCTAGGCAGAAACTTTTCAGGAAAAGAGAGAAGTGTGCTTTGCCAGAGAAGATGATGCATTTCAACTTCAAACATTTGTTACCCTAGAGGGATGGGAAGGAGAAGTTAGAAATTCATACTTTACATAAAATGTAATATACATATATATATCCCAAATATATATATGATATATATATATATATATATATATATATATATATATATATATCATATATGTATATATATTCCAAATCTACCAGCAAAGCATAGGATCTCACTTATCTTGTGACCCTTAAGTCAGTAATCTTGAACTTTGAATTTAAAGGCTAACTTATACCCAGACTTTTTGCAGAGAGGAGCCAGAGGTCAGGCAGGAGCTGAGACTGTAGCAGTCCTGCCGAGATGCTTGGATTCTGTTTTTCCCTCCACTTTTCTGGATATTTTCTCTTGTTCTGGACATCAAGTCTGGAAGAGCTGGCTTATAGAGCAATAAATGGAACAGTTATGATCAAGAAATACGGTATTCAAATTTAACAAGTGTATTATAGCAAAAGACACATTTCCTTAAGAAGACACATTTTCTTAAAACACACCACCTGGCTTTCCTCACCTATATCCCATCTTTCTTGCTACTCTCTGAAGGGGCTGTCCTGGTGATCTGGATCTATCCAAAATATTTGTCTTTCATAGGCATTTTGAATTTGGGCTGGGCCAGAAGTCACACGGTACCAGATCCAGTAAATAAAGTGGATGAGACAAGACTTCAAGTTTGCAAGAACCTGCCTTCCCATTGCATGGCGCTTGGCAGCAGCCCTCAGCACTTGCTGTAGTTTGGACTGTGCCTCATAAAGTCCTTGGGAAAGAGCACTTCCCCTGGAAAGAAAGATGGAATAAAGGTGATCGAAGCACATAGGGCTTTCGAGGGGAATTCATGGGAATGCATCTTTTACAGTGACAAATGTTCTAAATTTGAACATTCACTCTATATTTCCATTGCCCTTTATATGCTAAGATTAAACAGGCAAGGGCCGGGCGTGGTGGCACACGCCTGTAATCCCAGCACTTGGGAGGCTGAGGCAGGAGGATCAGTGTGAGTTCAAGACCAGCCTGGGCTACGAAAGTGAGCTCAAGGCCAGCCTGAACTGCATAGCGAGACCCTGTCTCAAAAAGACAAAAAAAAAAAAAAAAAAAAAAAAAAAAAAAAAAAAAAAAAAAAAAAAAAAAAAAAAAAAGATTAAACAGGCAAGTGCTCAGACTGTTCTGTACCAGATAGAGGCAGTGAATGTTGGCTTTGCTCCCCTGGAAGAGGCCTGTTTGAGGTGTTAAAGTAGATAAGGATAAATCCAGTCTTGTTCTCAAGATGCCCACAGAGCAGAATCAGAGTAGGGTGCCCCTTCACCCCTCAAAACATCCTCACCACTTTCTACTTGTTTCCCCTACCTACTAGCCTGCAGTGAATGTGAATGACTTTTACCATTTTCATATGAGAATGACACCCTGAAATTTGAAGGACAAAACCTTTCTCCAATGCCAGATTCAGACTTTTACCTTATGGGTTGTCTAGCATGTTCAGGGTGCCTGTGTCTAACACATTCAGAGGTGGGCATCTCCTGCTCCTAAGCATTGCAGTCAGCTCCAACATGGAACTCAGTGCAGGGAAGGTGTCCCTGGAATGGTGGCTTTCTCTGCTGTGAAGTAGTGCTCTGTTCTGCCAAAGGGACAGTCTCAGTCCAGAGTTGGAGTGAGCAGCTCATCATTATTTGAAGAGAGTATGATGTGGGACAGAAACAAGAACCAAGAAAAGCAGAGGAGAGAAACAGAGAGAGAGACAGAGAGAGAGAGAGAGAGAGAGAGAGAGAGAGAGAGAGAGACAGAGACAGAGACAGAGACAGAGACAGAGACAGACAGAGACAGAGACAGAGACAGAGACAGAAGATTCTGCACTGCCAGATGCTTTTGCTTCAGGGCAGCTTATATCTCTAATGAGGACCCAGTGTTCATAGTATTAACACTACCATATATCCTACATTTGAGTAAAGACAATTCTATTCAGGTATCTATCACTGGAAACTAAAAAGCCCAGAAGAACAAAATGTCCACTACTATGCCAGGTTACTTATGTTTTCAGGCAGGGCCCAAATATCATCAGCTGAAGGGACCTGCTTGAGGGCCTTATGTGCAAAATTGTATAGCTTCAAGCTTTCTATTCTTCATGGCTGTGTGATTCAAGGAAGAAGAGCATGGTGATGAAAAGAAGATCACAGCACCAGCTGGGACCTGGGAATGTAGTACACTGTGCCTTTTGATTTACATGCAAATTCTTCTCTATCCCTCACCAACTCTGCGAGAAGCTCATCTCACACATTTTACACCAATGCCTGACACTGAGTTCACTAAAAGTAGATTCTGTCCTCATTAGCACCTGCCACCATCGTAAGTAGAGAAACACTCCTGGACAGAATGCCCTAAGAATCAGGCTAAAGATGCTAGTCCAAGGGTGTGGTGCAGACCTGAGAATCTGCATCACTAACAGTTCCCAAATGATGCTGGTGGAACTCATTTCAGACCATATCCGCAAGGACCTAGAACTTGGAACGGCGCTATCATATGACTCCCAATAGATCGGTGTTAGCATACTTATTGTTTTTCTAAAATGTGTCTTGTTTTATCCTTTCACTTTATTTTAAACAAACACACATTTCATTTGGAGACATATCCTCCACAGACCTACTCAACATGTCCTCAAACAAAAATCTAAGTGTTTAACTTCCGGTGCCCACATCTCTTCTCACACTCACTCAAGCAGACACATCAGTGGTGAACCCAGGTGTGCTCATTTTCTCCACTCAGCATTTTTGAGCACAAGTGAAAGCTATAGGGCTGTAGATGGGGCAGGCAGATTAGCAGTCAAGGAAGCCAGTAAGTCTTACTTTTGCGTATGGACCGGATGTGAATGTCCCAGAGACTGCCAGACATAGAATGCTCTAAGCTGCACCACTAACATTCAGGAGAAACATCTCCCACGATTTCTGCTTGAACTACAAGTAGAAGAAACCATATTGTAATTGGAATGTTAGTTTTCTGGGCCTCTTTCCATTCCATTCAGTTATTATGATAAATAAGTTCCTTAACTGATAGACTTTTTTAGGATCAGAAGAAATCAGGGTAGAAAATGTTCTTTGATGACCTAGATCTTACAAAACGTAGAAAAGCAAAGTGGAGAAACAATTTATATATTGCAATAGTAATAAAATATGAGTTGATAACATATTTTGCTCACGTCTATAGAATGGGCACATTATTGCAGCAAGTGTATAAGGCATATAGAATGACTAGTTATATCTACCTTGGTGTATGTGCATTCTCAGTTTGCTTTTGTTTCAGGCATGTTAGCCAACATTGCTTCTAAGATACAGATTTTGTTAAACAAATAGCAATTTCTAGAAAAAAAATCCTAGGTTTAGGGGCTTATAACCTAGGTCTTCTGGCTTAAGAAGTGTCCTCTTTCTATCAAAAACAAACCAACAGGTTTCTAAAAATGGACTCTCTAACTCTGTTGACTTTGTTCATCTCTTTCTGCATTCTGCATTTTAATGTCTCCCATGGGGCCCAACATTATCTAAACTTGTGAGGAATGGGATTGTCCCTGTCTTTGGCTCTGGGGTAAATGACCCTAAAATAAATTGTGATATTTGGCAATGTTGACAGGAAAAATAGCCAACCTGGATGGAGACTTGATCTGCTCAGTTACTGTCTAAGTGCACATATGAACCTGCAGTTCTGTGCCAATACTCCTACAGGTAAGACACTTAAATATAATTGGTTACACTGCTTCACATCAGTAGCATGACCTTAAAACGTTGTAATAACTCTTAGACCACCCTGGATGACAAGTGTACGTGTCTTAGCTGGCCAACCTTGCTATCCACCCCTGGCCCCAGAGATGCAGGTGACATCTACCGAGAAGCCATCCTGTACTAAGCCTTACTGGTGCTACACGTGGAAAAATGGAAGGCCTTGCATAAACACCTTTTTTTGGTAAACAACTGACCTATGAGTGCAAATATAACATTATCACATGTCAGGGTGAATGTGTATGAGACTTCCTCATAGCTGTTGCTGGTGCCTGCTTAGTGCTATTGTCATAAATACTGGAGAACACACTGTCTAACAGGCATCAGACTCAACCTGACACATGATGCTATGCCATATGTATAGCTACCCTAGGCGGAAGAAAGGCTCAAAGGTGCTAAGAAACTTGTAAAAAGTACACACTTCTAAACTAGAAGAGGGAAGACTTGAACTCAGGCAAGGGAGTGACAGGCAGCCCCTGTGCTGGATGTTTCTCTGCCTCCCTGGGGTCCTGTTACCAAGAGACCTTCAGTGGGCATTAGGTTGTCACTTCCCTGCACTGTCAACTTTTCAAGGGGGACAATTCATTCTGACAGAGCTCTGAGATGCTGCATGCCCTAGCAGTTCTAAAAGAATGAAGGAGAAAAGCCTCCATGCTGAGGAATGTATTAATAATTGGGACTGACAGAGAAACTACCTACACAGCCAACGTGAAACTCTGCACACTTGGCCCGTTTGCCTGTCAAGAACCTTGCTAGGTCTTTAATTGCTGGGACTGCACACTGCACATGTGAAAAATAAACAAGAACAAAGAGGAAGTGCAGGTCCTTTGTGGCGTACCTGCCCTATGGTGTGGTCATTTCTGTGGTACTTTCAGACCTCCAGCTGAGCTTTTGAAAGTGGGAATTCCTTTACTTTAGCTGAAATATTCACTACTGCCTTTCATAATATCAGCTGGAAGGAGTGACACACAGTATTCAAAACCCGTCTTCATGTCTCCAGGAGGAAATTCTAAATGACTGACAGGTGGGCTAATAATGGTAAAAATAAAATATCGCCTCTCTTCTTTTCCACAGCAGAAGAAAACTGAGCTTTAGAAACCTCTCCTACATTTTCTCATTTTTTTCTACCCATTTTGTAGTTGGACATGCTAAGATGTCAGTTCTTGTGGATTTATGAAGATAAATCAGGGCCTCCTCTGAGCAGAGAAATCAGTGCTTCAGTCCTCAGCATCCTGGATTACTCTGATCGCAGGTGTGAGAGACAGGACCATTCTGATGGAATAAGAGACTTCAGTGACTACTGAGCAACTTCACTGCAATTCTGAAGTACTTTTAAAAATTGCATGCGTGCATGTGGGGTAGAGGACAAATTTTAAAGAAAAGAGTTAGAATGTAGAGTTGTTGTTTTATTACTGTACCACATTGCCACCTGCCTGAGAAATGTAAAGCCTTTATTCCTACAGTCCCACACCACTTCTTGAATTCCTACAATGGCCAAGAAGTCAGTTGTAATTTACACTTGCTAAAGGGCACAAATAACTCTTATGGAGACATTGACATATGAGCCCTAATGTAAAGCAGAACTAATAAAATAGAAACTCAGATGGTCTCATGTATCATGATCTGATCTTAAAGAATAGAACCAACACACACATGATCATCAGATGACATACATCCTTTGTTAGTACCGAAGAACAAAGGGTGGGTTTCCCACCTGCACAGGTATTCCTTTCTCAACAGTTTCCATCATAGAAATACATAGAGATTCCCCTAGCATTTTTACCTATTCTAGCAGTGTTCTAAGTCAGGAGAGAATGAAAGCAGAATGGGATCCACTAAGTGTGATTAGAGATCAAGGGATCATTGGAACACCAAGAAGTCCATCCAAAATGTTGATTTTGGGGCCACCCCAATACAAAAGATCTGAAGTCTGCCTAATAAATCCATTGAAGGTAGTATCCAAGGTGATTTTGGAACAGGTTCAAAGACTTCAACTAGAAAAGCAACTTTACATACCCACTGTTCACAGAATGAATATTTCAGAAGTACAGATAATTGTCTTTAAGTAGAATGATGTAAAGGGGTAGAGATTCTCCAAACAACTCATTAGAGATTAGAGTCACGTGCAAAGTGGGCATATAAGACAGAAACCAGACACGGTCAAGTCTCAGGAATGTGTCATGTTGGTGCCACCACAGTATACCTTAACTGTTTTAGATGGACTATTTGTTCTCCAATATTGTATTTGCTTTTTCTTTGAGTGAAATCTGATTACTACACTGGCCTGCAAGTAGAGACACGCTGTATGCATGACACACCATCTGAAAGTGGATTCACATTCAACATTAGGAGATGCAGGGTGAAGACAGATGGATAGGACTAGAAGTCCCTTGGTTGGCACCATGGTGAATTATCCCTCTCTTACTTGCATTGGCATATACTCTCAATTAAGGATAGCATCCTTATCTTTCTTACATTGGTTGTTGACAGCAGTGACAGGGAAGGCATGGGAGATCAGTAACTTATATAACAGATTTTTATCTTTTTATCATACATAATTGAATTCTCTGAGGTTACACATATAAATTACAAAGTTTTAAAGTAGCTACTATAGTTTTAAAATAAAACTATATTAGACTGGGCATGGCTGTGGGCAGCTGTAATCCCAGCTCTTGTAAGGCTGAAAATAGGAGGATCACTATGAGTCCGATCTGTGTAGTGATACCCTGTAGACCCCAAAGGAAAAGGCCTTATTGAGCCAGATCTATCATATTAACCTATATTGCTTGTATTCAGACTACTGGCAATTCTTTAAAAAAGCAACTGAAGCCTAGTATTTTTCTAGTTTTTGATAAGATAGTTTTGTCTCTGGTTAGAAAAATCATGATTATGAGTGTGTTTTTTCTTTAGAAACAATGAGAAAGCTGGGTGTGGTGGCGCACGCCTGTAATCCCAGTACTACTTGGGAGGCTGAGGCAGGAGGATCCATGTGAGTTCGAGACCAGCCTGGGCTACTTAAGTGAGCTCAAGGCCAACCTGAACTGCACAGTGAGATCCTGTCTCAAAAAGAAAAAAACAAAACAAAACAAAACAAAACAAAAAAACAATGAGAAATCTTTTGGAAGGAAGACATGTTTTAATCTTGTGAACATGGGGAAATAATTAAGTTATCTACTAGGTTTTCTAAACTAAATGAAACTGCAACAATAAGGCTCTTAAAATTTATTTTCCTTACATTTCTGGGGTGCATTGAGAGCAGGGATATAGGGCCAAGGAACCAGTTTTGCTTTGAGTTGGACAAAAAGACCATGATCAAGCGTGAATAACCCTCCACCTTTGTTTTTTCTGGGACTTCTAAGCTCCTGTTTTCTGGGCGTTACAAAACACCTAGACTATCATATGCAGCTGCACATTACATCCTTGGACACACATAACAATAACATTCAGGGGAAAGTGCATTTATCAATGAGCATGGCTCACCTCAATATCTAACTATTCTCTTCAGTTCCTCTTAATGGTGCAAAGCATTGGCAGCATTTGCCCACCATTCTTTCTGAGTTCTTCAGCTCAATCTTGCAGCTCATTAAAAGCATCTCTATTTATTTGCTGCATGCTACAGTTCTTAACTTTGGCACAACACGCCAAAAGAAAGCCCATTTTACTTTTCCCTGTGGTGTTAATTGGTAGAGCATGCTGCCTGCCTCTTCATTAATTATGTCAATGTGTATGAAACTTCCATGTTCATGGGGGTGAATTAACAAGGCTTCTCCAAGCGGGGCTGACAAAAAGCCAGCCTGACTGCTTGCAAAGAAAGGGATAATGAAGACTGCTTGGTGGCCAACACCATGTTCATTTGCAAAGGCTTGCTTTGTCTGGCCCCAAACCCTTCTAGCTTCTCCTTTTCTTGTGACTACCGGCATGTAACAGGCAGTTTTATGAAACCAGCAATATCTGTTTTTCTCAGAGCGGCCCATATGCCATGCTAACCCCTAGAGAGAAAGCTGTGTAGAGCATCCTAAAAGCACAGGGCAGATGAGGGTTGAGGGGTGACTGAAATGTGCAAACATGCCAAAATGTAGTGATGACATCCAATCGGATTCATATGGGTCTCATTTTATCCTTGCAGAGGAAGAAAAAAACAAAAAACAAAAAACAAGGCAACCCTTTTTATCACTGTGAGATGACATGCCAAATTCTTGCAGCTTGTTAGAAGCCAAAGCAGAATATGTGTGTTTGTGTGTGCACACACATCCCACACAGCATAGCCTAAAAGCTTAACCAAATCCTATCTACTGGTTAACACAATCATTCAGAATTTTTTCTACTTCTCTGCTTACTTACCTTGAAGCTTGGTATAAGAGTGACATCTAGTTACTCTGCACTGTTTCCTTCCTCAAACATACATCTTCCTGTGTTTGCCTGTTGACCAGCATCAAGCACGGATTTCAATCTCTCTCCATCTTTCTAATTCCATCTCCCTTTCCATGTATGCTTGTGCAGCCCAGGATCCTCATGTTAAGGAAAGCTGCTCTGCCTGAGAGCAATTTTTAAATTGCAACCACCATCCACTTTGATAAGTGGAAAACAATGAGTTGCAGAGGGTTTAGCCAGATTCAGCAAGAAAAGCTTAAGGTTGAAACCATCACCCTGAGGGAAGCATCACAAGGCTGTAGAGAGTTGGTAGTGTGGATGCTTCACCCTGGCTTCTGAAGAAGGAGCTCTGGTCAGATATGTGCATGTGCAGACATAAAACACACACATACTCAAGGACACACAGAATCATACACCACACATAGTATATATGTACCCACAGCACACACACTTTCACATTCAAAACAAAAATGCACATATATACACAAATGTATGCACACATATACACACACTTGTATAGATAGATGCATACATTGACATTAAATATACTTGTATGCATGTGTAAGGACCTATAGCCAGAAGACATACTGCTATAGCTTCTTTTAAGACAAGCTACCCAGGATCTCAAAACTATGTCAATGAAAAAGTTCATTGTGATAACTTCTTTTGAGGTTGAGGTCTTTTCTGCCATGATTATTTTTTTCCTCAGAGGAAACAGAACAGAACAATACAATAGGCCATTCTCTGGTCATGAGACATATCCACGCTGACAGTTTACCTTCTAGGCATCTATGGGTTGTAGGTTTTAGACTGCAATATTGTAGTCTGCATGGCAGCTATATCATGACACTTTCTTGATGCCTTTCTGGGGGACAGTTTGGACACTGAGTTGGAAGCTAAAGATAAAATACACAGCAGACACTCATACTTAGGCAAGCAGGGGCTATGTGATCCCCAATGAGTTTCAACCCAAAATTCTGCCAGTGTTTCCTTGACAAAGCACCCATGAGCACAGGCCTGAGCTCAGTGGCCAGCACTACACAATTGGAAAAGACATACCAATGAGTCATTCATTGGAGACACTGAATAAACACTAATGCCAAAGTAACTGCCAGAAACTGCTGCCCTAGGAATTATTTCCCAACAGTAAGGGAACCCGAAATAGCAGACAGTTGTACAAAGTTGTGTCATATTCTCGCTCTCCTGAATTCTCCATCCCAGTAGCACATTTAACTTGTACACAGACCCATGAGGTTGATGCTATTAGCACTCCCACTGTACAGAAGAGACATGTGTGGAATTCCTGTGGATAACACAGGGGACTTATGGATATTCTCAAGAAGTCAGTAGTCTGCAGAGATACTCACAAAAGAAAGTAAGTGGAATCTGCTCACAGGCCTGCATACACTCTATGAAAACATGGTACATCTGTCGACAGCATGTTCCCTGGTGATGCATGCCCCGACGTGGATGAGCCCGGGAAACATTATACCCAAACAGAAGCCAGACATTAAAAAAATATGTGTAATTCTGTTTGCATGATATATCCAGAATAGGAACTTTCAGAGAGCTAGAAGAGATTAGCAGTTGCCTAAGGTTGCAGAAATAGTGGAACGAATACTAATCTACCCAAGGATTTGTGTTTGTTTATTTGTTTGGTTGCTTGTTTGGTGATAAAAATGTCCCAAAACTTTTTGGTTTTAGACACTGTGATTATAAATGAAATTTAGAACATTTGGTTGTAGTGACATCTGCATAATTTTTCAAGCACACTAAAACATTATACTGTACAATGGAAATGGGTAAATTTTATGGTATATAGATTAAATCTCAGTAAGGCTATTTAAAAATAAACTGAAACCCTTCTACCATATCACAATTCCCCTAGACCACCCTGTTTGTACTATTGTACATACAGTCATAAAATGTGAAGAGGGTTTGTCTGCTTAGCTTTGTTGAGGGGATGTGGCTGAGGGTGGGAAAGAAATGACAGGGGTTGTGATCGGACTAGAAACAAAAAGGGTTGTTGTAGCACAGGGTAGGCTGTGAGAAGGGCTCTAGACTTTATTTCAGGACCCAGACAAACCACTGGAGAATTCTAAGTGGCACAGAGATATGATCAGAGTTGCATTAAAAATTAGTGCTCCATCTTCAGACAGCTGAATACAAGAAGTGCTGACCAGGCAGAAGCCTGAAGTTCCCTGTCTGAGAAACAGATAGGGTTGGGGGCAGAGAGGTGGTGGCGATGGACGATGTGAGAAGCAGGGTGGGTGGGGCTGACTTACTGGGTGGACAGAAGAAGCTGAAGGAGAGAGAGAGAGAGAGAGAGAGAGAGAGAGAGAGAGAGAGAGAGAGAGAGAGAGAGAGAGAGAGATGAGCATGATAGAGGCTGTTAGTGTGAGCAACCAGATCATGTCATTTGCAGAAGCAGGGATATGAGTAGAAGACATTTAATGGGTAAGATCACCAGGTCATTGTGAAGGCCTGTACCACATGTATAGGAAATTAAACCTTAGCCCTCCTCTGAGACAGAAATAGTAGTAGGAACGTCATAGTCTTGAGTAAACGGAGGGCCTATATTGGCTTGCTTGTGAACATATCACTGCCTTTCTTGAGACAGATGGTCAGGATGCAAGAAATTAAGGTGGCAGGGGGAAAAAGAAAAAAAAAAGAAGCATAATTCCCCACAGAAGGATCAGAAGCTTATAGGAAGGAACTGGTTGTAACCATGAGAGAAAGGTCCAATTCCAAATTATTCCCCACTTGCTCTGTCAAGGCAGAACACATTAATTCTGAGCCTTTCAGCTCAAACTGGGAATATTTTACTTTTTTAGCAATTCTCACTCTAGAGTTCCTGCATGCCCTCTGGCTGGCAAAGCCCTCTAGCTGTCTTTGAGTTCTTTTGCCTATTTCTGGGCAGGACTTTTTTCAATCCTCATCCATCAGCGAAATCTATTAACGAGAACTATGTTTGGCTCTAAATAGACCTGATTTGGCTTATGACTCTATTTTTTCATTCGTGATGACATATCGGGCATGTTCCCTGGCCTCCTGGAACCTCAGCTCACTGTGTATAAAACGAGATAGTATCACAGCTGTTAGAAAGATCAAGTGAGATGCCTCCCTGAAGAGCCCACTTTAGTAACTGGGGTGATGGGTTCTCATTTAACAGTAGTTTTGGTTACTGTCCTCTTCCAAGGTGAGAATTTACTAGCACTTTGGTTTATTTGTTGACATGAGCACATACTTTGAGAATTAGGAAGAGCTACATACCACATTTTCAATAAATGCATATGCCAGAGAACTTTGCAGAGACCTACTAAACTCTGCTCCACGGACCACTCTAGCTGTCCATTATGTGGGAAATTTAAAAAATAATGAAGTCCCGTCTTCTAAAAGTATCTTTAATTGGGCTGGAGTTGGGGTCAGGTAACATTACATTTTAATATATCCTAGAAGAGCCTACTGTGCAACCAGGGTGAGGAACCACTGACATACTAGGGAAGACTGACACCTGTCTGCTGTTCAGGGTACAGTTCTTCAAGTCTTATCACTCTGTGTGGATTCACCAGTATTTGTGGCAGTTGAGTCCCCAGGCTCCGCAGTCTGAGTAACCTCTGAGGTACCACTCTCCACTCCCTTGGCAGTCCAGGCTTGGGAAAATATTTCAATGCTCACTTACTGGCTCTTACTTATTTCTCCTATTTAGAAGGGTAGAGGTAGGCACAGTCAGCCTTGTTGTATGGATCACTGCAATGGTTCTCAGAGTACTATGTTTATAGCTCAATAACAGGTCACCTTGGGCCAGTATGGCCTTGTGGCCATTTATTGTCATTAATGCTAGCTTTACCCTCTCCGTGACATCTATCATTTTATCTCCCATAATAACTGCACCCAAATACTGAAGCTGGTCTTTTGCTGTATCTTTTGAGGGTAGGGGCAATAATTTTTTTGGGCCAGAGTTTTCAGCCTTCAAGGCCACTCTTCTTGGAGATACATTAGTGTCCAGGTCACGCTCCTGTCCTTCCGTTCTCATGAATCAAAGGCGTAGCCTGACTGTTCATATTTTAGACATTATGGTGACACTGATACACTGTTCTTTGGGAGTTCCTATGTTTTGGAATTCTGGACACCTACATTCTCATACAATTATAATAGTGAGGTAGTAGCTTGTTAATGAAACAGGCATTCCTTAGTCTTCCACTGAGGCTACCGCCCAGTAAGTACTTTCTCTGACATGAGGAGCTATGCCAGCATTGAGAACACAACTGAAGAAATACAGGAAGTCCATCACTGTGATGGTAACCCTGGCAGCTGGCATCTTATGTTGTTTCGGTTTCTTTCCTTTGACCCTCAGGGTCCATGTTACTCAGTCTACCCTGGTGAGCCTACTGCCTGCAACGAGTCTAATCACAGAATCTTTCTTTCCCTGAGTCATTCTGCTCTGCCTGGGAACATCAGCAACGCAGCACTCTATTGACTTGCGGGAAGCTTCTCCGGTCCTGTTTCTCTGGAGACAGTGACTATGTCAGGCAAGTCAGGTTATTTGGGGTGGCTGGATGGGAGTGAAAAGGGGTGGGGACAGAGAGGAGAATCGAGAGGGAAAGGCAATTTATGGAGCCCGTGGGTAGCTGACTTTCCCCACTGGCACTTTCTAATTTTATTGTGATTGCATTTATACTAGGAAATCCTGCAACTACCTTGTGCTGTGGTGGGGGTGAGCCTGCAGAAAATGAGAGGTTTACTGTGACCTGGAAGCAAAGCCTGAAGAGACATGCTAGCTCAGCCTTCTGCCTACCCAACAGAGGAGCTCCAGGGCAAAGGGACCCTCGGCCCTGGCCCAGGGCAGGAGTCGATAGGACTTAGGTTCTTGTTCATTTTCTCTTGGGAAGAAAAACTGTCACTTATCCTACCAGGTATGGCTCTACATTGCAATGTTCTCTTTCTCTCTTATTTAAGAGTCAAGGGCTATGTTTTACATGGCAGGTTCTCTTGGAAGTTTTACCATTTTCTGTATTTACTAACAATGGGGTGTCTCAGAGCCCAAAATGTGTCTCATCATGTCAGCCTCTAGTTCACTGTGTTATGTTTAGATATGGAGATCACACAAATCTACTGGAAAAGTATATTTACCAAAAGATTCAGGCATAATGTTCTGACTTATCTTATTTATTTATTTATTTATTTATTTATTTATTTATTTATTTATTGTATTTTAGGGAAGGGTCTACAGGATGTTCAGGGTCTCAGTACTACATGGGACATGTAGTGATCTGCCTGTCTACAGCCTCTCAAGAGCTGGGATTACAGGTGTGTTCTACCATGCCCAGCCTCAACTGTCATTTCAGTGCACCCAGGCGGCAGGCCCTGTGACTTATCTATCGTGACATATGTATGCATAATGGTTTGATTGCTACAGCCCAGCGTATTAACATATATAGCATCTTACAGCATATGCATCTTGCCTTTTCTTCCTGTATTTTATGATAATCTTACCCCAAAATTTAGCCTCTTTCCAAATTATCAGGATCTCATACAATATTAATTATAGTTCTAGGGTAGTATACTAGATCTTTACGTACATTTACTTTTTAATTTTAATCTTTAGCTATTTTCAATGTATCTTATTTTATTTCTTTTTTTTTTAATGTGTGTGTGTGAGCATGTGTGTGCAGGGTCTCGAACTCAATCCTCCTGTTTTCAGCCATCCCAGAACTGGGATTTCAGGTGTGTGTCTGCAGGTCCAGACTTGGTCACCAGCTCAGTGCCTCTGGGGGCGAGCCTGCACAGCATGTGGTACCAGGGAATGAACCCTGGGCCCTGTGCTTGCCTAAGCAGGTGCTTAATCCACTAAGCTATCTCACTGCCCCTCACAGATCAATTCCATGTAACCCTGAGCATATCACCTAACCACCTTATATATACTGTGAGGGCAAGAATTAGGCTAAAAGTTTTGAAAATCAGGACAGACATATGCCAGTCTTAGGTATCCCTGATTCCTGCCTGAGCAAAAAAAAAAAAAAAAGTAGAAATTATTATCATCAGTATCAGTGACGTTACAGCAGCCAACTTGGTTAGGCTGTAGTACCCTTCTATTCTACGAGATGTGAACTTGGGCATAGCTGTGTAGGTATTTAGTAGAAATGATTAGCAGCAGTAAGCACTACCCTCTGTGTAAAGCAGACTGTCCCTAAGACCTGGTGGGCCCCATCTAATCAGGGAGGGTTCATTGGAAGCAGAACTGAGACACCCTGAGGAGGACCAGGGTTCACAGGGCTAACACTTGTGGTGGCTTATAGTTCCTGACAGTTTGGTCCATGGATTTCGGATTTTCTTAGATAATTCTACAATCACATAAGCAATTCCTTGCAAGAAATCTCATAATCTGCAGGAATATCCTGTTGGTCCTATCACTTGGGTGGAGTCCCCCCTCCCCAGTTCAATGACCACCACTGCCACCTCTGTCACCATCCCCATGCTGAATACATCCACTGGAGTGTCTTGTGTGGAAGCAGGGAAGATTTGGCCAAGACTGCCATGGGCTTTCTTGCTCCTGGGAACTTGTCCCTAACAGGCTATATTCACTAATTTGAACTTTCCAAAGGCAAAGGAAGACTGAATGTTAAGCTGTTACTTTGCCTGTATTTCACCAACTTAGGAGCAGAGCTTGCAACCCTGACCACTTTGGGTTGGGCATAGTCACAACCTGAAGAGTGGTTCTGCCAGCTCAGCTGCCATGAGCCTTCTTTCATTCACCTGTTTATCCACTCTAGAGTCCTCTAGGGCAATCTGACATAGCTATGATTCCTGCTCTCACAGGGTCTGGGTTCAGTAAGGGGAAACAGATGATGGATCCTAAAACCAAAGCTGTTCAAAATATCTCACATGGGGCTGAGGAGATAGCTTGGTGGTCTAAGCACCTGCCTAGAAGGTGCAAGGACCTGAGTTCCTTCCCCGGTACTGCATGCCATACTGGTCCTGGAACCTGGGGTGGGCCTTGTGAGCCACTGAAACTGGGTATCCAGGTATGGTAGCACACACCTATAATTCCAGCTCTGAGGATGCTGAGGAAGGAGGATTACTATGATTCTGAGCTGCATAGTGAGACTCTCTACCAAATAAATAAACAAACAAAAATATCTTACATGTTTTATGTTACAGTGGCTGTAGGTTATAAATGGGGATATTTTAGATGCAAAAGTGAGTAGTGGTCTCTTTGAGGAGGTGCTGTTTGCAGAGACTGGAAGGGAGGGAAAATTAACCATGCAAGTTGGGAAGAAATTTTTTTTTGTCTTTTTGAGACAGGGTCTCACTGTACAGTTCAGGATGGCCTTGAGCTCAGTTTTGTAGCCCAGGCTGGTCTCGAATTCTCACCAATCCTCCCACCTCAGCCTCCAGAGTGCTGGGATTACAAGCATGCGCCACCATACCCGGCTTGGGAAGAAATTTTGAGATAGGAAAAGAACTTGTCGTACTCTTTGAGTACATACAAGTTGTGCTCAAAATATATGACATATGCTTCCATTTTTGAAAAGTATCATGGCAAAGACACATTGCCATGAATTCTCCTTAAGATGCTCTCCCTTACTCTGAACACATTTATTCCAGTTTTCTTGCCACTTTAGTTCTGGAAATTATCTTTCATGAGTGTCTTTACAGAGTACGATCAAAACTCCAGTAACTACTGCTGCTGAGTGCCATTTAGCACAAAGGAAGGCAAGCTTGTAAAAATGTCATGTCTTCAGACATCTCATTCACCTCATCAGACATTGTCCAACTTCTGACTCTGTCCCAAAAGATACATACTAACACATATTTGGTGTAATCTACATAAACTCACCGTAAATTAATTCTCTTTATTTTATCTATTTTTGCAGAACCAAGGATCGAACTCAGGACCCTGCACTTGCCAGGCAGGTACTTGTGCCCCTGAGCTATCTCCCCAGCCCCTAATTATCTTTTTAAAGGCTGTATCTCCAAACACGATAGTACAGTAAAGTGCTGGTGGTTAAGACTTCAGCATAGAATCTATGGGCCACAAATTTCCGCCATCAGAACATATAGAGAGCTCTTTGGTTACAGTTTCATGCCTTAGGCTCAGTGAGATCCTGGTCTCCAACAGTCAAACTCCAGAGAGAGCTAGACAACAGCCCATAGGTTCACTTAAATCCCTGCAGGCCTCTGTGGTTTACTCATTGTGGGGTTGGTGATGCCTTAAGTTCCAACTTAGGAGAGATGACGACTTTCACAAAGCTCAGTAGGTGATGGGTGAATTAAATTCCACTTACAAAAATCCCAAAATAAAGGGGAAGGACCTTTCCCAAGAAGAAGACTGGGAGAGAGAGGGGGGACAGGCTGTTTGCAGTTGAACTCCCACTGTGATAGTTTGTCTTCTCTCTGACTCTCTGCCCTGAATAATAGTAAGATATTCTCTGGTGACAGATGGTGGCTGGTTGCCCTCTATCAAAACAAATTCTAGCACAAAACTTCTTGAATGAGATCCAGCAGGAGAATTAACCCTGTTTGGACTGGAAGCAATTGTCATGCAGAGAACCCCAGGTAGCCACTCAATTGCTGTGCCCTGCTAAAAATAAAATATAACCCTTCCCCCTTCTGTCAGTCCTTAGGTTGCACTCAGTGTTCTTAGCACTGAGCACTGTTCCCCTGCATGAATTACACCTTCTAGCCTTACCACAGGACCTCATGAAGTCTGAAGAACAATGGATTCTTTAGCATTTCATTATGTTGTGCAGCAAAGCTAGGGATTAACATGATCACTCCATCACTGAAGCCCTGTCCCTTCACATGACCATCTATTGTATACTAGACACAGTGCTAAGGGCTAGTCTGGCATATCTTTAATTTGGTTTGAATAAACTTTCTGCTTTGACTATTTTGTGCTTTGTATTTTCCTCTTTGCCATTTATGTGAACAGAATAGACAGAGAAATAAAGATGCTTGGAAGGGACGTTGGTGAAGTAATGAGAAGCATGTCCCATCTGGCCAGACACATGCATGACTGCTCAACCTGAAGCTAGCGGAAGCAAGAGCCAGCCAGAGTGTGACCAGGTAAAGCACAATAAAGCTCGGTTGATGATGCAATATACATGGAAATGGGCAGCTAGTTAAGACCTAGAGGTAATGAAGATGCTATAAAAGAAAATACAATGCACACCTCTTGCTGATCAGGTAAGAAATGCCATTAAGATGGATGGGATTACTTGAAGACTCAGCTACCAGCTCTACAAAAGCATCTATGCCTCTCTGTGGCATTTCCATAAAGCCCTTGAAGTTGCCAGGATGAAGCATGAGATTAGGAGGAGCTGCAAAGGGCTCTATTGGCTGCAAAAGTTCCCGAATCCCTGAGCACTAGAAGTGTTGCTAACATCCAGACGAGGAACAGATTGTAGCAGCAGAAAGAAATAAATGAGCATTTCCAGTAAAGATGAATGCACTGGCCTCTCTACTTCTTTTTCTGATAAGAAGAGCATTGTTGGATTGTTTATAAACCTTATTCTAAAAATTCAGAGAACTGTCTGTGTTCTAAAATGGATCTGTGCTAAAATGCCCCCTTTGAAATTCTACTACAGCACATTTCCTCTTGGCTAGGGACTGGGAATTCAGTTACAGGAAATCTCATAGTAAATGTTGTGGGCATGTGTTTGTCACTTCGTAAATCCTCACCGTTAGCTTGACAGGAATCCAAGATCACCTTTTAAAACTAATCTAGCTGAGGGATAAGACGGTGTTCTTAGCACTTCAACTTGAGGACAATATGACTGGCAATAAAATCAGCCTTAGCCATTATGATTGGCAGAGGGCTGTGGTATTGTAAGCAACTTGCTATTGAGCGTGTCCGGGCTTCTTTCTTACAAAAGTACCTGAATATAAATACTTGGCCTGCTCAAAATGCACATAATACATTCATCAGGAGTCTATTAGGGCTATTTGTGAAAGGAAAGCCAAACAGTTTACATAGCACCTGATTCCAGCACAGCTACCCACTCTCCACCCTTAGCCAGCTCCACATAGCAGGGAGATGAAACTAGGATTTTACTCTCTTGCAAATCCACTGCATCCACTATGCTGCCCAGAAAGATGATCGGTTTACTGCCTTACTCTGATAATAAGCATTTCTCTGCATAGAGAACTAGCTTCCTAAATTATCCCAGAGTTAAACAGTTACCTAAATCTGGTACACATTTTATTGAGTTCCTACTACTGCTCTGGCTAAAGGGACATGCCACACCAGGGCCCCAAATACTTCTGCTGTGAGCCCCCGTGCTTTACAGAAAATGCATGGGAAAAAGTTAGATGGTCCTGTGTGTCTTCCCACTCACAGTGAGGAGGGGACAAGTCTGTCTTGCTTTGGGAGTGTGAGCCAGGTAGGGTTTGTCTTGAGTAATCCCTCCATAGTAAGTGGCCCATGCCTGTAATCCCAGCACTCTAGAAGGCTAAGGAGGATTGCAAGAGTAACTCAGTGTGAAGGTCCTGGATTCAATCCCCAGTAATGGAAAAAATAAATCAGACTTAGAGGATCCATTTTTCTGTTCCTTCTTCCCACCACCAAATACTACAGGCTCAACAAGCAGGCGCATAGTGATGCTGTTAAGGGCCAGAGAAGCACGAAACCTGTTTGCAAACAGTAGTGTATCATGTCAGCGCAGGGGGCGGAAGTAGACACAAGGCGGGCTGAAGCATGCCAGCCAGCTCCACATATCTCCCCCCAGATGTTTTGCCCTCCACTGGTAGCCCTGGGAAATGGGTAGAGCACCCATAGACAGAGGACTTCAGAATAATCAAAGACAGGGAATTGAGGAACAGAAGAACTCTTCCCAGTGTTAGGGCAGGGATGGCTAAGTCCTAGAGATCTGGTGTATACCACAGCACCTACAGTTAACAATGCTGTGTGATACACTTAACAGTTTAAGTGGATAAGTTTCATGTTAAAGATTCTTACCACAGTAAAGTAAAATTTTAAGTAAAGGGAAAGAGGAGAGGGGTGCTAACTTTTGGCTCAGTTGGCAGTGTTTTGTCCTCCACCTTTCGTGGTACAGATCCATAGGGAAATCCATGCTCGGTGCATGGCCTGTCTCTAGGCCTCTCACCTCGCTCTTTCCTCTGCATCAACATAGCACTGAACTTCTGGAAGTCAGGGATTTGTAGATCCTGTCCATTGGTTGTTTGCATAAGGAAAGGCAAGGGAAGGAGGGAAGAGAAAGAGAAAAGGGAAGAGAAAAGAAGGAAAGGAAAAGGAGGAGATGTGAGGTAAAGGAAGGGAGAGGAAGGAAAGGACAGGGAAGGGCAGGGACAGACAGGAAAGGGGACCCAAGGGGGAGGAGGGAAGTACAGGCAAAACCAATAGGAGAAGGGAGCAGAACGGACGACAGGAGGGAGAATGAGAGACAAAAAAGGGAAGAGAGAGAAGATGGCAGAATGGGGATTTAAAAAAAAAAGCACAGCAGAGAAAGAGAAAAAATGAGGGGCTTGAGGAAAGGTGAAGAGAAGCCAGAGGTAAGGAAGGGAAAGAAGAGAGGGGCTAGGGGCTAAGGGAAGAAGAGCAACCAAGTTCGAAGGGGAAATGAATGCCAGCCCAGAGTCCACGCGCCCTCCAAGACTGAGGAAATTTTGGAGACGGTGACATTAATATTAAATTTTAAAGTGTTAGTGATTTGTGTGTCACCTCTAACTATTAATGCTTTTTGGTACACAGTGGCCTTGTGTGATGGTGCCTGTTAGTTTGGGGGTCTGAAAACTGAGTGAAAATCAGAGATGGAGACTTCAAATGAGCAACAGCTCTGTGTACTCAAGTTACCTCTCAGGAGTAGGCAGGAACCCCAGAGTGGCTGAGGTCTAGGACTGTAGCTAGTTTCAAGTCAGCAAGCTGGAGAATTTAGGGTCACCTTGGCTACAGAGCTAAATGTAAGTTAAAGATTGTGACCATCTTAAAATAAAATGTGAGTGATGTTTGAGAACACAGAACAGCTTGCACAGCCCTATGTAAAACAAGTGCAAATCATATGCAGAAGTGCATGTGTCCTTTTTGGGCTACTTCTGACTTGGGGCCCTTCTGAGTGTCAAGCCCATGGGGAGACTCAGACATCCAGCTAACTTAGTAGACAGTGAGTCACTTGCTCCCCGTGCAGTCCCAAGATGCCCTTGCTGGTTGTATGGAGAGTTGAAGTTTGCAGAACCAAAGGAGCCAGAAGATAGCCTATCTCAGAAAACAGTGGACCGGCCTCATGGACGAAGTGCCCCACTTCTGAGGTTGCACTGGGTAAGGATGCACTACATTCCAACGGGAGCCCGTGAATGTTTTCTTTTTTCTTTTTTTTTCACTTGTTTTGTTTATTTATTATTCATTCATTGTCAGAATGAGAGAGGGTCTTGCTGTGTAGTTCACACCAGCCATGCATTCATTATGTGACCCAAGCGATTTTCAAGCTGGTGATCCTCCTGTTCAGCCCCCTGAGCACTGAGTTTAGAGGCTTGTGCCACCATATTGGGCATATTTCTTTTATTTTTTATTTTGTCCTCCATTTCTTCTTGAGAACCCCCCATCTTACAGAGTCGAAGTGGCCTGCTCTCACCTTCTATGAGACACACATTCCACCCTGGATGAGGGCCCAGGATATGAAGAGGGGGAGAGGACTCAGCAGATTGGACACAGCGGCCGAATGCAGTTCTGGTCTTGTCTCCATCATTAATGGTTTTGTGGTTACAGGATTCTCCTTGTCCTCAGGTTGGGTTTGAAGACTAATGGTGGTCTCTACTGCTTCTGTTGTTACCTCCTTGTTCAAAGTGCTCAACCTGTCTTCTGCCTCAAACATGGAGTAATCAATGGTGAAATTTGCAATAAAGTCATCATAAGTCGTAGTGATTGTGTCATAATAAAGCACCTCATAATAATCCTCATGTACCAGTATTTCATCCTTATATTCTTGACCCAAGATAAGTGGCACAACGAGGATGGCTGTGAAAAGGACATCCATTCTGGATTTTACTCGTCGCTGTGCCCGTGAATGTTTTCTCAATGCTGAAAATTCAGGATCGTGACCAACTCTGACTGCATAGTTCAGGGGTATGAAACACATTCCTAGTATTCTGCAACTATTGCCACCATCCTTCTCCAGGACCCTTTTCATCTGATAAAACTGGAGTTCTGCATTCATGAAAAGTTAATAATACCCTTTTCTTCCCTTCCCTTCTTACCTGGAACCCACCATTCTCTTCCTGGTCTTCCTGGTCTGTCTGATTTTCCTTACTTCATGTAAGTAAGATATCATTTCATATTCTACCAACAGGGAACAAGGATTTCAATTTCCTCATATCTTTACCATTTACTATTTTTTTGTTATTTTTTTTATTGTATCCACATTATTCAGAATGAGGTGCATCTCAAGGTAATTTTGGTTTGCATTTCCATAATGATTGGTGACATGTCATATTTTGTCATGTGCTTAGTGAGTACAAGTTTATCTTCTTTGGAGAGACGTCTTTTCTAGTCCTCTTCTTGCCATAGATAGTCTGATTTTGCTGCTGGTATTACTGAGTCACTGTATTGATCTTTGCACACAATGAAAGGGTTTTAGTGGAGCAATGAGAGATTCTTCAAAATGCAATGCTCGTGTTATCTTTCCATTCATTCTCCTAGTGAGCTGTTTTGTTGCCTTCCTGAACTTCTGTAGATTCTGTTAACGCCACCTCTGACCTTAGTCTACTCCAAGTCCATTTCCTCTTGGGAGCCTACAGCAGCTGCTAAGACCTCTCTGAGCATATATTTGCCATGCCTACTCTCCACTGAGCAGCTTGGGTGAACCCGGTACATAAAAACAAAGTCATAGCAGTCTCCTGGCTACATCAAATTCAGCATGTCCTGCCACACGAAAATAGAATCATGCTTTCTCACTATGGCCCAAGGACGTACAGTCTGGTCCTGTCTGCCCCTCTGATGGCACCCATGATACCTTTAGGTCCTTTCCTGTCCTGCCATTCTGTTTCTGTGCTTGTTGGTGGCACTGGTGTCTGGCTTCCATTCATCCTAGAAGGCTCGTGGGCTTCAGCCCAGCTTTGTTATTCGGGCTTCTCTCCCCACCACTGCCCAGTGTTGCTCCCAGGCCTCTCTCTTATATTTTCTGGTTTTAACTCCTGCAGACCAGTTTTCCTTTTCTGAAAATACATTTATGCATACGGGACACCCTCATCTGAAAATTCATAATACTAAAAAATCCAAAACATTCTGAGCATCTACATGAAGTTATAAGTGGGAACTGCAACAGCTTAATTCTCAAAAGGAAAGAAAAACTGGGATGAGCGAAAGGATAAAAGAAAAACAAATATATATATATATATATATATATGTATATATATATATATATAATAGCTAAGATAATTGTACTACTAATTTTTGTTGGTTTATCAAAATGGGCTATTAATGCTTATTTAAAAAAAACCTTGTTGACCAATTTTGCATGCTTATATCTGGAAATCTGATCAATTACTTTGAAGATAAGAATATACATTATAACAAGAATTATTGATATTCCATCATCTTGTTTTGTCATTCTATACTTTTTATTTTGCTAGTTTTTATTACCATTTTTTTCTTTTTTTTTTTGTTTTTTTTGTTTTTTTTTGTGGGACCAGGGTTCAAACTCACGACCTTGCACTTGCCCAGCAGGCACTTGTGCCTCGGAGCTATCTCCCCAGCCCCTTTTATTACCATTATACTAAAAAATATAGGGTACAGAGTAGTAAAAACCATTGTGCAATTTGCCCTCGGGTTATGTGCATTAACTCAGTGCTTCAGCTCAGGTTCCGTCTCTGATCTATCCCACATACGTACGTCCAGAGCTGCCTCAGAGTCACATAATTTCATAGATTAGGAGAGAGAAAGGCAGGAATGCTCCACAGACATTCACAGAACAAGTGAACCTATCCCTATTAAGAGGTTTTCCCAGAACACATATCAATAATGTCCACTGTCATCTATTTTGGCACTCTCTCCCTGCTAGCATATCGTGTTACTACCTTTAATTTGTGTGTAGAGCCTGGGATTATAGCTCCATGGCAGAGTGCTTACATGTACTAGCATGTACTAATAGCACACACACAAACACACATTAATTTGGAGTTTTGGGATATTGGCTGTGACTAATGGACCTTTGACCAGTGACCTATTATTCAGGAAGAAGCCATAAAAGACTACCAGGTGGGCAGCTGGCAGTTACTGCCACAAATGCTATCTGCTCGCTCTTCCTTGGTTAGTGTATGCGGCTCTCCATGCAAACAAGCAGAAATATTGTATGTGCGGTGTGCTGCACTATCCCTTGTGCCTGCTGCAGTGTCTGACAGGCACGACATAAATAGAGGTGCAATAAACATTTGCTGAATAAGGATAGAGCATAGTTGCGGTTGTTTTTCAAGATGAGATTTAAAAGTGCAGACGAAACCTTTCTGCCTCATGCAGGTTCTTCCACAAGGCGCAGAAACTTCATGCCACGTTAGCCCATCCACCTTCCCGCTCCACTCCCTGGGAAAACCTGTCTGCTTAAAACCCAAGCAACAGCATCGTTCTTCTGATCTGCGAGGAGAGCTGGGCTTCCTTTCTCAAAATCATCACTGCCTAGAGCTTCACGTTAGTTTCAAGGTGAATACTTGATTTACAGGCCAGAACAATTCAGACCCTTTTTATTGACACTGTGTGCTCATGTTGTAGAAAATAAAAGTGCAACTACTTTAGGAACCTAGATTGCTCTCCAGAATCTCCCAGAAATTTGGCTCTTTCTGGCAGTTGCCTACATTCTGAACACCTTCAAGAACAAGCAAGAGCAAGCCCTGGTCTCAAAACGGGTTCTTTTGGTCTAATTCCGACACAGCTTTCCTCAGATTACCAGTGGACACCACACCTATGAGCTCGGATGCCATACCTCCCACGGTGCCTATGCAATACCATAGCAGGGGCTTGGCTGTGTTAAAACTTCAAAACCCGCAGGCATCTGCTTCCTGTAACACATGGACATCCATTTCCAAAAATGTTTTAAAGTGCGTGACTCAAGGCCCGGCCTGAAAACATTTTTCATCTATTACTTTTTTCACCGATTACCATTCGATTTTTTAAATGATAAAACAGGGAAACCTTTAAACACTTGGTGGATCCTGAATTATTAAACATAAAAGGGCACTTTGGTGTATTTATTATCACACTGAAGGAAATCTTGTCTGGCTTGAGCTCTTAGCTCCTTAAAATGTCCCTCTATATCCTGAAATGGAGTTAAAAATGCATTGCTGTAAAACTCCATCCAGTTTCAATTTTCTCATCATCAGTTTCTGTCATTACGAGCTGTCACCCTTCCAGGCTGCATATTTCCTCTGGGGGGAGGCTGGGGCTGTGGTGCTGAAGGCTGGACTTCCCAGGCCCATTGGAACTTCCCCCAAGCCCCTTGGGACTGGTGTTGGCATGGCTTGTGCACGCTCCTCCTTGGGGAGAGTACAGAGTAGCAAACTGCCTGCCACGCAGCAATTTCCTTGGAATTAGTGTTGAGTTTTACTTGTTACTATTATTTCCCTACCTTTTCTTTTATTCTTTTTTTTTTTTTGGTGTGGAAGGAAATTTACATAACATAACATTAATCATTTGGAGTGAACCACTGAGCGATATGTAGTGCATTCGCAATGTTTAACTATCACCTCTATCTAGTTGCAAAAGTTTTCTCTCTTCTTTCTTTCTTTCTTTCTTTCTTTCTTTCTTTCTTTCTTTCTTTCTTTCTTTCTTTCTTTCTTTCTTTCTTTTCTCCCCCCAAAACTCAATAGCCACAAAGCAGTTATTCTGTAGTCTCCCTCCCCTGGTGCTCTCCATTATACCTTCTGTCTTGGTGGATTTGACTATTCTGGATATTTCACATAAACAGAACTGTACATTATGTGATCCTTTGTGTCTGGTTTCATCTCTGAGCTTAATGTATAAAAGGTTAGTCTAGGCTGTAGCAAGTGTCAGAACCGCATTTCCTTTTGTTCGTGACAAATCATAGTCCATTATGTAGACAGAGTGCATTTACTATACCCATTCATCCATTGGTGGGCATGTGACTTGTTTATTGCTTTTAATGACTGTGAAGAGTACTGCTCTGAGCATTGGTGCATGAGCTCTTGTTTGAGTACCTATTTTCAATTCTCCTGGGTAAAAACCTTGAAGTGGACTTGCTAGGTCATGCAATCAGTCTATGTTTAAATTTTTGAGGAACTACCAGACTGTTTTCCACACTCTTGCGCTCATAGTTCCTTAGAATTGCTCCCCAGGACTCCATTGTAACTTAGCATTCAGAAAACCATCATTCCAGGAAAAGATAAACACTCAGGAGATCCCCAGAGCAAGACTTTGAATTAATTGCAAATTAGACTTTTTTCTACTGCAGCAACAACACCTTGCAGCCCTAGATGCCCGGGTCTATAGCTTTCTCTTTGTTTCTCTTCATCTGAAAGACAAAGATCATGTCGTAAGCTTGGAGAGGTCATGTCTACCCTTTGCACCGCTTATGGAAGCCACAGAGAACTGTGTAAAGGACAGACTGAATATGAAAAGGAAGAAGAATTATCAGAAGAGATTGAAAAAGACTAGTATAAGTGTTCAGTGACTGGGAGGAGGAAGAAGCAGGCTGGCTGTTCAGGGTGGCATTATGGTGCATTTTTGAGTAGAGGCTTTTAAATTTTCCTTTAAAATTACCCAGTATTGCACACAAAGAGGTAACTGTGAGTGTGATATATTTGAGATAACCTGACACCCCCCTGCATACCACTACAACTATACTTAGCTGTACACGTCTATTTTGGGCTCAGAATTCCACCTCCCTGTCTCTGAAAATGCTGTCCTCTTTGCCCAAAATACCATTCCATAAATTGTGTCAGGAAAATGACTGTTCCCTCCAACAGAGGCAGGGTACAATGTGTTAAGCATCTCTTCATCCCTCCAACCTTCCCAAATTCCATTCCTACGAAGAGTCCTACCTATAAAGATAGAAACTATTCAATTTTGCTTAAAGTTTCACACACACAGGGTGTTCTCTCCTTCCTGATCATGCGTTATTGAAGGTGGGTACACTGGGTTCCCCTTAAAATATGAATAAAGGGCTCATTCCTTGAACTAGCTGAAGACATGACATGACATGAGCTACTGGTATAAAGAGCTTGTTGTTCCACCTGGACGTTGCAAGAACTTAAGTGCTTGCAAATCCACTGGACTTTCAACTACATATGCCATCCATACTCAAAACAGTCTGAAGGCTAAAATGATTCTTCAGTTTGCATTGCTAAGTGAATCATGGACAGATATGGTAGGAGAAAAGTGAGAATGAGGGAGACGAGGAAAGTTGGTGGGGAATTCTCTGGAAAACTTTAGCACGAAAAAGACAAGTAAATGCAATGTGACCAGAGCCATGAACACGAAATTTACAACACACAGCAAGAATAAATAAGTTTCTTCATGAAAACTACTAGCTATCACTAGCATTTTCACTGATTTAAACTTTTG
The DNA here is from genome assembly GCA_004027025.1 of Myocastor coypus. Lineage (NCBI taxonomy): Eukaryota > Metazoa > Chordata > Mammalia > Rodentia > Myocastoridae > Myocastor > Myocastor coypus. The sequence continues at coordinate 37,376 of PVJA010000297.1, forward strand.
AATTATTAGAACAAACATATCCCTTTGCTGTCTTTGGATAAATAAAAGACAAAGCAGGAGGAAGAAGATTTAGAGGCAAGAGAAGGACTTGAAACAGAACACAGCAAAATAGAACACAACAGAATAGAACTATGATAGTCAATGGAGCTTTAAAACGGCCTCTAGAAAGTTGAGGAAAATAATATTCTGAGTTTTCGACCCTGAGAGCTTAGAAGAAAGTCCTTTGTCACTGCTGCAAGCAGCAGAGAATGAAATGGAAAGTCATACCTCATGGGATAGCATACATTTACTAACCCATTTATAAGAGCTCCAAAGCAGGCACTTTTTGATAAAATATCAGCACCTTCAACACTCAGTAAATCTCTCAAATCTTTGCTGATGAGTTGCTTGGCCTGTTCTGCTTTGTAAGTACAAATACTAGATGACAGTCACCTCCCCAGACCCCCGGAGTGGAGCTTGCCTCATCCTGACCTGCACTTTACACAGTAAACATGTTTGCACCCCAGTTCTTTGATAGACTTGCTTCTAGCTGTCTGTTTGGTTGGATAACACAACCGAAACTATTTCAAGGAGCCATCCCCTGCAAGCCTGTGAGATGAAATGTAACTTAAAAGGACAGTGACCACTCACTGACATTTTTTTTTTTTTTTTACTTTATTAAGTATAATGTTATCCTGACAAATCCAAGCCACTAGCAGAGCACATGTGCAAATCTTCCAGTGACCAGGCCCTCAGTAAGCACAGCTCAAGGCACAAAACTGCACCATGGTACAACAGCATGATAATTTTTAAATAAAGTTCAAAATACAGAAAATTATAAAATGTTTGTTGCTAAAATTACCAGAACAATAAACAGTGAATTAAGAACCAATGGATTTATTTTCTTTTTAAAATTTTTGTATTTAGTACAGGGTCTACAGAGTCTCACTCCATAGATCTGACTCCTAGTGATCCACCTGTGTTCTGCCTCCCAAGAGCTAGGATTATAGGTACATGCCAGCATGCCCAGTCTCAATCGCTGTCCCAGCACATCCCATGGGTGGGCCGCTGCATCTGTCTAAGCAGGCGCTTTAATCTGCTGAGCTATTTGGCTGGATTTCACTAATTCCAATAAAACTTCAACATGGAAAGTATGGTATTCATTTGCCTTTGAATGCTGATTTTTAAACATAACAATATTACTTATTTCTAGCGAATTAGACCAAAGGGTAGATTTAAAAATTACTTGTCGCTAAAAGATATGCCAGTGACAATGTTTAGGCTATACAGATTGTACATACAGATTTTGTCTACTGAAATGTTACTCTGTACCCCATAAATTTGTATAAGTCTATATCAGTTCAAAGTAAACGTATATTTTAGATAAAAGGTGAGCTATGAACCTTATAGTTCAGTGATGACCACCTCTTCAATACATCTGCTTCATGTCTTTCTACACTGATGCTCTTTGCTGAAGCTGAAATAATTATCTTAAAGAAAGCAACTTCTCAGTTTTATAAGTTTATAAATCATTTGTTTCAAATATAAGGTAGCAATTAAATATAGTGCAATCACAAATTATTAAAGCTCTGATGCCACTTGAAGATACTCAATGAGGTCATTATTATGTTGTATTATTTTACTTTTTAAACAATATTTTATCTATCTATCTATCTATCTATCTATCTATCTATCTATCTATTTTGTAAGGGTTGTACTAGACAGCTCAGACTCATACTGATCCTCCTATCTCAGCCTCCCCACTGCTGAGATTACAGGCATGTGCCACCACACCCAGTTTCTGTGGCTGGCATGGCAAGTGGTCTTGGGGATTGAACTTGGGTCTTTGCACTTGCCAGGCAGGCACTTAGATCACTCAGCTCTCACTCTGGTCCAATGTTTTATTATTTTAAACAGAGATTTTAGTATTTATTATTTTCAAATGGAGCTTATTTAAAACAGAAATCATCAGTTGGTCTTTTAGAATAGTGTTTCTCAAATATTAGATGTTAAAGATGCTCAGATGTCAGCTATGTTCCTGCTTGAGCCAAGGATATAGCTCAGTGGCACAGCACCTGCCTGGTAAGTGTGAGGCCCTGAGCTTAGTTCCTGGTACCAAAAATCAAATGAAAAAAATAAAAAGGTCCTTTTCACTAAAAAACCACGAGAATGGGAAGGGAACACCTCCTTCATCTATTGACTGGATTGCTGTCACTTTATAGCTTCTGGATGTGCCACCTAAATTTGTAACGATAGGATGCCTTCATAATTTAAGAGATACTGTTCTCAGCCAGTGCTTCAAAAAAAAAAGAAAGATACAATCTTTTCAAGTGCTATTAGAATTTTATCTTTCCAGTCAAGAAAATCTTCATGTGTAATCTCTCATTCTTGGAGCAACCATTCTTGCAGTTTTAAGCTACCTAAACAGACTATAATCTCTGCTTGCAGCCCTGAAGTACGAAGCTGCTTGTCCGTAGCTTCTGCTCCAAGAGACAGACCCGGAGCCTATGTGTATTTCTCAGGGACCTCACATGCAGGCTCCGTGACACTGGACAAGTTGATCCTCCTACCTACAAAGCAGAATACAACCTAGCAACTGCATCCTTGCATCGAGGGTGCTAATACTTGTATTTGTACGAGTACTGAGTATTCATTGGTACTTTGATTACCTGCCTATCTTGGTTTTCCCTTGTTGCAGCTATAACAAACTAGCAAAATTATATGATTGAAAATGATGTAGGGGCCCAGCGGGATGGCTCAACGGTCTAAAGCACCTGCTTGGGAAAGCATGGGAAAGCTTCAGGAACCACAGTTCAATCCCCGGCACCACATGCTGCACCAACCCTGCCCTCGGGGAGGGCTGAGCCGGCCATAAAAATGAGTGAATAAACAAACAAAAGTTCTGAAACAAGAAATAAATAAATAATAAATAAATAAATAATAAAAAATTTTTTTAAAAAGAAAATGATGTAAACTATTACCTTACAGGTCTCAAGTTTGGAGATGCAATGCAAGTCTCACTGAGCTAAAAATCATATTGTTGGTGCTATTTCTTTCTCGTGGCTCCAGGGTAATCTACCCTGTTGCCTCTTTTAGACTAAAGGCTGTCTGTATATCTTATCTCATGATTATCTTCATTGTAGAACAATGTTCAGTTTAGCTTTTAATAGGAAGCACCATCTACCACTCACTTTCCTCTGTCTCCTTCCACTTAGAAGGACCTACCACTTTGAACTCATGGATCATCCAGATTGGCCCCCTATTTTAGACTGATTAGCAGGCCAGTTCTGTCTGCAGACTTTTATTTCTTTTGTGTAAGATCCTAGAGGTGAGGATGTAGAAGTGGGCAGGCCAGGGCAAAGCTGCATTTTTCCCTACTAGCACTCTCCCTTTCCAATGCACAGAACAAGTGATGGGACTTTTCTGGGTTTTGGATATTTTTTTGAAATATCATTCTCAGAGACTTTGTGGGACCACTCCAAAAGAATGCCACCCACCTGTGATCTCTTGGCCTTTTCTATTTGCACACTTTACATGTTCCACACAGTTCTTTTATTATTCTTCTTTAAGAGATTTTACTTTGGAATAATTGTATACTTAGAGAAGGATTGCAGCAATGAGATAGAGAACCCCCTGTATTTCCTACCCAGCTTCCTCTGATGCTCACATCTTATTCAATCACAGGTCACTGATCAGACGCAGGAAATTAACAATGGCACAGTAGTGTTCGCTAAGCTGTAGATTACATGGAAATTTCATTCACTGTACCATTTGCTTGTCTTTTCAAGTCAGGACTCTGTGAAAGATTCCACCATATGCATTTGTTGTTATTTATTTATTTGTTTCTATTTTTATTTATTTTATTTTTATTTTGTCTTCTTATAGCCAAGGTTCCAGCTCCCCAACTGGAACCAGATCAAATTATTTATTTGATCTGAATAATACTTCTTGTTCAAATATTTTGTCATCTTTCTTATGTTACAATCCCCATTTAGGTAAACTTCCTGGACTCCAATAGCCATTAGAATGTGCGGCCTCTATATGTCTAAGACTACTAAAATCTAGAGAAGTCCCCAGCCAATCAAAATTTTAAGCCCAAATTTTCTTAGAATAAACCTTTCTTTGGAATATTATGATTCCACAACTTAAGAATCATAAACAAATTCTCCCCTTGCACCAAATATCAATGGGCTGCCATGGGCTAAAACAATAAAAGGTGATTTAAACACAGGCGAGTCTGAGCCATTTAGTATCTCAGTCAGTAACAGAACCAGAATGCTGCTGAGCATTCCTTCTCTCCTCTTCTTCCTCCTCCTCTTCCCATTTTTCTACCCTTTCACTGGTTTTGAAAACAGCTCATGGAATTGTACAGAAAGGACATCCACAGATTAAAAACTCTTTCTTTATAATAAAATGTTAAACGATGTTGAAAATTAATCACGAGGGCCGTTTGTGTTGCCCTCCTCAGAGGGAGACGGCACGGGAAATTTAATAAATTATTATCACAATGATGTTCCTATTATAGAATTTGCATTTCATTCCCAAGGCTTACTTTCAGCCTTAAACTTACCAGATGATGGTTAATAAAACCAAGAGGATTCTTTCACCTCAATGGTTAGAGGGTTACACTGAGAATGTCCACTATAAAGCATTCTTAAGGGCTTAATTATTTTGGCTTTGGCCCTGATCTGCTTCTTTATAATTTTTGTTTCTTTAAGACAACTAAAAGCAGTATTTAATCGTGAGCATGCTCTCCCGATAGAAACACCCGCTGTAATGATATGCCTAGCTTAAAAGAAAATCTAATCTACTTGCTTATTAAATTTAAATGTGTTTAAGGCTGATATGGTTTGAAGATGATATGTAAAATAACAGCTTCCATGGTTATAAATGTCAACTCTAAAAATTATATGCAATATAACATACAAAATAAATGCTGCTTCATCTTTGCATTCCACTGTGATCAATTCATTAAACAATGTATTACAAGTCATGAGGACGGTTGTACAACATGAGACACCATTCGTCACAGCGTATTCTAAAGCACCCAGGAAATTCGGTACAGATTCTTTTTTTCTTTGTCAGCAGTGGATTATAGTTCTTATTAGGAAGAGGGAAAAAATCAGCTCCATGACCAGAAGAAATACTTCTCCAATCAAATATTAAAAACCCAGGAAATCCATTGTTATGGCAAAGTTTAGTATTTACACAAAATAGAAGGCAGTAAGAAGAAGTTCCTTAAGAAAGGGACACTGACTACAAGTAGTGTGAACACAGAAGAGTTAGGATGGATTTCCCTCCATGTAATAAATCACAGCTTAATTATGCTTTAATATTATTCACTTGTACACTGAAGAAGTCCTGGAACTGTGCTGATCATCAGGACACTATGCAGAAGAAGCCAAGAGTAGAAGATACACATTTCTGCTAGTTCCTTTTCTGAGGTTATTATTGAATAGAGTGAAGCCAAGAAATTCGCATTAAAAGAAAAGAAGCAAGATTTCTTCATGATCTTTGGAACAGTCAATACTCCCCAAAGATTATTCCTGTCTTGCTCAATAGTGTGCATATGTAGATTAGCCCATTTGAATCCTGAAAGGATCTAAGTCACAGAATAAAAACTAGTAACACTGTGTACTATAGTTAACATCCTTCTCCACAAAGTTATAACCACCACTCCTATCTAGCAGAGGGATACAATTGTTGTATTGATTGACAGAGTTGACTTTCCAGTAGTTAAATTTCTGACTTCAATGGTACTGACTTCTGGGGAATTACATCAATCTACGTATCTACCCTCCAACAACCTCCTCAATTTTCCTTCTCTCTTAGGTCACTTCCTGTATTCCCGTTAGCTAATTATGTGGAGCTCAGAGTTTCACTAAGTGAAATAAAAGTGCCTGGTTTAAAAGTGAAAATATCTGTTGGGAATTTATTGAAGACTTAGAATCATCAATGCTTATAAAGTCTAATGAGAAAATGAGGGCAGAGCCTAGCCGACTCTGGCTGAAAGGATTTTTATTTTAAATTTAATTGTGCTGGGCTCACCAGTTGATCAATGGCTTTTTGTCTCTTAGTGGCCTTCTAAGAAGTCTTGGGATTTTTGTCATTACTCAATAGAGAATTCTACTTTTGGGTCACTAATTGATGTCTTGCCCAGTGTCTTGCATTTCAATTAGGATAAAGATCCATTTCTCTTAGGTATTTTGGTTGGTTCTATTCCAGATACAAAGACGATCAAGATATAGACAGACTAGAACAGATTTTCACAGAAAACTGGAGGGAAGAAATGAAATAGTATTTAATTCAATTGTACTCACTGAGAGGGTTATACAGCAGATTGACTACAGGCATCTATGGGAACCATGGAAATGATGACCTTGACCTTGTCAGTAATTTACAACTCCTGACATTTTTCTTCTACAGTTAGGGTACTTTAGAAATGAAAAGAGACAACAGGAAAAGTGATGATGGTGCCTCAAACAGAGTGGCTGACTTCCTTGTTTTAGTATGTGTCGGTTGATGGGCAGTGTTCGGAAGGCAAGCCATTCCTTGAATTGGAGAACTGAGTCAATCTGTCTTAGGATGGCAGAGTGGGTACAGTGACTAGTATCCTTCTAAGTGTCCATATTCTATAACCATATATCCATTACTAATGCTCTGAAGGCTTGACCTGCTCCTGGACTGGGAGTTCCTGAGCCAACCCTTCACTGGATGAATGTGTCACACTCCCCAGGTTATAGTTATGGTCCTCACATGGCAAAGAACTTCCTCCCATTCCTAACTGCCTGTGTGTCTTCCCTCTGCTTCCTCAGCCATCGTCTTCAGGGCTTCCCCAACTCTGAAAGGTGCTTATTTAACAGCCAATTTAGTGTCGTTCTTTGGCTTCTGTGTCCATATGTGCTACAGAATTGTCTCATGGTCATTTTCTGCACTTGTGAAGTAAGTCTACAGCACAAACTCTGAGGAAGGGCAATGAGGAAAATTGTGGCACAATAGATGAAACTTGAAATCGGAAAACTGATTTCAGGACAGCAGTACCAAAAGTGGTATGATGTGCCAGTACTCATAGCGTAAGGTACAACATGATCAGCTCTTAGTTGCTAAGAGCATAACATAGCATTTAGACAAGGGGGGGGCATAAAAACATGCATGCATGCACACACACACACACACACACACACACACACACACACACACACCCCAGAATATTTCCTTCCTATGTTACTTTGGTTAAGGTTTGCATTAGTCCTCTGTAGCATGCAGTTAAAAGCTTTCTCAGGATGATATTTTGAAGCTAATTGCAATGCAAATTTTAACTCTAGGGTTTTTAATAAAACCTTATTCAGACAATAACTGAGTGCTTGCATGCAAACCTTAGCCATCAAAAGGTAGTGTAGGAATATGGACTATGGATTGTTCCTTTTAACCTAAAGCATGTATGTTAACTTCTTCAGCTCTTGCATCACTGGTCTGTGCCATAAGCTTAGGCAGAATGCCTGGATTGGAGCTCTGAACATTTAAACTTCTGGTTTCTCTTTTCATCAAATTCACATCTCTCGATAAGTTGGCTGATTCCTTGCAATCCTTTGATGCAAATACAAAATCCTCAATATTTTATGCAGAAAATGCGGAGAAAAACAGATAATTTTAAAAGAAAAATAATTTGTACATAGAATAACTGTGATGAACACAATTATGTCCTCAAGATTCTTGCTTTCCTCGGTGAGCTAATGCTTACAATGTTCTCATTCTGTATATCCTGTGGAGCTATCGATTCTGCTCACTTGACAATAGGCTGAGAGCATTTCGAGTATGATCACCATAAATTAGCCAATTCACTATGTCAGGAATTTAGCTTATTTTCAATTTTTCACATTAGAAAAAATGCTGATAAATAGTTTTTCAGAGAGCCATATTTGTTTCTGTAATTATAAAATGGACTTCTCATTGTAGTAAATTATGCATGTGGCACTTTTTAAGGTTCCCCACAATTTTTAAATGATTAATAATCTCTCTGAAGGGTTAAAGAAGGACAGATACATTTTAGAGAAAAATGTTTCAAGTATTCACATCCTATGCATTGTCACTTTTCCTTTCTCTTCTTCCGTACAGTCTCAATAGTTCCAAATGACTATGGAGAGATAGCTTGAAAGCACATTATGCAGAATATTTTGGATACTGGTGAGTGAATTCTAATGTAGAAGAATAGTTGTTCGGGGAAGAGATTTCAGTTAGTGTTGTTAGGTGCAATAATGATGTCATGGCTTTACTGAGGACCCCATTGTTTTTCTTGATACACCTTTATGCATTCAGGGGTCAGTTTCACAATACCCAGGAATTTCTTTGCCAACAGCTGTGCATATCAGTGCAATCACTAAATTCCAATTCCAAGCATAGGTGCTCCATTTATTATTCTTCTTTACTTTTCTTATGCACAGTATTTTCCATGTTAAATACGGTTTTGAAAAATGAGCCACAATGTTTTTCTCAGTAATTATGCAGCACAGGCCAGGACAGAGGTGGCTTGAGGGTTGGTGACTAGGGTCTCTGTGATGCTCCTTGGCCCAATACCACACCAACATCTCCATTTTGATACTGACCATAATGCTACACAGGAGTGTACTTGCTCCTGGCAAACAGCACGCCCAGTCTAAAGCAGCGATGGAAAACCTTTGAGAGACAACTTGCAGTGCCCCAACTGTAATCCAGCATCCACCCACTTATCAAGAAGCACCAGCACTGTGACAAGAGAAACCTGAATACCCAGGTTTTAGTTTAGAAGATATCAGCTAATGCATCTACAGTTTTTGCCTCGAAGGGAAAACAACATATGTGCCACAGGTTTGCCACCACTGGTCTAAAGCCTATTCTGTCCCATAGCAGCATTTTTCTTTTCTTTTCTTTTCTTCTTCTTTTTTTTTTTTTGTGTGTGTGTGTGTGTGTGTGTGTGTGGGACCAGGGTTCAAACTCACGACCTTGCACTTGCCATGCAAGCACTTGTGCCTCGGAGCTATCTCCCCACCCCCAGCATTTTTCTTTTCTATAGGTTATAAGTAACCCAGAACCTGCTTGTCCAAATCCCCTTGATGTCTGACTCATACCAAGGAGATATAGGAGACAATGACTGAGAAAGATATCTAAGAGAAGGATGAAAAGGGGACAAGAAGTGAATGGGTCATTATTGGGTCTTTGTATCTTTGCCCAAGACTGTATTAGGATTGTTAAGCTAAGGATGAAATCCCACAGAATCTCAATTGCTTCTACTTTCCAAACACCTGAGAGAAAGATTCACACTGAGTCCCATGCCTTTGGCAAGAGGCTACAGTCTAGAGAGCACCACTTCGACATCTCCTTATTCGCATGTATCATTTCACAGTTGCTGTGGGAGCAGGAGGAAAACAAACGCACTTGAAAGCAAACTCGATAGCTAGACTGTCTCTGAGGATTAAATGGATTTATGCTTTGGCCACCCAAGTATCATCATCCCAGATGTTTCTTATGGTGTAAGAAAAGTGCTGGGATTTCTTGCAGACTGGTGTGTCCCATCTGGTCAAGATCGTGCGTGCCCCCAAAGATGACCCACGTTATCGTGGGAGTTATGAGGCTACAATACCTTCAAAGGCTCTAGACCCAGAGAGCTTTAATCTAGTCTTATCACTTGCTGATGAAAGCAGGGAAGCCAATGGACCTCTGTGTAATTCATCTCTGTCAAGTGCATTAAGGAAATTACCTGTCAGAAACATCATGACTGAGATTCTGCGATTAAACACAAAATGTAGAAATGCTCAAGGGGACCCGTGAAATCATTAGGAAAAAAATACACACAAACACCTCCCTTTAATTGACTTCTGTTAGAGATGATGCTGTGGTCATAAATATTTGAAATCTGTAGAAAGAGATATAACATAAAAATTATGGAGCCCTTGCTTTGTGGTTGATGTCTTGCCTAATACTTCCCTATGCCACCTCATAATATCTCATGCTCCAATGGATTAAAAAAAGAACACTATGGATGCATTTGCATACTGTACAGCTTCAAATGTGCTAATACAAGGCTCACTTTCTTTATCTCCAGTGTGGAGTGTTAATAATATTAATGAAGATTATACCTGCATTTTAATGCTTTAAAGAGATAACATACATAAAATGTCAAACATATTTTGACACCTAGTAAACATTGTAACTATACTTATTAAGTATTAGTGATCAGTAAGCATCAATATTGCTATTATTTAGGCTAGGGAGATAGCTTGGCGCTAAGTGCCTGGTTGGCAGGAAGGAGGACCCAGGCTTGATCCCCAGTACCGACTATGCTGAGCCAGCCTTGGAATCCAGGCTCTCCATATTGGCCACTGAAACTGGGCATGGTGGTGCATAGCCATAATTCTAGTGCTCGGGAGGCTGAGACAGGAGGATCACTATGAGCCTGAGCTGCCTAGCGAAACTTTGTACCAAATAAGTAAATAAAGTAAAAGATTACAAAATACATATTGTTATCTTTTAGTACCAAGCACACCTAATTACTGGTTAAGGATCTTGTCTAAGGCTGTGAGATGATAAGGAGAGGTAATGATCAGTGTCCATCTATATCCCCACACAGCCCATATTCCCCAAAAAACAGACATTTCTCTAGAGATCTTCCCTGGGTCAGGCATTTGTATCTCTTTAGATGCACACATACAGTGAAGAGCCACGCATTTTGCTCCTTTTGAATTCTGTGCTACCCCCTGTTTGCTAACAAGGTAGGATTAAAGGACCGCTACAAAGCTACAGTGAAGGCGCTGCACTTGCATCACCAGGCTAAGTTTTTCTCTACAGACCAGGGTTAGAGCTAAGTTCATCTGGAAAAGAAAAACATACAGTAAAGAGAGGGAGATACCCAGCACCTTGTGGTCAGGGGATGCCTTATAATAATCATCCTTAACCTTGTATCCCTGTTAAAACCTCCTACCTCTGCCCTCTGCCTCCTGTCTTCTTCTCTTCCAACTAAAAACCTCAGATTCTCATAGATTATTACTCAGATAATGTTTTCCTTCTAGGGCATCACCATGGCTCACTCTTGTCCTGAGACTGAAACCCAAGTCCCCTGCCATCAGTAAAGAAGCACTCTGAGATGGGCCTCCCTTTTCTGGTCTCCTCTCTCCGTGTTCCCTAGGCTCCTCTCAGCAGATTCCCTCCTCCCTCACAGTCCAGTACACTCAGCCCTTTTTGGCTAGTGGCTCAGCATCGGCCTTCAGGTGCAGGGCTGTTCCTTCACCTCCTACAGGCCTTGCTGTCATCTCTACCTGAGGAGGGCTACTCCACTCTTATTCTGGCTCATTTTCTCATGACAGGGTCATTGTAGCCCAACATGTGATTCTTGTTATGGGCCTTTCTCTCACTGTCTCTTTTAAGAGACTCCTCTAATGTAATCAGCAGATGCATGAGAACAGGGAACTGATATGGCCGTCTCCTAAGACTACACCCAATAAGTACCCGGTACCTCCTTGCTGAATCAAACTAAAAGATGAAAAGTTCTTCACAAGCTTCACTGTTTAATCTTCACGGTAAGGCTGAGCCTTAACTCATGTTCTGCATGAGGCAGGCATCCCATGATCTATACCTGAAGATGACCATTGGGCACTATATTTAGAATTTTGTATCATTACCACAAACTTCCACACACACACGCACACACACACACACACACACACACTTTATTTAGAAGTGCTGATGAGGTGGGTATAGGGCAAAATATCTGTTGTAATTAAAGTCGGAAATGCTGTAATTAAAGTTTTTGTTTTTGTTCTTTTAATAGCAATCAATAATGGAGCCTTCAGTTTTGCTCAGTTTCACAATATTGGTGCTCTCAAGTTCAGGCAGCAAAGTTAGCCCTGAGTGTCCTTCCAAATTTGAGACCATCTCTCACCCTTGCTGTATTTGGGGTACTCATAAACAGTGCATTTGTAGTTATGGGAGACTGAGTCTTCCCAGCTCCGAATGGCTCCTGGTTCTCCCCAAACCTAGTCTCTCTACCTTCCAGTCAGGCACCTAACAATGGCTGGCTCAGGGGAATTAACCCATCGTGTCTAGGCACAACCCTTGAGTCGGGCAAGTTCAGTTTTTGCTTTCATTGTTGTTTGGAGTCTCACTATACAGCTCGGATTCAGAGCAATCCTCCTGTTTTCAGCCTCTCGTTGCAGGCATGTGTCACCATGCCCAGACTAAGGTACAGTCCTTTTTCATAGGAAATCTTGAATTTCCTGTTTATACTGTACTGGTAGTTATTTAAAAAGTATCCCTGTGTACAAGGAATTGTTCTAAAAGACTTTGATCTTAGAGTGTGAAGAAGATATAGTAAACAAGAAAACAAATCAGGCAACTTTTCATTGGGGCAGGTGCTCCTTATGGCCAGGGAAGACCTTGAAAGACACAGTATGTGAACTAAAAAGAAATTAACAGGGTGTAGAGATGTGAGGGTTTTACAGAAGATTGTGTTTGAAGAGAGAAGGGACACAATGCACTGACCCACAAACAAAAGCAAATGCTATCCGTGGCGCTAGTGTGGTTCCTGGCTCTGGAGCCATGCAGTATGCCTCATCCCACCACCTGATGGTATCTTTTGGAAAGCATGAAATATTCCCAAACTAAGCCTCTTCATTTTTTAAAAAATTTTATTTATTTATTTTTTCTTGTTTCAGAACCTTTGTTTATTCACTCATTTTTTGACCGGCTCAGCCCGCCCCGAGGGCAGGGCTGGCACAGCAAGTGGTGCCAGGGATCGAACCGCGGTCCCTGAAGCTGCCCAAGCTTTCCCAAGCAGGCGCTCTAGACCACTGAGCCATCCCACCGGGCCCCAGCCTCTTCATTTGTTGATGTGAGTCTGAAGCTGGTTCCTGTCCTTTTCACAAGGAGCAGTTAGGACAGTCTCTTCTCCACCAATTTCTAGGGCAATAGCTCACTGTAAAACATCTAGAAAGGAAGGAATATGCACGATAAGGAAATACAGCAGAAATTCCGTTTCTGCTAACCCTTCTGGAGATTTAAGGAAGGAGAGGGCCTCCTTAGGTTTCAGTGTGAGAAGATTTCATTAGGGGAGCAGGCTAGTGGAAGGAAAGACAGTGCTTCTTACTTCTTGGTCTTTCATTTTGCTTTGCTTTGTTTTGGCTTGATTTGCTTTTCATGGCTTCAGAATTTCAAGTCAGGTCTCCACAGAGGTGAGTAATTGTTTACAAAGCCAGGGCTAAATGGCAACTGGAGACAGCTTCACATAGCTTCTGATCTGAGGTAAGTTCTGAGGTCTCTGACCCCCTAAAGCTAATTATCTAGGTCAAAGATCCCCAGGGATTTCCTCTTAAGAGACAACTACAAACCCCTGGCCACAACCAAAGGCTTGTCACAGACAAACTCCTGAGCCTGGCACAGTTTATCAGCAAAGAAGAGCTTGATCATCTGGTCATGTGTGTCCTGCAGGTTGGGTCAGAGAAGGTGATGGTGTCCTCCTTACCACTACCTCTGTTCCATAAGAATGCATGCCTTTCCTTTTCCTTTAGAACTTACAAATTATCTAAGAATAGAGGAGGGGCTCACTTATGTCATAACTGGAAAACAAACAAAGAGAAACCCTCAAAACTTCTCAGATAACTATTAGTAACTACTAGTGATTATTAACAACATAGCAGAAGGTGGGAGAAAACAGGCAGCAAAGGAGTTTGGAGAGGTCAAAGGGCCAAATGGGACTCCTTTCACTGAAATTTATACTTCACTCACTTGGCTCTGGTAATCATTCAACTTCCATAAGTATTCTAGCAGGGCAGTGACAGTACCTGGGGTCTGAGGAGCCTGATGCTGTAAGAGGTTAAAGGATGTTCTGTAAAACCAGTTTGATGCTAAGTGGCCAGGCAGGTGAGAAACCAGATCCACTTTCCATGCTTTTCCAGCAGGGGTCAGAAAACTGTGATATTTGGACCACATTAATCTTATCGGCTGTGATAAAATAAAGATTATCATTCAAATGTCTCTTTAATCTGCTTATGTATTGTCCATGGATGCTTCTGTCTTCACAACTGCAAAGCTGAGTAGTTGTGACAGAGACTGTATGGCCCAAAAGCCTAAAATATTTATTGTTTTCCCTTTACAGCAAACATTTGCCAGCTGACACTTTACAGTACGGCGATGAGCTTTAAGCATAAAATCCTAATCCTGACACATACACTTCTTTTTAACCTTGTTGCTTAAAATAAACTTTCCCCATGGTAATATTTTGCCTAAATATTTTCACCTTGAAGCAAATGTTCTGACTTTTTTTTATATATCATTATAATTCACAGTAGAGATGGAGCGGAGGAGTACAGGGGAAGATAATTTTCCCCAGGTAAATCTCTAGCAGTCCTTTTTAACACCACAGGGAACCATCTCACCTTTTACAGGAAAGGGAAGAAAACAGTGTCACTGTGCTTAGTGTCATCGCATCTATCAGCCTGGAAAGTACCACCCAATAAAACCAAAGCACCTACTAGATAAGTCAATACCAGTGCATAAACATGGTGTTGACTTTCTGAAAACAAGCCTTTGAAATGTAGAGCTTTGCCCTGCTCCGTGGCTGATGAGAGGAGGGTCCCCTCACTAGGTTGAGGCTTCCCGTCATCCCTCTCGACTGTGTGGCATCAGTAACTTACTTCTCCTCGCTGAGCCTATTTCTTGTTCAAAAAAAGTGAGTAATAATGGTACCTTCCGTAGGGAGCAATGTAAAGAATAATGATTCAGTATATATAAAGTACAACGAAGATGGTGTGGAATGTGCTATATGGTGTGGGAATATATAAATGCTATTGTTCTTCATGTATTATTACATTGCAATTATCATAATGCAAAGCAGAAAACGGATAGAGTAACTTTCATGAATATTGGGAATATTGTGGGTAAAACAAAATTTTTCCCCTCAGGAAACATGCTCTGTGCAATATACTTGGGCAACTGAATGTTTTTCAGAATTTAGTATCCAAATGAGGCCCAATGCACCTCCGGTGAATTTTATTGTTGTTGGCATTCCTCAGCTGCATGGTCAGCTTGGTACTTAAGAAAAACAAAAGCAAATCATGTGTATCATTAAATTTAAAATGTCTGACAAAATGAGAATGCCAGCACCTAACAGGCAGGTCCAGCAGCAGACATAATTAATTGATCTGCAGCTTGGCAAATTCTCCCACCGATTCTGGTGAATTGTAAATCAGTTCAAGAGGAAGCCAGACCAATTGTGGAGACTGAGCAAATCATGGAGAGAGATGGAAGGCCGAGAAAATTATTCTCTGAGGAGAGGATTCTTAGCTCTGTGTTTTCTGAGCTACAAGGGAGGAAATGCTTTGAGAATGTCTAAATGCAGAACCACTTTACATTTTCAATGCAAATGAACTACTCTGAAAGCAAGAATAATTTAAGTGTTTTCTGAAAAAGAAGAAAAAAACCAACAAGGCATCTTTCCATATAGCTAATAAACTTTAGGCTATGTCTCTGTCTCTTACTCAATCTAATATGTCAAAAATATTAATACTTTAGGATACATCAGATAAACTGGGAGCTGACCAAAAAAAATCCCAAACAAACAAACAAGAAAGTTGAACCTTGCACATTAATTATGTATCAGATTAAAGAAACAGTCGTAAAAATAAAAGCAGAACTATCTTCCATGTGGCAGCTTTATTGGTTAAGTTTATCACCCACCATATGTGCTGCCACAGAAAATTATAATGGGCCAGCATTGTTAACCATAAACAAAGAGGGACTGGATTATTATTTATGGTCTTGTTAACCAAATCAATAAAGTTAACCAAACAGCAATCTGGACCAGTCTAGGAAGTAAAGATGTATGTTGCTTAGAACATAACTTACAAACAACAGGAGGATCCCTCCCAGTGCTGTGGTCAAAGTGCATTTGGGCAGTAGGCACATGCTTGACTTACTAAGGACAGAGATACATCCTGGTGCAAGGCATGGGACAACCCTATCCCACTACTGATAGTGGCTTTCAACTTCTGAAACTAAATCATAATTTAGCAAGAAGTATCTGACCCTACATCCACAGAATAGCTTCATTTTACATTTTCCTGAACAGATCCCTGGCCAAAGTCTAGTTATGGACCCATATTCACATGGATACCACCCAACATTTCTTTTACTGGAGACATACTAACTTGCATAATACCTATCATCAAGCAATCAGCAACTTTATCAAGTCCATCAGTCAAAGTGGCATAGACTTTTAGGGCTTAGCTGTACCCAATCCCCTCTCTTTGTAGGCACATGGAATGACTGCACAAGCCATTTCTTTGTCCTTGGTCAGGACCAAGTGGTGAGCTATATCCTAAATGGGAGTGATTCCATCAGCTAATGACTATCATGAGACCCTCTGCTGATTTCCCAGAAATTTCAAATAAGGACACGGTGTGTTGCAGAGACTGAAGCTATAGGCAGAGAGGGCCCATAGGGCACTCTGCAGGGATGAAGCCCTAGTTCTGTGTGTGAGGAACAGCTGTCCCAAAAGCCACACAGAACCACAGTAGGCTTCCATCAGAAGTATCACACTTCTGCTTTGCTGCCACTGAGATCTTGGTGGTTGGTTTTTATAGCAGCACAACATGATATAGCATCTTTCAAGATTTTTGTAGAAGTGTGTATTTTAGCCTTGATTCTTGGAGGTGTGAGGTGAATATGTCAGAAGGGAAGAGCCAAAACTACTATATGCAGCAAAGGATTCCCAATTGGTGCTGAGAACATACCCACAAGAGGAAACCGCACTGCAATAGGGCTGACATCCATGGCCCACAGGTCGCCTTTGTAAATAAAGTTTTATTGGAATGTAGCCATACTCATTCATTTATGCATCACGCCTGGCTGCTTTTGCACTCCCATGGAAGAGCTGAGTATTTGCAGCAGAAGCTATAAAACCTGCAAAATCTAAAATATTTACAGTCTGGCTCTTCAGAGATACAATTTGTTGACCCCCATCCCAGAATTCTGTGGCGTGCCCTGTTTCCCAGGACAATCTAGTTAATAATGAAATTTGTTTGGATGGCAGCATTCAGAGCAGGAAACTTGTCCTTCCCACAGTAGCTACTGGGAAAGCAAAATGGAAAATAAGACATATGGCAGAAAACCTTCCAAAGTACCTCTGACCTAATTCCAGTTCCTTTTATCCTCACCCCTTGAAGCCCCAAGAGCTTTTTTTTTCCCCCTGTAGTGCAACTGATATTTTGGTCGTGCCCACAAGTAATCAGGCTGGCAAAGAGCCACAGACCCAATTCTTGCTTAATTGGAAGCAAGTGCTGGTCTCTCTCCTCTGTGAGGAGAACTCTACTTAGGAGCTGTATGTAGTGTATGGCAGTCAGAAAAACGGCAAATGTTCAGCGCTATGATGGGGTCTCCCTGGATCAGCTTTCTATGGCAGAGCCATCTGAATTGAGTTGCAATCTGGGGTTGTCCACATGCATTCAGCAGGAAACCAGCGGCCAGTGTATGCCCATGTTTCCACTGAAAATTAGTAAGTTACGGAAGTAGTGTTTAGAAATTCTACCTTGAGGTTAAACAGATTTTAACAAAAACTATTACTTTTAAATATATTTAGATCAAGTTGTACAGGGTCTCACTATGTAGATCAGACTTGTAGTGATCCTCCTGTTTTCAGCCTGCCGAGCATTGGGATTGCAGGTGCTAGCCACCACACTCAGTCTCAATCTCCACATCAGTATGCCCAGGAGTGGGGCTGGCACAGCACATCGGGGATCAAACCCCAGCTACTGGGCTCTCCCTAAGCAGGCACTTTAGTCCACTGAGCTATTTGGCCAGCCCTTAACAGAAAACTTAAAACTATATCTCCTCCAACCTTTATTCTCCTATATCTCCCTCTTTTCTCATTATACTTATCAGAAACTTTGCCTGCCTTGTCTTATGCTGGGACCAACCATGCCACCTTCTTGTGTTTGCAATTTTATTTTTAGTGCAGGATCAAGAGTTGAAAAACTTCTGTATGTAAAGTCCAGGTAGTAAATAGTTCAGTCTCTGTGTGTCACGGAGTAACTATCATAGTGGCTGGACCATGCTGTCACAGCAGAAATGTGGCTGCAGATAATATGCAAATAATGAGGCCAACTGTGTGCTCATAACATTGCGCTTCCAGAGGCACAGGTAAGATTGGATTTGTCCTGAGAGACACAGTTTGTTAACTCATATTCTAGACCTATCAGACTGTATACTTTCTCTTAGTTCAATGAGGATAATGTGTACTAATAATGTTCAGAAAGTTATCATGTTTGCATCTTGTATGCTGAGCAACTACTGTGAAGACAATAATATGCAATGTATTAATTATTGTAACTGTCCTACTAACCTATTCTGAAACTCTCATTGTTATTTCTTTCTCATTAAAATCAGTAAAAAATGAATTATTGGGGCCCAGCGGGATGGTTCAGTGGTCTAAAGCGCCTGCTTGGGGAACCTTGGGCGGCTTCAGGGACCGTGGTTTGATCCCCGGCACCACATGCTGCGCCAGCCCTGCCCTCGGGGCAGGCTGAGCCAGCCATAAAAATGAGTGAATAAACAAACAGAGGTTCTGAAACAAGAATAAAAATAATAAATAAAATTTAAAAAAAAATTTAAAAAAAGAATTCTTCCTGACACAGTGTTGGTGCATTATAATGTATATTGTATGGATGCAGGAAGATCTCAATTGTATGTGACTAAAGTACAACCATTTGGCTCATGATATGGGAAAATATTTCCTCCAAGTGCCAAAGATATAAAAATGAAATATAAAAATTATAACAGCCAAAGTAATGTAGAATGAAGTAACCCACTTTATATGCATTATCTCATTTAATCCTATCAATGATTTTTAAGAATTATTAATCTTATTATTATTATTATTATTAATCTTATTTTATGGTTCATTTAACCAAAGCTTAACATGGTTAAATAGCTTGTCCAAAATCACACGCGCGCACACACACACACACACACACACACACACACACACACACACAGCATGTAGCACCACAGTTCTAACTGGAAAAAGCTGATTATGACTGAATGCTCTGAATCACACCAGTAGTTTGCTAGTGCAGACTTCTAAGGACTAAGGTTCATCCCAGTTATGTGTCAACATGAACTGATACTAATATAGTTGGTTGCTGCGCAACTGCCTCTCAGATACTTACTTTTCTACATTTGAAAACCTGTGCCAAAGTTGTCTGTCTCTCTAGGATGGCTTATGCTCAGTAAGGCACATAGACATGGCTCAGGCCTTTCAACCCCTCTGCAGAATGACCTTTTCCTAGAAACCTCAGATTAAGGCAACCCAACTGAGAAACATGTGCAGAGACTTGCTTTACCCTGTGAGGCAAATAGCCATTTATTATAAGACAAAAGAAATGATAGCAATTATTGTGCACCTGAAAGATGGGTACTCAGCAAGCTGGAAGTGACAGCAAAACATACTGCTTACAAGATCTGCAGTGGAGGCACACAGGTGCAAGGGATGACAGTGTATCTCTACTATTTCTTCTCCAAAGCAGGATCCTTAGGACATGTCCTTTATCTGCAAATAGAATAAGGTCTATGTTCCTGTCTATAATGCCTTGATAAAACTAGCCTTTAACATCCAAGACTATAAAGTGCAAGGGATGCATCGTTCTTTATCATAAATCTCTGATTCTGCATAAAAAGCAATGCTTTCCTCTTTTTCAGCCCCCTCTATCTACTCCTATTTCCAGCCCATTCACAAAGAAAGCAGATTATTGATAGAGATGTAGTGCTCCTCAAGATTCATTCCATTCCATTATATAGGTAAACATGTTTTTTTTCATTAAAAGGCCAATCGCATAAATATATTCTCAGCATCATTAGACAACATAGAAATGCAAGTTAAAGCCATAATGACATACTGCTACATACCCACTACTAGAAGTATTACCATTCTAAAGATAGGAAACACTAAAAGCTGTCAAGATTTTGGCACTATTAGAACCCTTGAGTATTGCCCATGATTAAATAAAGTGATAGTTGAAAAATAGTGTGTATTCTCTTAAGTTAAAGTTAAGTTTATTCTCTGTTCTAGAAACTTCAATCCTAAGGATCCATAGAATGGAAGTGAAAATGCAGGATCATACAAAACCTAAGAAATAAATATTAATAATGGCATTACATATAAGTACCAATAACTATCTTACTAAGTGGTAAATGGATCAATAATATATGGCACACAACAAGAAAAAATGAACAGGGGCTGGGAGATAGCTCAGGGGCACAAGAGCCTGACTGGCAAGTGCAAGGTACTGAGTTCAATCCCCAGTTTAACAAAAGGAAGAAGAGGAAGAGGAAGAGGAAGAGGAAGGAGGAGGAGGAGGAAGAGGAGGAGGAGGAGGAGGAAATGAGCATGTGATCCATGCATCAGCAGAGGCATATGTTGAAAATATTCCAATAAAGAGGTCAGGTGCAAAAGTTCACATGTTGCATATATGGATTCACATAAAAGTTTTAGGATACAAATATCAAGAGAGATTGTGAGGCCTCAAAGGTTGCTCTGTGCTTGCTTCCCAGGAATGGTGTGAGTTGGTGTGATCACAACAGGAATAAATTGGCCTTGAGGTGGAGAAACTACATCAATCTAAGTTAAGACTATGCTATTGTATGCACAACCAGCCATTTATTTAAAACTGAGTTGATATGATGATTGATAGTGCATGGATTCTATGATACAAAATTATAGATTGGTAGAATAAACAGAGAAAAATAATATGTGATTTCTGTGTTCTTGCAATTAAATCTGTACTAAGGCTCAATCTTTGTAGGTGTTTTAGTAAAAAGTACCTTAACAGAGAGATGGGCATATCTGAATCATCTCTGCCAGGTATAATGCTCTATTTCCTTACACAGGACTTCAGCACAACTAATTAATGTCTTTCTTCATGATTTTTCTAACTGGAGTCAGCCATGAACTCTATTGCCTTCATTGTCTTGAGTTGCTTATCAGTTAGAAGGTGTCTGCCTGAAAACAGCAAAAACATTAAACTTAAATGAGCTTACACCATGAAGGAATTAACCAAAGTACATCACAATAACTCAAGAGCTGGAATGACAATACTGCCTTTCAATTTCATAAGCTTTTGCATCAAGTACCGAATGTCTCACCCTGTAGGTGGTCATCAAGAGATAGCCCCAGAGATCTGACTTCCCAAATGAAGTGAGGACATGGAGGTACACATTTAAGAGCAGGGGAGGCAAGTGATACTCTCCCTCCTGCTACTCCCATCAGGGATGTGATCCTACATTCCAAAATCACTTAAAATTAATGGAGAGGGTGGAGAGGTGAGTATACCTGGGAAAACATGAGAAAGCTAAGGTTTAGCAGAGATGAACTCTATGATATAACGTAGTAGAGTTTAAGTTAGATGAGAACAGCAAGGGGGAACCTTTTGGAGTTTTCAATGATAAACAGCTTGTGGAAGCATGCATGCTGTAGGTTTGCCATCCCTGGTTTAGAACATAAAGAATAATAAACTAGTTCACGATTAGACTATAAGAATAACAGCCTGGAGTTGTTTCTGTTTTCCTTGGCCCCCTGCTTAATGTTAGAAAAAGCCAACCTTCCCTAGAAAAAAAAATGGAGGACATAAAATGTCACATGGGATGAGATAGCAATAGATTATTTGCTTTTCTGTTATTTGATTCATGATTATTTCTTGTCCTTTGTGATGAGGTGGCCTAAGAAACACATGAGTGCATACATGCATTAATGTGTGCACGCGCACGTGCACGCGCGCGCACACACACACACACACACACACACACACACACAGCTATCCATTTTTCACTCAGGTCAAAGGGAGTTTCCACTACTAATAATGCACAATGTCCACATTAATTCTATTGCCAAAAGAACTGCAGGAGAATGGGACCATAAGTTCTATAAACCTGAATTGCACGGTGCTTCTTCATTCACTGTCCAGCTTCTAATGAAAAGCAGGCATTCATTGAACGAATATGCCTCCACCAACAGCTCATTGCATTTGGACCTTTTCTTGGGAGAAGGTCAGATAACTTGACTACCATTCTTCCTCAGGTTGACTAAGGGAGGGGACTGTGTGTGGCTATCCTCCCCAACTCTCCAAGAAGCCAACAGCCAGGGTGTTATTTAACTTGTATAATCTAATAGTTATGACACTGTGCTAAAGTATATTACTTTATTCAATTTTATGATGCTTTGTGCTATAAGTGGGATTTAACTGTAGATGGGTGTATGGAATTAGTTTCTTTATAGATGATTAAAATAAAAAACGTCCTAAATTTGTTCCACCCTCCTGGAGCCATTCTCAGCTTAACTACCACCTCTTAATATCTTTACTGCTCTATCCCTAGTGTTTCTGAAAATTGCATTCAAAGTATAAAAATAGTATGCGGTGCTATAATTGAAATGACAAATGCTGAAATACATGGGAGAAGCAAGAAGTAAAGATACAAGATAGTTTCTGAGGGAGAAAAAGATACTCATCAAATTGAGCTCGATTTCACACAAAGCATTTGAACCAGTACTCTCCTCTCTAAATCACTCAGTAATGATATGTACATATAGCCAATTGTTTCAGAATTCTTTTATACAGTGAACAGGGTTCGTACAGACTTCAGGATTGACAGTGGGTATAAATTCCTTATAGTGATGGATTCTAAATACAGACTTGGTTCGACTAAGTTTTCATAACTGCTAGTTTAACTTGATGGGGTCAAATTGGTTATCTTTTTTTTTTTTTTTTTTTTTTTGAGACAGGGTCTCGCTATGCAGTTGAGCCTGGCCTTGAGCTCACTTTTGTAGCCCAGGCTGGTCTCGAACTCGCACTGATCCTCCTGCCTCAGCCTCCTGAGTGCTGGGATTACAGGCGTGCGCCACCACGCCTGGCTCGAAATTGGTTATCTTGATCCTGATTCAGGGGTTGATGGAATGCCTTCAGGAAGTTCTGGGTGGGTCATGGATGCATAATCTTAGGGTCCACTCCTTCCTCTTTGGTGTTGCTCCGCTGCTCTGCTCACCGTATTCCAATAAATAATCAGCTTTGTTCTACCACACATTTCTGACTTGATATTCTTGACTGGCATGGACTGAATCCCATAAAATGTGAACAAAATTATACTTTTCCTTGAAATTACATGTATTAAGTATTGTGCAATGGGGAAGTGCCTAGTATAGTAATCTAGGATTAGACACAGAGCGTAGGAACCAAGTGGATATTATTTTTATTTTATTGAATAATAATGACAAAATGATAGGAAGCATGGTGGTACACACTTATAATCAAAACACTCAGAAGGCTAAGGCAGGAGGACTGCCGAGAGCCTGAGGCCAACCATGGCTGCATCCTGAGGATCAGGTTTAATTGCACTATACAAGATGTTACCTGAAAAAAAAGCCCAAAGACAAAACAAAACAAAAGATAAAAGTTAGGTAACTCTATGATAGTTAATGCAATATCTTACTATGTGTTAACTAATCATACAATATAGGTGATACTGAGCATCTGTCCTTTAAGAGCAGATTCTTTTCTATTTATTTGCTCTTTTATTTTTTAATTAATTAATTAATTAATTTGATACAAGGTCTCACTACACAGCTCAGACTTGTAGTGATCCTCCTATCTCAACCTCCCCAGTGCTGTGGTACAGGTATCTGGTACCATGCCTGGTTTCAGGGCACAGCAGGTTTTGGGGGCTGGCATGGCACATGGTACTGGAGCTCAAATTCAGGTCCTTGCACTTGCAAGGCAGGCACTGAAGACTTCTCAGCTATCTTCCCAGCCCAAGTTAGCTTTTAACACATCATTTCTATCTTAAAAGACTTCAGAACAAACAGATATATGGTTGTTTTGATTTGTTGTGGATTCTTTAAGCAGAGCCATATGGGGGAATCACAAGGCATCTTTTGAAATTAACTGCTTTAGGATATTTACAGCTTGAGCTTCGGAGCAGGTTAGTTTTAACTGGCAGGGGATAGTTATTTCCCCCTGTTCCCTCAATCTCAGTGCAGAAGGCTCCATGCCAGCTGTTTGACTTGATGGGGGGCAGCCAACCTTTACTTTGGTAAAGGCCAAAAACAAAGGCCAAGAATGAAGCATTATTTCCACACTTTAGCCCCATGAAGGTGAACCCACAGCTGTGTGGGAAGATCTTTGCCTCTCTCTTGCCTCATAGGACTGTGTCAGGATAGCTTAGCATGATGTGTGCTCACTAAACACACAGTGAATCTTCTACCTCTCTCTGTCTCTCTGTCTCTCTGTATCTGTCTCTCTGTCTCTCTCTCTCTGTCAGCCTCTCTGACTCTCTACAGCTCTGTCTCTGTCTTTTTATGTATCTCTCTTTCTGTCTCTATCTCTGTCTCTGTCTTTCTGATCTGTCTCTCTGTCTCTCTGTATCTGTCTGTGTCCCTGTCTTTCTCTCTGTCTCTGTCTCTGTCTGTCTGTCTGTCTGTCTGTCTGTCTGTCTGTGTCTCTCTGTCTCTCTCTTTCTCTTCTCTCCTTGCTCAGATGTGAAGAAAGCAACAGGAATGTTAATTACATTTAATGGAACCTGGCACAGTTTCTCAGGAGGTGGTGCTAATTTGCAGAAGGTAACACTTCAGATTTGCTGATAAAAGGCTGGGGATCAAAGGGTGATTGTGGGAGATAGAGCTATCTGTGCTTTTTATCCACTGCTTCCATGGTGGGAATAGCAATGTCTTCCACAGTATAAACACACCAGTGGGAAGACTTACTTTTATTATATACTTTATAAGAGAAATGTGTGGGGCACTAGGGACTGAAAAAAAGAAGAAAAAAAAAAAGAATGAAATTGCTGAGTATGCATATGGAGGGAATAGATTTTTTTATGGGATTTGAAAGCTACATGCTGCCAATTTATGGTGGGGGTGCTTGGATTTTAGTTTAAATCAGGGAAATATGGAATTATTAGTTCATACAAATACATGTCGCTGTAAGATACAAAGTTCTACGATGAAGGTAATTTAAAAAGTCATGTAATTTGGATGCTTTGTCTTACAGGTGAAGAGGTCCAAGTACACAGAGCTCTTCCTAGACTGCCACGGTCATGTGTGTCGTGCAGCGGAGCCAGAACCTACCCTGTCTGTGGAGCTGCACTCTTTTCTCGGTGCCACGCAGCCTCCTGGCTGCAGCTGGGACCTGAGTCCACAGCCATATTCTAGAAATTGCTCGTTGTGAAGTCTGGTTCTCCCATAAGCGCTGCTCATGACCCGAGATGTGGCTCTGCTATCAGCCCATTTTAAGCTCAGTGTTAAACACAGTTTTGCAGATAAAAACAGACATCAGTGAAGCTCCCATTCAAAAGACCCCAGAACTTCAGTGAAGTACAGAGACAGTTTGATAATGAGTTATTACAGTTCTAAGGCTTAGTTGCTCAGAAAACAGTGGCCCGTTGCTTATCATCTAAAGAATCTCATTTGCAAGGGCCCCTCTGGTGCGGCACAGTAAATGAGAACAGCTGCCTCCGTGTTATTGATAAAGACACCAGAGAGCCAAAGGCAGGCAGAGAAGATTGTGCTCTGAACACTGAGGTGGCCTCTTGGCCAGAGCTTTATGCCTTATGTGCGGTGAATTCTAGGGCACATTAAAGATCCGCTCAGAAGGAAGTTTATTTTTATAATCCCACAATCTAGTTGAGGAGATAAGGCACACCTGTGGTATATAAATCAACTGGAAGCCATGTAGTGGAGGAAGACAGTGGTATTAATGATGGCATTAATTTCTTAAGAACCTACTGTCTATCAAGGGCCTGGCGAACACTCCGTCACTGCGCCCTCCCCATCACTGGGGTGTACTGCCATGCCAGTCTCCTCCTCATGTGGATTAGGACTCCTAAGTGGTTCAGGGGCTTGCTCTGAGCTCTGGGGAGGCTCTGAGAGCAAGAAGATACAGGGAGGGCATTCAAAACAGCAGCAGAGGGGAGCTGATTGGTCTCAAAAGGGGAAAGACTGGGACAAAGGAACATGGAAGGAAAAATCATAGGTGAGAGGCTAAGAGTGAGGCCAAACAGGAGCAAGGTGGGAGACAACATTTGTTCTGATGGAAAGAAAGAGAAAACACGCTGTGAAAGAGCCATAGGAGACAGAGCCCTTGGGCTAACAGGGGCTGAATTAGGAAAGTACACACAGCTACAAGTCTTAGCATGGCATAGAGGACACCAACGAGGCTCTGGATCGTGACATCTGGGTTTCCTCTGAGCCTTCATCATCACTTCCTCAAGCTGTATACTTCCTGTAAGACTCCATCACTGAACCCACATCCATGGAGAGTCTATTCCAAGAAAGTCACAGAAAAGTAAAAACCAAATCTTCATCGCATTACTTAGGGTTAAAAGATAACACTCAAAGCAGGCACCACCCAAGGAAATTAAACAGGTACCCCTATTACACAGAAAGTATGCAGCTAACAGGGAGGGAGAACAGGGAGAAAAGTCCCTGTCACTTTATTACTAATGTTATGATCACTATTAATTGTACCATTACAATATATTTTTTGTACAGGGGAATTTCTGGAATTTGAACTTAATCTCTGTAAATCATAAAATACTGCAACAGATCTACAAAGCACTGTACATTGTTTCCAGGTAAATCCTGAGGGGATCTGATAGCCCTTGGGAGATACAAAAGTTACATGTCCTGTTATACATGTCTTGCTTTAACTTGCCCTTAACTACCCAGCAGAAATTTTAACCACGAGGCATAAATGTAAGGCTAGATTAGTACATTGAGCTATAAAAGGCTTGAATCAACAGCTTCTGACATTGCCAGTTCTGCCAATAACCCACTACAGTTATGGAATATTGTATTATGTATACAACTACTTTCTCTTAGTTCAATGAGAAAAAAATTTTGTATCAATAATGATTAGAAAAACTATCATCTCTGCATCCTAAGCTCTAAATAACTACTATAAGGATAATATACATTGCATCAAATATATGAAATGTACTACTAATGTGTTTTGAAACTATTGCATTATTATTCTTTATTAAAAGTAAAAAAATACAGATGAAAAAAATCATAAAATAATAGGCCTCCAGTACTCCTATGCCAAAATGTTAATTATGTCATATATATATATATATATATATATATATATATTATCTATTATATATATGCAAAAGTATCATTTCTGTGAGGAGAACAGGTTGAATAATTGACCTTCTGAACTACCCTATTCAAGAAAACAGCCTTGACACTGGAGTGACAGGAAAACCTGCACCCACTGTTGCTTCTGTCTCCTACTCTTAAGAGTCTTTCTTTATTCACAAATGAAGCAAACAGCACACATATTCTGCAATAACGTTACATAGAAGCAGTTAATCACGGATGGGAGAGCTTCACAACCGGAGGATTTCATCCATTGAGGACATTTGGTTGTATCTCAGAAATCTGAGGTTATTCCTTGAGAGGGGAGTAGGTGTTACTGGAGCTAGCTGATAAAGGGGAGGAAAAGATTCTGTTCAACATCTTGCAAATCCACAGGGCACTCACTGTTTCCTCCCCAGCAGAGGACTGTCAGGTCCAAAATATGTGTTAGGAAAGGCAGGCAGTGGTAAGACATGCGAAGCCTTTCCATAAGGGTCGCCGTGTCATAAGAACTCAAACTTAATTATCACATTATATAATGTTCACGTCTTCTACAATAATAATGATTACTACTATTATAATTTCATCAAGAGCAATTTCATACCATGTACATGTAAATGTAAAGAAACTCTGGACAGGGATGTGGGCAGAAGTTGAAACAATTATCATTGCCATATTGGGTGAGAACTCTGCATTTTCTACCTTGGAGTAGACAATGAATGATTTGTTTTCCCCTCCTCCATCCCCAAGCCTTACTATCACTGCAGCAAACAATGTAACTAAATCTCATCATGTTTCTATAGCATAGTTTATTTCTTTTAATTAGAGTATTAGAATTACACTCCAAAGAGTTCACCCAAGGCAGGGCATCAGAAGACCTTTAAAGATATTAAGTTAAAAAATGGAGTTCAGACAAAAATAGAGCCACAGTCCTCTCATTTGAAAGTATATTTGTTCATGTCAGGAGAAGGAAGTCCGCATGAATAATTCATTAGAATAACAGTTTATTGGCAAAATTGTTGTCTTTGGATGGCATGCATTATGGAGTGAATAAATAATGTGGAAGGGATATTTTTAGGAACTGGAGAGTAAATCTGGGAAGAAAAGTTGTAAGAGAAGGAAAGGAAGTTATGTCTAGAAGTGGTGGGAGCTTCTCAGAGAAACATGTAAAGGACATAAAATTTGCTTCCACCAAGATGTGAAATAGATAGGCAAGTAATAACATCTCTGCTCCTGTGTGTGTGTGTGTGTTTGGGGGGGGGTTGTTCTATTTACTTAATTGAAGTCCTTCTGTACTAGTATGAACAAAATTAGGTTTACAACTTGGTCTCCTCTGGGCACCTTCCTGAAGGCCTGACACAGTACACCATTTACCCGAACTGTAGGTGGCAGGAGAATTAGGCCACCAAACTTCAGCATGGACTTTTTTGTCTTGTCTCCAGCCTTTGTCCCCTAGCATATATCTCATTCTGATTGTGTCTTCCTTCACACCCTGGCTGCAGATAAAACTGTGGTCCACTTTCTGGTGAGAAGGAGGAAGCCCACTCTTGCCTTCAGCTATGGTTTGTATCTGGGTGGTCTCACAAAGACCAGGGCATCTAAGCTGTATTCCCTATCTTGGTGCTATTGCAAGATAGTGGAATCTTAAAAGGGCAGGGTTTCATGGGAGACTTTTAAGTCATCACAGGCAGCCCTTCAGTGGGAGAGTGGGACCCTGCCTCTTCTTTTCCAGTCCTTCACTGTAACCAGGGATTCAATGGCTTTGCTCTGGCATGAACTCCCACTATGAGGAGCCATGAGGGGCCACTGCAGGCACACAGCAGTAGTCAATCAATAATGGCTGAAACCTCAAAATCCATGAGCCAAACAAACCTTTATTCGCTACTAGTTGATTTAGCTGAGGTGATAGTTACAGTGGTAGAAAAACCAATGAATACACACTCTACCAGCCTTCTAGATCCAACAACAGCTGGCAACATTAATTAGCTATATTAATACAAAGTCGTCACTCATAGAGAAGCTGCCATTGACGAGTGGACATTTTAATAGTGATTGGTTTAACCACAAGGAGACTATTCTGTCTTAAGAGTTTCTTAAATGGAATTAACACTGGGAAGTACACTAAGCCCTAACTTACATACATTTGAGTTGTAAACTTCCATAGATACAAAAGGATTTCACCTCAGGAACACATACAGAGGCAAGAAAATCATAGAAGTAGCTCATGTGTGTGCCTGACACTGACACCACTGTGAGTTTTCTGTACAGTGTGATAGTATACAGTAGTACAGTGCTCTGTCAGACTCCGGGATGTCTGGAAGTAAGAGGCAAAGCAGCAGTGATGTATATATAGGGTCTGCTAGGAAGTGCTAAGCAATAACCATGGAAACAAAAGTGAAAATACAGTGCAACTTTTGTCAGAATTACAGACAAATCTGACTTGCTGATGTCCTCTCCGGATGGAACTCCTTTTATGTTGAGGGCTATTTGGGGTCATTTCATGTCTTTTCCCTTGAAGAGGAAAGAAAAAATCTCAAAAACAAACCCTACTTCATGGAGAACTGAAATCTAACTAAAAAACATGATCTCCTCCTGAGGTGGGTCTCTACTGCTAAGGATAGTCTCTGGTTTTTCCTGAATGTCCCAAATGAACACACACACATTAACTCTTCCCTAGATGAGAGACCAACGCATGCTCCTGTGTTGAGCTGGACAGCATATTTCACATGTGAGGCCAGACAATTTCCCTTACAGTTACTCAACTCAATCCTTGTAGGACTAAGGCAGTCCTGGCCAATGCTACCAGTAAGCAAGGCTATGTTCTCATTGATGAAGTCTACAGAAACAGTTGTGAGGCCTGGTTTTCTCACAGAGACTTAGTTTGAGTACTCCTAGTGAATTAGATTCCCAGGTCTTTTGGTAAGCAATTACCATCAACACTATCGATAGCGCTTATCTCATAGTTCTGGAGGCTGAGAGACTGAAACAAAGGCATTGGTGTGGTTGCCTCCTGCCGTATGCTCCCAGCAGCATCTTTTCTTGCTCATCTTCCTTCTGGGGCAGGTGTTGCTGGGCTGTGGCAGTGTCACACTCCTCACTATTTTGGAAGTCACAAAGTCTTCCTTGCTGTCCAGATCTCTCTGTCTCTTCCAGGTGATACTGCATTTAGCATCCTCTGATTCCATCCTCAGGAGGATGTCACCCTAAGATCCTTAACACATGGCAACCTCAAAGACCTTACTCTTTAGGAAGATCTCATTCTGAGGTTCCTGGGAGAGCAGAGCTTTTGAGGAAGGGCCCTGTTTAACCCCACAGACCTGGTCTAGAAGTCATGATTTCGTGATTCTTCCAGAAGATGATTGAGAGATGGCAAAAGGAAGAGCAGCACCTCCAGTGGAAATGTGATCCTGTTTGTACTCATTTATCTTAGTTTAAACACAGCTGCTCCCTACTAAAAAGGCTGGTTGACAAGGTGAGGGAGACACTGAAGATGAAGATGCCCTGATTTGGAATTTTTTCCTTAATGCCACCAAGACAGGAAGACAGATCCAAAGAGGATCACACTGCTGGAGGTCATATCTTCACAGCTCTGGTGCCCAAGGGTTGCATTCCCAGTGGAGCAGAATTCCCGCTCCTGGGGGATGCTGCCATGTGTTTGAGCAGCCTTCAGTGGTTACCTACGTGGAGCCCTACTGCGACCATTTCCTGATTCTGTCAAGAGCTGCTGCCATACTGCTCCTATCAACTCAGAAATGCGGGAAGGTCTGCCTTGCACAATAGCTGAGGGGGCGAGGGCACTCACCCAGCTTCTGCACTTGACTCTGAAGTGGTGCAGAAGGACAAGTGTCCATTACAGGGACACACACAGCAGACAACTCACTCCCCAGCTATCTCCCAGCATCCTCTGGCTACCCTCACCTTGGGTTCCTACCATACCATCGTGTTCTGTGGCCTCCGAGCGCCCATCCCCCTGCTGCCACAGTGCTTCTCCTGCAGCCCTTTCTTTCTCAATCACAATCTATGCCTGACCTATTCTCTCGATTCTTTCTCCCCTTGTGACTCTTCCCCTCAGACTGTACTTCTCCTCTCAAAACCTCAACTGTTTCCTGATTAGATTTCTTTTTGGCTCAAATAAAGATTATTCACAACCTTGAAGGGAATACTGTGTGCATGAGTGTGCGTGTGTGTGTGCACGTGTGTGTGTGTGTGTGTGTGTGTGTGTACATGTACGTGCATACGCACCTCTTCAAGAATAAAATCACAAAAGGATCAATATTGAAATATTGATCTCTTGCTTCTTGGTATAGTGGAAGTAAACCCTCTCTTCCTTTTCAGAATCACAGATCTAACAGTCAGAGGACATCAGTTCCAGACTTAGAACTCCAAGAGAGGAGGGGTGAGGACCTCTGGGAACAGTGAAAGTATCTTGTCCCACTCTGGCCTCCAAAAGTTCCACATCAGAATACGGAGCTGGGGAACAAGGCACATTGCCATCCCACCCTGACAGTTAGGTTCTTTGGAACAGTGTACAACTGCGTGACTGAATATAGTACCCTGACTGATCAAACACATGTAGATATCCTAGTTCCTGAGCCCTACTGTAGTGTCCAAGAGTAGCAGACATACAGAAAACACCCAAGAAATAAGAGGTCATGGGAAATGAGAAGTCACAGACAGGACTGCATCCTTGGTGGCCAAAGACAAAGGTAGGAATTTGGAAGGAGAACTGTGTGTGTGTGTGTGTGTGTGTGTGTGTGTGTGTGTGTGTGTATGTATGGCACGGGATTGAACAGACTTTTTCACTGACCTCATTCCTTATCACTTTTCAGACAAGATCGGGGTAAGTCATTAAGTTGCACCAGCTGGGCTTGCACTTGTGACATCAAAGTGCTGGCATTACAGGCATATACTGCTGTAAATTTGTTCTTGAGGACTCCAAATTCAGAAACATGATTCATTTGGCTAGCTCTGGACTTGTATTCTAGTTAAAGATTCAGAGTTAACTTAAGAAATAAACAATTTATTATGTGGTCCCTTTAGAATGTTTTCTTCTATAGTTACTTGAGAATGCCCTCAAGTAGGTACAACAGCAATGTTTGAAAAAGCCAAAAGATGAGAATAACTGAGCATTTCATCACTGGAAGAATTCTAGACTAAATTATGATACATATCTAGAAACAATCCTTGTGTAACCAGCAGGGGGGAAAACTGAATAAGAATATGGTTTATGTCTTAGTTACTTTTTACTCATTGCTGGGACAAATACCCGACACTCAAAATGAAGGAAGGAAAGGTTTATTTAGCTCTCAGTTAGTGGAGGTTTCAGTCCATATTCGGCTGGCCCAAGGCTGAGTGGAACAGAGCAGAGAGCATCCAGTTCATGGTGGCAGAACAGCAACAAAATGGTGGCAGAGGTAGCCAATCAAACAGGGTAGCAGAGATCAAAGCTCTAGTCTGTCTCTTTGTCTCTCTTTATATTCCTTTCAGGCTCTCTGCCTTAGGATATCCGCCCTAGACCACACCCATAGTCCCAGCCCTACTCCGACCAATAAGCCCATCAGTACCAAAATTCATAATCCCAGTGATTCATGAGTCAAGTCTCAATCTATCGAAGTCCCCGCCCAATGACTACATGAGGCTTTGGGGGGACAAATAGACATAAACCATAACAGCGTACATGCTAAAATATCTTGAAATGTGGCTGTGCATGTATGTGTGGGTAGAGGAGAAATTATAAATTATTACAAGCAGCTATCTCTAGAAGGAAGGATCAGAATAGGACTTCCACAGACTTCATGTGCTCTTTCTTTTGTGGTCTGGATATTTACAACAGACATGCATAAGATTTGCCACAGTGAAAAAAAAAATCAAACTTGAAAATAAAACCAAGTCCCTAGATGATATTGATATTTACAAATTGAGATCTTCCACATATTCTTTGGGCCTCAGGATGGTGGTATAGGGAAAAAGAGTGAGGGAGTCACAAGAAGGAAAGTGAGTGGACAGGTCATGTAGAATAAGGCTAGGTGTGGCCATGAAGGAGCAATGTATTGCCAGGACAACCTCTTCCTGCATAGTCATGAAATTCCCTCATCTGTATGCCGTTTCCAGACTCTCTGAACATGACTCTTCGCTCCTAATTGATAAGGTTACTAATCACCAAGGGACAAGCCTTTCTGCAGTGACATTTATACAATTCCCTGCCCCTTTGTCCAAATCAAACAAGGTAATACTCCAAAGAAATTGGGTAGTAGACTCCACATGCTTCAACTCTAACAGTCAAAACTTTTTCAAATCTTACTTGGTTGATATTAAAATAACAAATAAGATTTAAGAGTCTAATGCTGTAGACACATATGCTAATGCAGAAATTATTTTATATGTGTACCATTGTGCTTAGTAGATAAATAAGGAGAATAGAGATACCTTCTTATACTCCTAAACATACTACTGGGACTGAATTCGACTGCATTATAACGTAGTGAAGAACATGCCGCTGACCTGTCTAGGCTCATCATACCTGGAAAAGGCCAAAATGGGAAGGAACTCAGCTATCTCGGCTGAAACACATATTCAAAGGGGGACCAGTGATTACTTATATAGTTCCCTCCTAGGTTTTAAATTTGTGATTCATTCACAACTGAGGAAAAAGAAGAGGGAAGAAGAGATGAAGTAAGAAGAGGATGGTCAGAGATAATTTCCTTTTGACTTTTATTCATCTAAGAACCATGATATCTCGACTCCAATATCTTTTAGCTTTTTTTTTTTTTTTGTCTATAGAATCTCACTACACAGATCAGAGTCATAGTGATCCTCCTATTTTCAGCCTCCCAAGTACTGGAATTACAGGCACATGCCACCACACCCAGTCTCAGTCTCCACAGAGTGCCCTGGGGATGAGACCGGCATGACATGGCACGATGAGGTTCAAACCCTGTTCCCTTCATCTACCTAAGAAGGCACTTTAATCTGCTGAGCTATCTGGCCAGCCTGACTCCAATATCTTTTAATGGAAAATAACAAAATGTATTTATGTCTACTTACAGAATTACTATGATGTTAATATAATTAACATATGTATTTGATTTATGATCACATTTATATCTACATCTGCCTTTCTGCATATATATGTACATATGTATATATACATATATATGTATATATATGTATGCTTGTGCATATGAAGGTAAGATGAAATATAGATACATGATGGATAGACGAGTGGGAAGCTTTTAAAATAAATGTATATACACAGAAATCCAATGATTAAAATTTCTGCTTAGAAGCTAGACATTGTTTCTCCATTAATGGCATGTTTCAGTTAAGTGCAGGGTGCTGGCTTCCCTGGCACGTTTTCCAGAGCATGGAGGGTTTGCTCTGGCAAGACACCAACTCCCTTGTGAGGAGCTGGCTGCAGTGCTGAGAGAAGGAAACCGACTCTTCTTACAGTAAATGTCAGCACCAGTGGGAAAACCTCATAGCAGCCTGTGTTCTGGGAACAAATATGCTTTTAGAGGTCCATTGCCTGGAAAACTCCACTTGGGCAGCCACCAAGCCCTTGAACCTGTTTACTAGGGAGAGGACACCAATCCTTCCCCGTTCCAACCATTTCTCATGGAAGTCCACTGAATGTGCTACACATTCCCATTCTAAGACAGACTTGCGAATTCCAAACACACATCACCCAGGTGGGCATCACCTTTGTAGAGGCAGTTAGCATTTTGGCAAGTACACACTAAGGTGACTCGGATAGCTGCTTAAAGGAAACACAAATTCTTCTCTGGAAAAGCTGGCTCAATGCCTTATGTGTAAATCTTTTTTTTTTTTTAACGTGAAAAAATCAATAAAAGTCACACATAATTTTAAAACAAGATAATAGGGAGTTAACAATGGCTATTAGATTGCATATTGTTATCTCCAAAGGAGTTGCCCAGATGGTCAGGTTACAGACATGAAATATGTTCATACAATACAAACACTATTTATTCCTGTCAATGAACTAACAAAAATTACTAGTACAATGATCTTAGCTGCCAAATCCCGATCACCTTCAAGACCTTCCTGTAAAAGTCTACAGAATTAGACTCTCAAAGTTCAAGCACTGGATAACACTTACTAGTTTTGCTATGTTTACTAAGTTTACTAGACTTAAAAGTAAATTAACTATTGTACCCTCAATTTTTGCATTTGTACAATGGGATCAAAGATATTCCATAACTATATGGCTAACCAATGAAAGACAGCAAGGATTAGAAAAGTTTACCAGGTCCTTCCAACTTGGCAATAAATGTTTCAATGAAACTAGATGGTTAACAGCATCTTTAGCAGGGCTGGAAGGATGGCTCAGCAGTCTAAAGCAACTGCTTAGGCAAGCTTAGGCAACTCCAGGGACTGGGGTTCAATCCTAAGCACCACATGCACCAGGACTACTCCCAGGGCATGCTGAGGAGTCATAATATAAATCAATCCATCCATCTATCAATCAATCAATCAATCAAAAACAGTATATTTAGCAAATATATGATAAATTTGCTTTCCATTTACTATGGTTTGTGTCTAGATGATCCATTGAAGCCTCATGTACTCATAGATGGGGAATTTTCAGAGGTGACTGTATTGAGAAAGTATGACATAGGATTGATTCCTGGCACAATGCTAAGATCAAGGACACTAGTATTAAAAGTATGTATGCTCCCCAATCTAAATAGTTGAGAGAAGACATAATGGGTAGAAAGATCTGTGCTCCTTCCTTGGTTTCTTGTAACTTCTGCCCACCATGAACCATTTCTCATCTTTGATATTTGTCTATAAACACCCTGACTTGGAGCTAGCTGATTATGGACTGAAACTTCTCAAAGCTATGAGCTAAATAAGCCTTTCCTTTTTAACTTTTGGTGTCAAGTATTTTGTCTCATTAACAAGGGAATTGCAACTAATTCACCCTTCTAGAGGAATGCAAAAGCACAAAGAAGAATATTTATTTAAATTATTGTGTTAAGTCTACAAGTGAGAAATTATACTATGTTGATTATTTGGGGTTCCTGGTGGAATATAGACAAATTAAGAGAAAAAGTGAGACAGATAAAGAATACAAAATGAGCACAGGATAAACAACTGAATTGGAAATGTGTGTAGAACTGTTAAGGCTAAACAAGGGTACTCCATGCACACTGTATTTCTCCAGCTCCAGCCATGGAAGACATCAGTCACTGACCATGGCATTCTTCCCCTGATAACCTGTCAATGATGCCATGATCCTCTGTAGCTCTGTGGTAGATACTGCTAGTCACTCAGAGGTGCAGTGTGATAGCAAACTATCTTATCATCCAAGAAGTGGTACAGAAAGATGCAGCAAAGGTCTACAACCACGAAAGAAGTTCTTGGTAGCTATAGGCAATGTGAACCAAAAGTGTAGGATACAGAAGAGTGCAATGAGTTGGCTTTTTCTAACAAGCGTTGAAGGTCTCTGGCTGACATAGATGTGAGAAGGAGCTACTTAAGCACACAAGAACAAGGCATGAGAAATTATTTTAAATGATGTGACATGTGTAAAAAGTCGACATGAAGTAAAGGTATTGTGAGATCTAGAATCTAGGAATTATCCAAATTTGTTCGTCAGCAATGGGAATGTGAAAGAGGATAATATTTGACTGTGGGATGAAATTAGTTCTTCTACTGATATAAATGTCATCAATATTTAGAAGAGATACACGGTCACAGTTGCACAGATATTGTTGAGATATGTCAAAAAACACAAGAAAAAATTAATTAATATGGCAAGTATGCCCAAATGATGTGATTTGAACATTTAATTCAAAAGCAAAAATATAATCAAATGGAATCATCTGGTGTCTATATTAACAATAATTAGTGTATATGATCTAAGCCAAGTCAGGGATTATTTTTTTACTGCAAATGAATGAACTAGCAACCTTCTGTTGGGGCAGATGGGATGGATGTTTGCAGGAGTCCAATGATTTGAAAGGAAAGAGCAAAGACACAAATTTTGTGGATTTTCAGTCTACCCAGCAGAATATGCTGCCACATCTATATTTGGCAGGTCTGTGCAACACTCTCCTACAAACTGTTTTCTCTAGCACCAGAAAAGAGGAGGAAAAGGAAGAATAAGAGGAGGAAGAGCAAGAGGAAGAAAGAGCAGAAAAGAAGCAGAAAGGAAAGGAGGAGCCGGGCACAGTGGCACATGCCTGTAATCCCAGCACTTAGGAGGCTAAGGCAGGAGGATGGATGCAAGTTCGAGACCAGCCTGGGCTACAAAAGTGAGCTCAAGGCCAGCCTGAACTGCATGGTGAGACCCTGTCTCAAAAAAAAAAAAAAAAAAAAAAAAAAAAAAAAAAAAAAAAAAAAAAAAAAAAAAAAAAAAAAAAAAAAAAAAAAAAAAAAAAAAAAAAAAAAAAAAAAAAAAAAAAAAAAAAAAAAAAAAAAAAAAAAAGAAAGGAGGAAGAAGAGGAAAAAAAGAAAAACCTCAGGGTAAAGAAGCTTATTGCTCCTTGCAGCTATGAGGGCTGGCACTTCTGGAGGGGAGGATTTCAGACCAGAGACCTATGGAAGAGCACATGATTCTGTACCATCCTGAAGGTTGCCCCAGAGGCCACCTGGAGGCAGAAATTCTTTCTCAGGGGCTTCACTGTCTTCCTCTTAAGGTCTTCACTGATTGGATCAGAATCATGTACCTCACATAGCATGATCAAAGTCCTCTGATTAAAAGATTCAAAATCAAACTCAAAGTCTTTTTTTTTTTTTTTTTTTTTTTTTTTTTTTTTTTTTGTAAATGTTGGGATTGAACAGAGACTTGTGTTTGTTAGGCAGTTGTTCTGCCATGGAGACACTTCTCCGTTCCTTGAATGTGAACCACATCTCAAAAGTGTCGGGCCATATTTGGTTGTTTATGGCAACAAGCAAAATATTTAACAATTTATCTGGGAATAGTGAGTTGGCGAATTTAGCATTAACCATGTATAGAATCACATAGTATGTTTTCTTCCTTGTTTTAGGATACGGTTTACCTCTTATGTATGCACATGTAAAATTGATTTAGTTATCCTAGTTTTGAAGCTCATGTGAATGGAATCATTCAGAAGGAATGATGAGTGAAAGAAGGTGGAGAAGATTCTAAATGTCATGAGTCCTTGTGGTTCTAGACACATGAAACTACATACATAATAAATGTATGGGAAGATAATTACATGAATACGCAGACACATATACGTGTTGTACAGACACATACATAACACACATATACCCCACAGAAACACAAACAACACATAGGCATATACACACAGTATAGCCATGCATGCTACACAGACACACACATACACACACACACACCACATTGACACAAACATACCACATACAAATAAATAAACTAGTAGAACTGCAGGCCCCACAGAAAAACACATGTACAAGCTACACAAAAAGACACATGCAAATGCAAAAGGAGAAAACTAAGTAGAAACAGTGGAGTGCATTGGTGTCTGAATAGGATTAGTAGAATTCACTTTTTCAAAAGGAGTGTTACCAGTTGTAACTTGAAGCTACTGATTTTTAAGATGCTTCCCTTGGAGAAAGGTTAAAAAAGGCCATCGCTTTGTATTACTTCTCATGTATTACTTCACATAAATCTACAAATGCATAATTATATAAAAATTGAAAGTGTAATTTGAAAAAAACCAGAAGTCTTCAAAATTGCCTAATAATGAATATAATAGAACACTTCAGCTTTCTTCTGAGAAGTAGAATATCAAGTCTTTAAATTTCCTTTCAAAATGAAAAAAAAATATTTTGTGTATTTAATTTACTGCTTAGATTCTCATTTTTAAAGGTATTTGTATTTTCTCAACAGCAAGCTCAGGGGCCATAGAATATTGTGAGGGCTGATGCGAGGTGGGTCATCTGTGGTTTTGGGGTATATCTATGCTGTCAACCCCACCATCACTGTCCAGGTCATGGTGGGTAGTGAACACAGGGAAAATTCAGCTCCTTTACTTCGTGCTGATAATGACATGTGCCTGGAGTTCAGCACTAAGCTTTCCAAGCTCCCACAGTTTCTGTTCACTTGATTTTGCATGCTTCTGTGGGTCCCCAGTTGTCCTCGAGCACCCATATTCCAAAATAGCTGCATCTCACTGCGAGCAAGCGTGATGCTGCCTTTGGTTCCATGGCAACGCTACATCCTAACTGCATTTGGCATGGGCTGCAACCTTCCATTTACCCTACATTCATTTGCAAATTGAAATGGTATCTTGTACTACACATGTTTCCTATGATAGTTTGTCCTGTGAATTAACTTAATAATGAAGCATATGGTCTGCATTCCCATTTCAAGAGTCCAGGTAGCATTCACAACAGCTGACTGCCAGGCAATGAAAATGAGCAGGGTGAAGTTTTTCAACCTAAGTCTAAGGCAGGGAAGATGCTCAGGTGAGTTTGCCTCCATTAACCTGTGACGATGAAAGGACTATTTCATTCTACATTCGATAGCTTGGAAGGCGCAGCATACTTAGCAGTCTAATCAAGTCTAATAGGAGCAGAATGGAAAAGTTCCCTGCAAATTCCTTTCAGCCTTTCACAGTCTGAAAGCAGAGCATGTGTGTTTATGATGAAGAAAATGTTTTCTAAAAAGCATTTTTTTATGGTGGTAAAGAAAATAGTTTATCACATACAAAGTAAAAGGTAAATAAATGAAATGTTTGTAGAAGGCAAAGCTGAATAATATGTTGGTGTAAGTTGCACTAGCCACCACATAAGTAAGAAATTATCCTATAAATATGTATGCACAACCAGAAAGCAAGAGAGAGAGAGAGAGAGAGAGAGAGAGAGAGAACTGAAGGGAGAGAAGTGTAAGTAGATAGTATATCTGAATTAGGAAAAATAAAACTAAACCAAAGCATTTAAATTTGTCTTGATATTAAATCTATTCAATGGTTTTATTCATAAGTGGAATACCATGAAACTATGACAAGTGATAAGTTAGATCTGTAATCAACAGGGGTTTATATGCAATATATACTTGAGATTAATAAACAAATGGCTAGAACTTGTGTGGGGAACAAGGGTGCTGGTGAGGTGGCTGACAAATCTTCCTTAGCCCAATTCCTTGGAATATATTGTTAGGAATATTTCACATTCTTTTCTCCAACTCTTGGTTCCTTTCTCAAGATCCTCTTGAGAAAGAGCACTGTTTCCTTATACTTGCTCACTTTTGAACATTCGTTAAATGGTTTCTTCAAGTCTGAAAACAAGTAGAATTCCAGTTCCATCTAACTAAAGGGAAGTTTGTAAACCTTAAAGCTAAGTGGATATGGCTGCATTGTGAACAGGTTCCATCTCTGTGGGTATTCAAACAAATGACTGCTTCTCAGGGAGCCCAGAAGAAGTCTCTGGGGCCTCTTTGTGATGGGGCAGCATCTTTTGGACTTCTTCCCATATTCACATGAAATGCTCATCAGACACTTCACTTGTAGCTTTTCTCATGTCCCAGGCAGAGATGGATGGCTGGCTCTTGTCTTCCAGCTTTGGCCTCATTCATATTCTTCACAAGGGACAGCTTGTACTTACTGATATATCAGCAGCACATGGCATACCTTCCCCCATTGGAAGTTCATGGTGTCAGTGACTCGATCTTCGTCATTTCTCAATATCACAATACTTGATACAGAGTAGGCACTTATGAATGAACGAATGAGATACATCACCCAGAGGAAAAGCAGTCTTGAGTCTGTTATATCTAAAACAAGTTTCCTCATAAATTTAAACCTATTAAATATTCTGGAAGAGTATTTAGACAAATCTGCTATTTAAATATTATGGAAGTGGAAGCAGTGGCAGTGATGGTGAGGATGGATAAATTAAAAAGCAAATCCACAAAGATATCAACAGA
Source organism: Myocastor coypus (assembly GCA_004027025.1). Lineage (NCBI taxonomy): Eukaryota > Metazoa > Chordata > Mammalia > Rodentia > Myocastoridae > Myocastor > Myocastor coypus. Next base: position 78,394 of record PVJA010000297.1, read on the forward strand.
GTGCTTTTGTTTCATTCTCATAAAAGAAGGGATGTTTTTGCCAGCTTTACAGCCTAACAAATATGATTTATTCGTGTCCTCTTCAAGCTAGAATCAAGACCAAACTATCTGACAGATGCCCCTTTTTAGGGGTAGTGTCTTCTCCACAGTACTTTTCTCCTCACAATGACACTTCACAAATAAGCACAACAACAAATCAAATGCCACTCCATCCAATAAATGACCTCCTTTGCGCTTGCTGAAAGAAAGGACAGGAGGGAAAGATGAAAATAAAAGGTTGTATATAACGACTATATCAGATCATGTTTATTAACTTATTTCTGATTCCCATGGACATGGGAAACTCTGGGGGACTCTGACCCCTGCCTGTAGGTATGCCTTTGTGCCACCTGCCACATGTAACAAAGGTGAATTCTTACAAGGAAGCCAAGGAAGCAGAGAGGAAGTCCACATTTTCTTCTCTCTCTCTCTCTCTCTCTCTCTCTCTCTCTCTCTCTCTCTCTCTCTCTCTAATAAATTGCAAAATTGCAACATTAAAGGGCAAATTTTGTACAAAGCCTTACATTGTGCAGTGGTCTTATTTAATTAACCAGATGATAAAAACAAGTTAGAAATCTGGGCATACATTCTGCTTTGTAAGAATAAATACATTTCATACCACAGCACTGACTACTTACTCCTTGCCCAGTTTGTCTTTCAGAAACCATCACTGGGCACTCCTATGTTCAATGGAATCCTCCAGATATGGAATTTCTTCTAGGATCTACCACGTTTGAATATGAAATCTTATCCTCAGAACCCATGAAGAATTCATGAAAACTATTTTGTGTAGGAGCTGACAACCAGGGGCCAATTTATCTCAGTAAATTTACTTCTCATCAACTTGTACACATACCAGAGGGGTCTTTCCAATGAAACTGACATTGGCAAAGATACAAATGGGGAATCCAGTGAACTTTCCTTCATGTGATAACAGAGATTGTACAACCACCGAACGAATGGCAGCAAACTGTACAGGTAGCACTTTTCAAAAAGCTAGGAATAGAGCAGAAATCAATGCTTTAAGATCATACTGTAAGGTTGTAAGACTTGTGGGTAGTGTTCTGTGACCCATGAGTCTGCCAAGGAGAAGCTGTGGTAACGAGCACACCACAGAGAAGCTAGTTCACACCAATTCAACATCACCTTTGCCCACATCTTCTGGTAGCAGCACTTCTCTTTCCACTGGCAGAATGCTTTCCAGGCATGCACCCCACACCATGACACTATTATCAGTGCACCAAGTTGCCTAGAAATCAGACTTCATTCACCTGCTATCCCTGAATATCAGCATTGGGGTATGAGTGGGATCTGAACATCATTTGTACCTCCTTTTATTTCATATATGGAAGTTGGATGAGAGGTCTTATTTTGCTTCAAAACACAGGTTTTTGGGATGAGGAGATAGCTCAGCAGTCTAAGCACCTGCCTGGCAAGTGCAAGGACCCAGGTTCAATCCCTAGTATGGCATGCAGTGTTGGATTCAGAGCCCCACATGCTCAGTGCCAGGGGATGGTAGTGCATATCTGTACATGAACATGGTAGTGCACATCTGTAATCCCAGCGCGGGGGAGGCTGAAGCAGGAGAACTACTATAAGTCTGAGCTGCATGGTGAGACCCTGTATCAAATAAATAAATAAATAAATAAATAAATAATTTTTTTAAAAAGAAAAAACCATAGGTTTTCAAGAATGTGTCTGGAAGTTAAAAGTGATCAATCGCATGAAAAGAATCTGCTTCAGACTGAAGACAGAAGTATCTGGAAAGATTGGGAGTGAGATGCGAAAGCATGCAGTGAGGCCAGTTGAAACTCTGGAGCCAGCCCTGTGTGGAGAAGCATAGCTTTTGAGTTCATAATTTCATGAGCCAACAAGTGTCATTATTTAAAACAGTTTAAATATGTTTGCATTACATTTCTGTCACTCACAATTGAAAACTTTCTGAACCTAGGCAAAGGGAAGAGAAAATTATAGCTCAGCTTCTACTCAGCAGTTGTGTTATTCACGTTCTCTTTCCCAAAGAGATCTGATTTGAGCTAGGGAGCTAAGGTGGCTTTTGGGCCAGCCAACTTCTTTTGTTCCTTTGGACAAATTCCCATGTGGCACTGACAGCCAGAGATTAACAAAATAATTCCTTAAAGTCGAATGTGCTTTACAGTCTCAGGAACTCTGGGGCTCCCATAAAGGTAATTTTGGAAGGAAGTGTATCTGCTTTCAGAAAGTGTCTGCCAAGATATAACCTGCTGTAATTTAAAGTGGCTAAGACAATCAGCTAGCTTGAAAATTCAGATTTCTAATGGGAACACCTACTCAACCCTAATAATAGGGGAACTACCATCATAATTATAACGTGGTGCAAGCAGGCACATCATTAACTAACTTTTCTCAGCTGCTGCAATTAACAAGCATCAATAGATTAAGTAAATTATTAACAACCCACCCATGCTCCAGTGTACATTGCTCATTCTATATTTTTTTCAAGCAAGAAGCAGAATGTTCATGGCTGATATCTAAACAATCTTTGATTTATCACTTTCACAGCATTACTCTCACAACTTGTAATAATTCCTTCTGGAAGCATTAACAATCTTAAAGAATTAAGTAGTGAAAACAGAAGCAAATACCCTAGAAGTGAGCAGTGAGATCTAACAGAGAAAATATCTTTTAGGAGTTGATCCACAGCTCATCCCTCACTGTACTCCTAATAAGATCATGGATGGAGTCCTTACTATCACTGAGTGGTGGTGATGGTGGTGATTGCTGGCATTGTTACTTTTAATGATAGTGTCAGACGTGACCCATAGTAAGTCTATGAGATTCATAAACCATCTCAAAGTATATGGCACTAAAACATAATGGGCTCAGTCTGATATGTACATAATAACAAAGACAAGGGAGAGAAAGAGAGAGAGAGAGAGAGAGAGAGAGAGAGAGAAGAGAGAGAGAGAGCCAGAGTAAAGAGACAGAACCAAGATTATAGAAAAGTGATACCTTGTTTTCCTCTTGCATTGTGGCTGCCCACTAGTCAAATAAAAATATATTCCTTTCCTTAAAGTCTGAGAGCTCTTAACAGAAGAAAATTATTTTTAAAAACATCTGTGGAACATGAAAACCCAATGATTAAAATAAGCATAAAGCAAGAGGGATCTGGGCAGGGCTGGCAGGTTCATGGCAGGATAGCTTCCAAAAAGAATGGAGGTGCAAAGGGTCTCAGTTGATCAGAAACCATACTCACAGTTCTAGGTATGGCTAGCTTGGGTGGTGTCCATCTGTCATCCTAATACTCTTCAGGCTGAAACAAGGGGATCACAAGTACAAGTCCAGCCTGAACAAATTAGTGACTTGACAAGACCCTGTCTCAAAATTTGAAAGAAGAAAAAAAGAAAGAAAGAAAGAAAGAAAGAAAGAAAGAAAGAAAGAAAGAAAGAAAGAAAGAAAGAAAGAAAGAAAGACGGCCAGGCCTAGGCGAGTAACTCAGTGCAAAAGCCTCTGGGTTCAATCCCAACACAGCCCTCTTCCTAGTCAAAAAAAATTCTAGGCTTAATAAAACCATCTTTCTCATTAAAATTAATAAAATTTAAAAAAGAAAACCATAATATGCTTTAAAAATAATAAGCCATCTGATGTGCTGAGATCAGAAGAGACGATGAACAGGAGTTTGGTGAGAAACACAGGCTTTCTCTTGAGGGTCGCCATCTTTGGAGGGCCTTCAGTCAGAAGTGACATGGGACTATACCTAATGAAAGCTTTACTAGGATTGCAGCCACCAATAAGGGCAGCATGAGGAGGAAAGTCACAGGGAGATCATACCAATCCTTGCCAGGGGTTGAAGGTGAAAGTGACACTGACCAAGGATGTCATACGGGGACAGGATGGGGATCAGTAACTGCTATTTTGTCACCTCTCAGAGATGAAAGCAAACAACACGACTTTCATCTTGCTTCTTATCTGTCACGACTCTATTGACACAAGATTGAAACAGCACCAGGAAACCCAGAACTTTTGGCTCTCACTATAAATGACAAAGATAGAGATTTGGGGAAACTGAGCTAAAAGAAATGGTTTTCAGTGTGTTTCTTCTCTCCATCTCTATAAAACTGGCTTTGTCAAGTTTATCATCTCCCAGTATAAAGAAGAGAATCACTTAGGTATAAAAGCAAAGCAAGGCAGAACAAACAGGATATGGTGTTGGTAGACCAGAAGTCTCCTTCCCTTAACACAATCTGTAAGTGGTTAAACAAAATGGCCCCTGCTTTTCCTGTCTCTGTGCCTGCTTCAAAAGAAAAGCACCAGACTGAACTTATTTTAGGTTCATGTAGAGTCACCTGGCTAACTACCTGCAAGCAGTAGAAGGAATAAAAAGGCTGACTTGAGGGTCACTCTGCTACAAACACACTCAGAGCCTTTCTGCCGGCAAGTGCCTGGGGCTGCAGAATTCAGGATCAGACTCGGTCAGGCTCGCCCTCCGAGTCCACTTTGGGTTTCTGCTCAAACAACTGCCTCATTTTGAGCTCATCCAAGCATGTGAAAACTGGAGAGACAGCAGAACAGCACATCTATTCAGTGACCACTTAAATTATACAACTGGAATTCATCACAAGTACAAGGGAACAAGCAAGTCCTTAGAAAAATCAAACTTGGACGCTCTCCTCTTGATCAGATAACTGTTGTCTGCTCAGGGAACTGGGAACTGACGTCTTAAAACATTAAATATATACAGCCTCCTTTTCATGTAGAGAAAGGATCTGATCTGGAGATATACACTGCAAAACAACCTTCAATAAGTAGAGGGGAAACATGAAAAAAAGGCGATAATAAATAAAAGGAAAAGTATGGAGCAATGCACAGAAAAAAAAAAAAAAAAAAGACCAACTATACAGGCAATTGTGTAGTTCCTGAAGTCAGACTTCCTGGAGTTCCCTAATAATCAGTATTGAAAGGAAAATTCCACTATAGGGAGGACCTATTGGTCCTTTAAACTTTATCCATTCATGTTAAAGCTCTATTTTTATAGTTATTGAGCTAATAAACTGTGCAAACTACAAGATATAAAGATGTAGATCCTCGGAGTTAGAGATAAAAAACAGTATGATTTTTTAATTTGTATTTGTGGGCTTTTTTTTTTTTTTTTTAGCTTTGAGTGTAGAGGGTTTTTTGAAGTTGGTGGTGCTCAATATTTCGATATCGGGGGACTGTGGTTTCCAGGCCTATTCACCTTTGGGCATCAGCAGTAGCAAATCCTTTAATGCAGCCTCTGGTCTTGCACTAGTAGCTCTTCTACTTGCCTAGTTTCTACATGATAGCAAAATATTCAATTGTAAAGCATTCCTTGGAAATGCACTTACAAAAAAACACCCTCTTGCTTTTGCTGTTATCGACACCTCACCCTTTCCTTATTGTGGTAGTTGCTTCCAGGAAAGTCCCAGGCCATGCCACTGACACTATGTCCTTCTTGATGGCTGTCAGACCTAACATACTGTTTGATCATATTCCTCCTGAGAAACAAACAAGCTGGTCACCCCTAGCAACAGTGTTCATGGAAAGGTAGGGGCAATGAGAGGAAACAGGAGGAAAACTTTATAGCTCTTGCCTGGAAAATTAACAGAATAAAGTGTTCTTCATAGTATATACATCCCTGGCCCCAACAGTGCAAACTGCAGCACCAGCCTTGAAGTAGCACGATTAGTAGGGCTTAGGTCTAGAATGCGCCTTAACAGCCTCAAATGTTCAGAGATAGAGTATTTGGAAGTTGATTGGATTGTGTGGCCACCAAACTTATCAGTGGAATAATCTATGGAGGAGTTAATAGCTACATGAGCTGTTAGGAGGTGGGTCCTGGTTGGCGAAGGCCAATCGCTGAGGGAGGGTGTTTTCTTCACTGGGGACTTCCATCATGCTGTTCCTGCCTTCGAGCCTATTATGTCTACCTACGCTACACAGTCCTATCTAGTGTCAAAAGCTGAGGACCAGCTTCATGCACTGTCATTCATGAGCCAGCTGTAGTGGGGAAAAAAGAACTGAGAGGCAGCTATGTGCTTTGGGGATTCAGCTGGGTCCACCTTCCCTGCGATTCCCCTTCTGCCTTTACCTGGGGAAGACTATTACTGCAAGCACATTTTCAAAGGTGAGATAGATTGCAAGCAAGCAGAGCTATCATTTTTAGTGCCAGAAAACATGGAATTTCAATACTTGACATTTGCAGTTACTACATAGGGTCTTAGGCTCAGTCTCATGGGGAGTAAGAAGAGGCTTACAGCAGAACCACATTCCATACACTCTGACGGCCATTATGCTATGCCCCTCCTTGTCTTCCACCTGGACATGCTTAGACATGCAGGCAGAACTCCCTTTGACCTCTTTGCAGCCCTTACCACATGCGACTTGGCAGCCATTATCATAACACTCTTAGCCCCCAGCCAGGGAGTCAAACTAGAGCAGCAGATGGGGTAAATGGTGATGAGAAGAAAGAGACAAGTTGTTTAAAGTGGTGGTGGAGACACACACACAAGGGAGAAGGAAGAGGGTCCACAGAACACAGGGAGAGGTGACTCTGGCAATAAGGGAGACACTGTATGCAAAGGGAGAAGGTCCACCAGATGCATGAGCCATGGAAAGCCACGTGTCAGGAGAGAGTGATGGAGATTGATCAGTTGATTCAGACATTACCAGCTGTCTTGCCAGTACGCAGACATCACTTGGAGATGTCAAGCTCAAGCACACATTTTTCTAAAATTTCAGCACTTTCATCCATACCCAAATAAGGCTAAAACAATCTATTCTGAACCCATAAGATAAGTGTGACTCCTAAACGCTCTAACAAAGGATGGCCATGAGGGAGCCCAGTTGCTTACAGACTTGTAACAGAAAGATCTGAGCTCCCCTTAAGGGTAAGAAAAATATTAATGGCTAAAGGGAAGGATATAGTGTAGGCCTCTCTGCCTATAGGAAACCATCTCAAGACCTGAGTACATATTTACAAAGGGTTTGGTGTCAAACTAGAGTTAGTGACAAATAGAGCAGCCTCATCTGACCAGGGCTTGCCAAGGACAACCTAAATGGAATGATGCTGGCTGGTTTGTTCTGAAACTGTTATGTCCTTGCCTTCCACAGGAAGACTCAGGAGGTGGACCTTAATGCAGCCAAAGGAAAGTTCCAGCAGGATACCCCTGGAGCCCCCAGGGAGGCACAAATCCAGCGCCACTACCAGGCAACCTTCAGAAGTTGTCTTTTCCAGCCATACATACTCCTTTATTTTAGAACTTGATTTGGGGCTTTTTCTCCTAATGATGCAGGAAAATATTTTATTTTATTTTTTTTCTCAGGTATAGGGACAGAGGTTATCTGGGAAATGTGGAGGTAAATTGCACACAGTGGTGCCATCATTGAGCCAATACTCAAAGGGCTTGCTACTGCATTCTCACATGTGCCAATCTGGAATTCACAAATAGCTCTAGACTAGAGAGCCTCAGACACTTGGAGTTTCTAACCTGCTAACCACCAATCACGTGCCAGGATGAGTAGCAGAGACCATGACTCCAAGGCAGTAGTGCACAGAGCTGTACTCTGTGAATCACCCATTCCTCTAGTTCCTTGTGTTCCTTAGACCATCAAAGGATTCTGAGATATCTCAAGGGAACACAACTTCAAGATGAAAACAGAAATCAATTCCTATTTTTCCTTAAACAATCTTCTTCATGAGCTAGAGAGTGAGGGCTGGCCTGATAGCTAAGTGGACTAAAGCTCCTGCTTAGGCAGAGCCTGACCAGAGTTCTATCCCAGTGTGCTGTGCCGACCAGGACCCTAGGGCACACTGAGATGGTGGTTAAGACGGAGCATGGCGGTGTGTGCCTGTAATCTCAGCACTTTGCGAGGCTTTAAACAGGAGAAATAGTGAGACCTTATAGACCCTGACATAAATACAGAAATATATATATATATATATATATATATATATATATATATATATATATTATATATATTAGGAGAGTGATAGGTTCTGGCTGCAGTATGAATTGCTAAAATCATCATGGTAGTCATCTAATATGGCTGAAGCCCTTAAAACCAAATTCCATTTTCCCAGTACCACCTCCCACCTCTTCTCCAACTCAGCCCAGGATTCAATTTCCTTTAACCCTCACCCCCACCCTCAACAAACCCCTCTTCAGGGAAGACCCTCAGTCAGCCCCCTCAGGTATATCTAAACATCCTCTTCAAACTCCACCCCTGGCAAAAGTACATAAAAGCTTCAGCCTCCCTTTGTTCTAATCGAGAGAATTTCTTGTCTTCCCCAAATTCTCTGTGTCCTCAATGAAAATAAAACCCCTTTCCCTTTTTCTTTCTGCTTGTTTTCTCTGCTATGCCCAGTGCTTGAAAAAAGAGATATCTCTATGAGAGAGATACTCATAAACTATTCCCAGGAGAGGCAAATCCTATGCAGAGATTTTTCCCTAGTGGAAAAAATGTATAGATATTGACCCTAAAACTCACTTTTTAAGCTACAGAAAGGCAGACCAGAACCAAACTATGGATGTTCTGAAGTCAAAACCATAATGCTTGAGGAAAGCTATAATTTGCTCCCAGGAAAACCTTATAAAATCATTAAAAAATGATTGCGTACAAATGTCATTATGCAAAATCCTAGACAATAGGGGCTGTTACAATGCCTGATACCCAGCTAATGCTTAGCAACATACTGTTAAATCATATAAATGTACTGAAAGGGCCCATGACAAGGCTGGGTTCGCCTGAAGGTTCTGAAAGACGCTGCACTGAAGACACTCCCAAGAGCTGAGCTCCCAGGCTCAATATTTTGTCCCTTCCAAGGACACAGGAAAGATAACAAGGGTGAGACCGATCAGGGAGGAAGCTACCCCATAAATGCAAGGTATTGTTATTTTTATTTTTATTGGTGCTTTGGCTGCCTTTAGGGGAGGGGAAGGGCTATGTGAATAAGGCTAATTTTCTGCTTGAGTCCAGACACATTCTAAATTACTGAGCCACATTTTATTTTAAATTGACTAATAAAGAAATCTTACACCCCACATCACTGCACATTGCCTTGGGTCGTTTAATGTTGCCACCTTCACAGTGGCTCAGTCCTGACAGCGGGTCAGGGGTGGGTGGGCTGGAAAATAGTCCGGTGCACATCATTCCCTCCCCACTTCATGTTTTCTCTTCCTTCTTTTGTCCTTCTGCCTCCTATTTTTTTCTCCCCTGCTCACCTATCTTCTATATATTTCTCTCTCTCCCTTCTCACCATCTCTATCTCTCTGTTTATTTCTGTCTCTTTATTTCTTCATCTCTGTCTTCAATTTGCAATGATCAAAACAGAGAGGCGGTGATAACAAACACCATCCTGAATCAGATGCTCTCCCCTTGTGTTCACTTAAAAAGAAAAAAAAAAAAAAAATATATATATATATATATATATATATATATACACATACAGCCTTTTGCTTTCCCTACATAAAAATAAATGGAAAACATTTTGCAAATGTCAAATGTTATATAAAAGGAAAAAATATGAAGGACAGTGGACACATAAACAAAAATACTAATGACAAATTTTGCCTTTCCTAAAGCACTGTCAGCCAGCCCATTCCAATGCTGGAGCTTTATCTAAAGGGTCAGAAACCAGCTGTATCATAAGCTGAAGTGTGTTCTGGGAGAAAATTATTCTCCAGATCTGTCTGCAGATGATATTAAGCAAAAGGAGAAGAAAAATAAAAGGAAATTACTTGAGGTTGGCTATTTTCTTTTATTTATATACTTGTTTAACTTGGTTTTCCCAGCAACTCTGTGCATCCGAGATGCAGCAGGGCACCAGGAACACAGTGCACATGACAGTAGGCATGGTTCCTGCCCAAACTTACAGGTTCCATGAGTAAGAAAGCTGCAGAGACATGTTGATGCACATGAGATAAGAGGTGATGGTGGTGTCATTCAGCAAATGACCTGATGGATTTTAGAGAAGCCATGTAGATAAGGTGTGGCCCTAATGAGCAAATAATACTGCGCTAGAAACCAAAGGTGACAAGAGCAAAGCATGCAGAAAACAGCAATGGAAAGAACAAGTGCAAATACTCAGAAGAAAAACAAAACAATAACAACAACAACAACAACAACAAAAAAATATGTTTGATTGTTCCTGGAAGCCAGAGCAGCTGGAACACAGGAGCTGATGGCAGACTGGGATAAACTGAGGCCAAAGAGGAACCCACTGCCTGGGCCTGGCCTCATGGGCATAGTACCGTGTGCGGAGTTTCCTTAATAATGTGGGAGGTGCATTGCTATAGTTTTAATAAATGACCCATGAAGCTTCTTGCTGTGGAAGCTTAGTCTCATGGTGGCAGTGTTGAGCTGGTGTAGTCCTTTCAGGGCTGAACTTGAGGGGGTTCTCAGTCAATGCCCTCAGAATAAACGAGTGGATTTTCCCTAGGATCCCAGCTAGTTCTTGAGTTCTTGTGAGAGTGTTGGTATAAAGGCATGAGTTTGAATTCCTGCAAATCCTCTGGCTTTCTTGTTTGAGATCTGATCCCTGGTCCCATGCATACTCCAGGCACTATCACCAGGCATGATGTAACAGAGCTGAGAAAACCCTCATAAGAACTGAACTATCCTAGTACCATATCCTCGAATTTCTGTAGCCATGAGGTAAGAAACCCTCTTTTCTTCTCAGCAGTTTTCCTCAGGTGTTTTGTTATAGTGTTGAAAAGCTGACTAATACTGACATGGTGAGGTTTATGACTGTTAACCTTCTTCCTGGCAGCTGTGTGGGAGAGAAGAGCCCAAGAAAGGGTCCTGTTAAGGAGGCTTACAGAGTCACACTGGGGGAGAGCTACTGGGGACTTTAAGCCTGGAAACACTGTGAATGAAGAAAATATGCCTTGGGGCTCCTTCATTGATTCAATGCCAACAACTGGAAAGGAAGGATCCACCAAGCCTGTAGTAGCTCATCCACAGAAACACTAGATTAGTTTAACTAATTTAAAATACAAGCTAATTTGTTTATTAAAATGTTCATTATCTGGATGGGAAACCACAAGTCTTCCCACTCACAAAGAAGAAATGATCCCTGACTCATTCTAGTCAAGTTAGGAGTACACACACTATGGTTTCGTTGAATTCTTTGTATACTTTTCCTTACCTCATTCCTCACAAACTTCCTGAACCAATCATCTGTAAGATTCCTGGCTGCCTCCCAAGCTTCAGTCTAAAAAAGGTCTAGCAGAGAAGGGGCTCCAGCTGCCTTGCTCAGCATTATATTCCCAGAACCAAACCATCCTACATCTGGCAGCCCTTAGGCTCCTAAAATGGATGAATATTGGATGCTAGAGATGGCCTGAAATTAACAATGAACTCCTTTCTCTCTCTGTGTCTCTCTGTCTCTGTCTCGCTCTTTCTCTTCTCCCCCTCCCTCCCTCCCTCTACCCCCTCCTCCCCCTCTCTCCCTCTAAGTTTCCAGAAGATGGAGCACAGGAAGCAACTGGAGCCCAGCATGAACACCCACCCATCATTTCCTGGCCTCCCTCCTCCTTCTTCCCAGCCGACTGCAAGTCTAGACACATCGTTCTGATGAAGCCAGAGCCTACTTGGATGAGATGAGTCATGGCTTAGAAACCACCCAGGGCTCCTGGGTTTTGCTGAGGGAGGATTCCTGGCACAGTTCTGCATGGTAGAAGGAAACTGTAACTTCATCCTTCCCTTACTTTCCCTACTTCCACGTGAGCTCTGAGCCTTAGGAATGATACTGGAATTTCTTTTGTAAAAGCCAGCTCTTAATGACAGATTTTCACAAATGAGCATCATGGAACCCTGTTCTTAGAAAACTCCGAGATGAGTGGCTTTGAAATCCATTCTGTGTACCAAAGGGAACAACGTTGGACAACTTAACGATGCACTTGCTGTAAATATCTTTTGATTCATGTCGACATTTCCAATTTCAATAATTACTGTACAGGATGCCACTCTGAGAAATGCTTCAGTGGGAACTGTTGATTCAGACACTGATAATATGCTACTTCAAGTGGTGCTGCACACATGCTTTCATTCATTCAAAAATGGAAGTGTGTTCCATATTTCATTTATACATACATTCACATTCAGAATCTATCAACTAAACTCAGACTTTGCCCCAAGTCCTGCATATCTATCAATGACAAAAGCAGATAGGACACCTCTCCTTCTAGAATTACCTATGTGAGAAGATGGAGAATATAGCAATGAGTGCATGATTGCAAATTGAGGTAAATGGCATAAAGAAAGTTAAGTCCTATGACACACACTCTGTGTGGCAGAGTGGGCACATGGGTTCGAGGGTCAGGAAAGATGATCAAGAGAGATGAAGAGGAAGTGCTACATTCAAGATGGTCATTAAAAGGAGAAGACATATACCATTCAGAAAATTAAGGGGCAAGGATAGATACAGAAAGACAGAATGAGTTACTTTGAGGCAGACAGAAACTCAACTCCTTCAGACCAAAGCTGCTGATCACGGGGCCAAGGCAGAACCATCATCTTCCAAGTGTTCGCTGCCCACTGCCATCTTTATTTATGTGCCAAGTTAGGAGATGAACTTTATTCCAATCCTTCTTTCTGGCTTCCATCTTTAACTTCATATTCTGCCACAGCCAAAGATTTGCCCTGTCACTTTTTCTCACTGCCATGTCCTTGCCTCTCCACCATTGGTCTCTCCCTAACAGCCCAGATCTTGGTCTCTGATCCACACTGCCTTGTAACTGCTCCAGGAAGCATCAATAGAATCTGCTTACTAATCAGCCTTCACCCTCTTCCTATTTTTGGGTGTTGCTTGCCAATTCATAGGTTTTGTTCATTTGCCTTTTTTTATGGACACTAGAGATTCAACCGAGGACCTTTGCAATAAGCTACATCCTCACCCTTTTAAATTATTTTTTAGACTGGCTCTTATTATGCTGTTAACTTTCCTGGGATGACTTTGAACATGTAATCCTCCTGCCTCAGTCTCCTATAGTTCTGAGATCACAGCATGTTCCACCATGTATAGTCAGCCCTAGCATTCATGAAACATTCTCCATTCCTCTGCCTCTTCTTCCTTTCCTCACCACTGTTCATATAAAGAGGTAGTGCTAGAAATCACCTTAATTCTTTATCCAGCACATAGTCTATGTCAGTCACTGCTCTAAACATTTTGCAAACCTAGATTCAAGCTATGCTATGCCTTATAGTTAGGATTTTTTTCTCCCTGCACTTTCTCTTTTCATGGTCTCAATCTAGCAGGTAGAAAGCATCCACTTTGCATCTGGCCTCAAGGATGGAAAACATCGAGAAGGCAGTGAAGGAGTGGAGTCCACCAGAGCAGAAATAAAGTGTTGATGGCAAGAAACTTGTGTGTCGCAAAGCTTGCTGAGGTGGCCATTGGGAAACTGCTTGTGGAGAAATGCAGTAATTCTCATGCCAACAGAAAGACAAGAAGAGATAAAGAGAGGGGAAAATTTCATCTAGATTATAATAGGGATCCCCAGACACCAGCAGGGTCAATGTCCGCAAGTCTTACAAGCCACACAGACCTCAAAGGAGCAAGGATGTCTGAATCCAGTTTCAACCGAATATTGGAATCTTAAGCAGTCTGAAGAAATGCAGTCAGGTCTTTGGGAGGTGGTCAAGAATGAGTGACCAGGCAGTGGTACCCCTCTGTCTCTCTGGAGAATGCATCCTACCCAGAAAGTGGTACTGAGAAGAAGGGGTAAATTAACTTTGTTCAAAAATAACTCAGAGAGTGGTCCTTATCACAAGGATGAATCTGGGACTTGGACTCACAGACTCATAGCTCCTCAGAACCCTAATAAGGACCTGATGCTCTGAACATTCTTGTGTCGGCAATAAGAAAATGTTGTTCAAAAAAGTTATGTAATTTTCCCACATCACAGAGGGCCGGAGTCAAGGTTTGCATACAATTGTATAACGCTGAGGCTCTGAGCCTTACTTACCAGGTTTTATCAGCAGTCATTTTACGTGTAGTTTCATATACTTGCTCTTCCTCGGAAACCTCACTATCTCTCATGGGTTCAGGTGCTCATTTCTCTTTCTTCTTTGGCCAACCCGGTCCTCACATCACAAGCTGTAGACTTACATGATCTGCTGACCCTATTTAGTCAACAGCGCTTCCTCCACAGCCGCTGGCCCTGCTTCAAAGCTGTGACTCATCCTTCTCCCCAAACACTACTTTGTTCTTGATGATGACTGTGGTTAAATTTCTAGCTCTCCCACTGTGTGCATTCAGGGCAAGTTTTTTTTTTTTTTTTTTTTTTTTAACCTTCCTCTACCTGTATTTTCTCATCTTTATAACCACAGAAATAGAAGAAACCCCATTGAGATATTATAAGGATTAAATTAGCTGACACCTATCAAGCTAAAACCTCTAGGATAATGCTTGGTAAATAACAGATGTTTAGTAAGTATTTGCCAGAATTGTTTCAAAATGGAGTTTATGAATCTGTGTGCATGAATTTCAAGGTGAAATAGATTCTTAGCCCTGAAAAGTTTCTCTCTAAGGCCACATAGGGAATTTTGTCCTATATCACCTGCTGATGTTTCTTGTTAGTTTCTTTGCCTTGCATATATTTGTCATATACCCAAATTCTTCCCTGATTCCCATTTCTTCTCCATTTCTTGCAGTGACCCCTTGCATTTCTAAAGTCAGAAATCTTCTATGACTTCCCGGTTGTACTAGAGGGAAGCACAGCTGGGACATATTAGACTTTACAGGTATTCTCAGATGTGCGTTGAGCGTTCCTCCATCTTTCTTTAGCTACATATTCATAGATATGTGATTTAACCTCTCTGGTCTTCTGCTTCTCATTTGTGGGAAAGAGATATTAATAGAATCTGGTGGTGAAAATAGTGAGAGAGTATCCAGTTGTCCTGAGGAAGATGGAAGAGAAGTCATACAGGGGTAGGGGTTGGTGCCACCAGCTCTTGGAATAGACCATGAACAAAAGAGAAGCAGCCATAGAAAGCCTTTCGGGTCAGTTATATTCCCAATATCCAGGCCCATGATGCTTTATGTCTCCCAGAAATGAACTTTTGTGGTGTTAAACCCTCTGGTAATATAGCTACCATTTCAGAATTGTGCATGCTCTGGTGAATATTAAGTACCTAACTTTTATCTGGCACTGTCAAATGGGACTTTCTATGATAATTGAGGTACCCTATGTGTGTGCTGTCCAATATGGTAGCCATTGGCATATGGGAACTTGAAAGGCTGACAATCTGACTGAGAACTTGAGCGATAAATTTAATTTTAATTAATTTATACTGGAATAGTCAGTGTAGCCACTGGCTGTCCTGTTTTCCTGGGAAGAACTAGCCTTGATGTTGTTCTGTGGAAATGCCAAGCTGGTGAGGTCATTCCCCTGCTAGAGAAAACCATTTCCTGCTGCTGTCTACCCTTGACATTCTCAGCTTGAAGGTGTTCAGTTTTTTCATTCAGCTCAGTCACAAAGAGTTGCTCCAACAATATCGGGCCTCTTATTCAGGCTTCACTGAGCAGTGCAACACTTCAGGGAGAGGGATCCGAGGGAAGAATGCATTCACTGCTTATGGATGCTTATTTCTAGATCACAAGGCAATTCCAAAGGCCTATTGCAGAGGCACAAGCATGCCGGACACAAAATAGAATAAATAGAGCTGTCTTTGAATTATTCTAGATTCAAACTACCTGAAAAGTAATTCTGCAGTCAAAAAGATAGAAATAAGTAGGAGGAGGCCTTTAGAATAATTACATGTTGTTAATTGAAAAATGTTAATCACATCATATTAGGAGGAAGACAGGGTTAAATTGGTAAAATTTCAATTCACTTAGGTCTTATCTCTTGTTGGAATGAACCAGATGATTAATCCTCAATATTCTTCAGGGATGCAGTGAACATCAGCAATTAAATTAACAACTACAAAGTTTATGCTCAGAGATTCAAAAATGAAAGACAGAAACACTTTAATTTTTCACAAGTTGTTACCTTAATTATCTTCTTATTGCTCTGTCTTTTTTCCCTCATTATGAAAACATACCCCTTAGTATTCACGGATCCCTTTAATTTTTCAGAGCTCAGTAACAATGTGAGAAATGTCATCAGAGATGCAAAGTCATAAATCTTACTTTGTGCACGCTCATTGGAAATAAATCGTGGTGATGTGCCTAGCCTCAGTGTTCATTCTGCAAAGTGCTGACGAATTTTCCCTTGCCTGCAAGTGATGTGGACTATCTGGAAACCTATGCACACAGCAGGGCAGTAGGATTGCTTTAATCCTACAACAGCAAAGACAAAATTCTTTAGGAGAACAGGCTAAAACTTAATTGGTCTGGTTAATGAAATTCAATGAGAAGAGAGCAGTGTAGTAGTTAGGGAATTAAACAACTCAAATTGAAACTCTCATGCTCACATTCTCAGCTGTACAGACATAAAAAGAGGCTTGCAAAAAGCCCTACATCATCACATGCAAACTTATAAAGTGTTTCCTATTTTGTTTCCTTTTTTTCTCCTCCGAATGATATCTCTGCATTGTCAGGAAAGAAATCTCACTTTGTAAGATCAGACAAGTCATCTCTCTTGGAACTCTGCTAATCAAAATTGAAAAAAAAAAAAAGAAAAGAAAAGAAAGAAATCCAACAGCATCCACTATAAAGGCATAGAATGCTACCTCATGGTTATTTAACAGGTCTCCTGATGTAAAAGCATTAAAACTGAAACCATCTCAAACACTATCAGCGCATCATCATATACTCCTTTACCATTAATGCGGATGCCTGTCTGCAAATGTGGGCCAGCATGCAAGTCACCCACCTCAGCGTCCGCTATACCACAACAAAAATGGTTTTCATGGCCAGGTTTTCCTAAGCAGGCTCTGATCGCAGTGAAGGCTAACCAGATTTTTTTTCCCTTTCTTTACAGATCATTTTCTGGCCAAGGGGCATGTGGGAGAATCAATGACATAATTAAGAAAATAGGCTAGCAATTTGGAACCTGCAAATAAATGAAAAACAAGACCATTGCCAAATCCTGAGCTCAAACAGGCATAGGATGAAATGATTCCGAGTCCAGCGCAGAAAATGCATGAAAACATATCAATAATTGAATGCATTGCATCCTCTGCGCCTAGAGAAGTAATCACCATCACTATAAATCCAGTCCCGAAGTGATGGGAAAGGGCTTTGACGGTTATATATACTCGGGTAGCATCATCACTTAGTCCACTTTCTGAATTTCCAAAGTTTCACAGCAAAATGTCATATCCCTAGAGAGCATCCACACAACAAATTATTAGCACAGCTCTATTGATCATCACCCAAATGGCAAAAATCTCAATAAATTTCTTCTGGACCTTTACTGAAACCTCAAAAATGCATTACACCCCTCTCTGCTGACCATCATTTTTATGATCGCTATTGTATTTGCAGGGCAGTCAATTTTATACAGCATAACAAACTGCCAAGTACTAACGCGATTCCCTCCATTACTGAGGCCCATGTATTAAATTTAGTGAAGCACAGTATCAGACTTCAAATATTGCAGGGCTTAGAATTGAATGCCGCAGAGCCTAACGTTATCAACCTGACAAATACACTGACATATTAAGTAGCAGATCATGTATTCATATTGGGAGCTGATGTTGTTTTTCTGTTTAGCTGTATACTTGGGGGGTTAGCTATAACATTTCAAAGTGAACATCATGTTGTGAAATATGAGGGAAGTGACAGCCAAGAAGCACCACTGGTCACTGTTCTTTTGTTATTATTGCTATTGTTTTAATGGTACATCAATTGTTACTTTTCTTAATGACATGCTATTATATATCTACTGAAGATATAAGCACAACCCAAATAAATGTTATTTTGACATAAGCAGTTTATTATTTTTCTTCAGCCACCAGTGTAACTAACTTCAAAATTATGTCTTTACTCTATGGACACAATGGGAGGTTTCTATGGGCTCGTCTTTTCTTTCCTTGGCCTTAAGTGAAAATAAGATTCTTCTCTGCCTTCCTTTCTGACCATGGATTCTTTGTTTTTTTGTTCTGTTTTGCTTTGTTTGTCTATTTTAATGTATTTAGTAAGGGTCTACATGGTCTCACTATACAGATCAGACTGTTAGTAATCTACTATTCTCAGCCTCCCAAGCACTGAGATTACAGGCATGTGCCACCATGCCCAGTCTCAGTCACTGGCACATTGCATCCTGGAGGTGAGGCAGTCCCTGAAGATTCCTTATTCATTGCAACAAAAGCAACTGAAATAACTCCACTTCCTTTACATGTTTTTGCATTTATTTATTTCAGTGCAATTCAAGCCTTTTAGCCACTTCTCTTGAAAAATTATGAGCAATACAAGGATGTCTTACCAGTAATGTTATGTTCATCCCGCCCTGATATTCACCCATCCACAAGAGGCTGGACTCTGAATGTCCCAGTGCTCAAGGCTGGTCCCCTGTGCTCTTGATGGACTATGATTTCAAGTACAATGTTTTAAAATTATACATTCCTCTTCCCCATCTTCTAAAGCCCTGAGAATTGGATACGAGGCTCATTTTCTAGGTCACTATTTTTGATATGAAAAACTGCATTTTGCATGCATATCAACCATATCAAATACTAGATCTGTAATAATGAGGTCACTTCAGAGAGCCAAGAATATATCAGGGCATAGGCAAGCTAATGGTTTCTTTTCTCACTCTAGTCCTCACATTTATCAGCTCAACAAGGACAACATAGGTACTGTGAGCAACGGTACAGTTTTCAAACATCAGGGTCCTGCCAGGAGGCAGCACTCTCTTCCTTTATGAGTTTAGTGACGCATTTCTTTCAGTGTTGATAAGCTTACTGTTTCTGATGGTTTGACTACCTCAAACAGCTCATAGAAATGGCATCAGGAACTATTTGTATTTTGTGACTAGGTATTTCACAGTGTACTATATCCCTAAAGATCATCCATATTATAGCACAGAGTAAGACTTTTTTCCTTTGCCTGGTTGCAAGATTTCCCTGTGTGACACCATTTCCTTCACCCATTCACTCACCGCCAGATATTCAGGTCATTCTCATTTTCTGTTATTGTGATTCTTATTTTCTGTTATTGTGATTACACTGGAGTGAATTTGGGGACTCAGAATATGGGTACTTTTTAAAGCTCCCCATGTGCTTCTCATGTGCTGAAGTAGTAAAGCACCTCACCCTTAGAGGTCATACATGGAGCTTCTTAAAGCCATGCTATTTCGATGCTTACAAAGGGAAATTTTAATTTCACAATTTTCACTTGCCCCATGGCAAGTGCTACCAGAAAAGCTGAGTGGTGCATTTGTACTGGAGTTTCTGGTCAGACAGACCATGTGATTTCTTGTCAACCAGAAGGAGAAGACTGATCTTACAGAGTTCTCCAATCCCTTCTGGGGTTAGCTCTTCTGGAAGGAAGAAAGATGACATACACAGGAAACATGGCAATGTCACAATCAAATAAGCCTCTGCTCCATTCTCTTGGTAGTCACATCCCTTCCCGTGAGCCCCTTCCACCCTTTTAGTAAACCCCTAATCCACTACATTAGAGGACCTAGTAGATTAGAGGTTTATATTCTATTGGATTAGAAGATCAAAACACCCTGAGCCAAAGCAATAGATACAAAGTGGCCAGTTAGGACCTGAAGCAAAAGCAGGCACTGTCTAAGTGGAAGCCATTATCCTTATGATGAAAAGACAAGTCATAAAGCTTTAACTTTTTAATTACCTACCAAATTAGAAATAGAATCAATCACTCCCATTTGTAGGCATCTCAATGAGGGACTGATCTTAAAACTAAAGACAGGAGTAGTCACTTAGTGGTCCCCCCAGGATCACCTTCTGATGCACCCAGGAACTATCTATTAGATTATTGTTCATCTTTCACTTAAAAATGACAAGATTTGGGCATAATATTAAAAATAGAATTTTTCATGGAATGAGCTTCCAGAACATTGCCTATTATTTATAGATTTTTAACAAAATTACAATCTTATATTTATAGAGGAAAATCTCACACAAAATGTGCTACTTCTCCTGCAGAGAATCTATGTATTTTTCTACTATTATTATTATTATCATTATTTGTGTGTGTGGAGTATGTATATGTATGTGTGTGTGTGTGTGTGTGTGTGTGTGTGTGTGTGTGTGTAGTACAGGGGCTCAAACTCAGGACCTTGTGCTTGCTAGGCAGGCGCTTATACCACTGAGCTATATCCCTGGACCTAACATACGTATTCCTATCCATGTACATAATAGCACATTGATTTGTTCAGTCATTCTAAACACGCTGTATACTGTCTCTGTCCAGGTTCTGAGTTAGACCTTGCTTTACTACAAAGAAAAGACTTTCAAGAGCTCATAGGCATGTAAAGGAATGGTATTTGCAAAATGTATTAAGTGCAATAATAGAATTATATTTAGAGAATTATTGGAGCTTTGTGAAAAGGCATTTCACCTATCCAACTGGCTTCAGTGATGAAGTTTCATCAATGGAGCATGCAAGGCAAGATTGCTCACAGAAGGAGCCATCCAGGAGAGATATAGAGGCCAGGTATGGATGCAGGTGGGAGAGATTCAGTTTGGAATTGTCTTCAAATAAAATCTAAGGCAGCAAGTGGAAAGCAACATTGAGTTAAATCTGTCATCTATAGATTCATTCACTACTTACTGACTCATCCATCATCTGTCCGCCCACTCACTCATCTGTCCATCCGTTCATTTTTTTCAAAGTATAACAAATACCTTTGCAGCTAGGAGTCATATTAGTCCTTGTATATTTGAAACTAGTACAGACAGCTCCATTAGAATGCTTCCACACACTTGAAATTTAGTATTTCTGCCCTGCTCCTACTTCCCAATTCCTATACCTCCTTTGTTATTCTCTGTTGATCCACCAGATGTATAAATTCAGAGCAGTTTGCAATTCCTCAATTTTCTCCCCCAGTCAAGACAGCAAATGCAGCGTCCCATTATTGGTTATCCAAAAGCTTCAAGATATAACCCAATTGCTCCTAACAGAGCTCTCTCAGTTGGACTTCCTATTTCTGTAGGTTGATCTCTATCCATGACACCATCTTCTGAAAATAACTTCATAAAACTCTTCTACTCCCCACACAGGTGGTTCAGATGAAGCTGGCCTGTCCTTGCCATCTCAAGGACAGACATGGCCCAAGCCACATTGCTCAGAATGCTCCATTGCCATGGCTGGAATGATCAGTTCAGGTGTGGGGCTTCCATCCAAGATGGTTCATTCAGAACATACTAAGATAGAGGGCACTGAAATGATTAGAGTTATAGACACCGGAACCAGATGGCTGCCAACTGAGTCCTGCTAAAATTGTACATTGGGGCTGGCTTCATTATCATGATGGTACCCTTCTAAAAGCACTTCACCCTTTTTTGCCAAATGCATTTTTCATATGACATTTGATACCCGCCATGGAGCACAGTCCATTTGCTTACTTTCTGAATGAGGACAGGATCCCTTGTTTACTCTGGACAAAAGCAGAGGGCACAAGCTTCAAATTGTGCCAGTTTGAAGAATAGGCCTCCAATGGCTGCAATTACATTTCCGTCTGTGTTTGTACAATGTGTGAGCACCTGTCACTTCTCTGCCTTCTCATGAGAGAGACATGTGACCCAAAGGTGAGCCTTGGCAGCCAAGCACTCCCTAGAGGATCCCAGGGCCACCTGACCTGCCCTTCGCACACCCACGAGAAGCAAATAATAGTAACGCTTTTAAGCCACTAAGGTTGGACCTAGCTTATTACACACCAATAGCTCACTGACACATCCATGATGTATGTACACTCCACCACATTAAAGTGGGGCCAACAGGGTTAGTACACTTATAACATATTTCAGTAGAAATCCATTTTATAACACTGTTGTCAAGATTACAGGAAATAATGAGTTAATGTACATAGAGGACTTAGAACAATGGCTACCATGTAGGCATACTATTTTTTTCTTTTAAGAAATGCTTAAGAGGTTTGTTCTGTTTATTTTATTTTTTGGCTTGAATATTTAAGACAGGCATGTTTGTCCTTGTTTCCCACCAGGATTACACTGACCATTCAGTAGAAAACAAGCCTGAAGCTTCTGTACCACTTGAGATTCCTCCTTCATCAAGGAAGAAACTGCCCAAGGGTAGTGTTCAGAGAATAAAAGATGATCCAAGTCATCAAAGAGACACAGATTTCATATAGTGCCTGTGCTCATCTGGATGCACTGTCTCCTGACTCACAGTGCATGTGTGTGTGTGTGTGTGTGTAGATTTTGCTGTGAATCAGTTCTTGATTGACTACGTGAGTGATGATTTGATTTAATATATACATATATATATATATATATATATATATATATATATATATATATGTATGTATTTGGTATAGGGTCTCACTATGCAGCTTGGATTCACCCTGTTCTCAGCCTCCCCAGCGCTGGGATTATGGGCATGTGCCACCACACCTGGTCTTGGTGGTCAGCTCAGTGGGGGGAGGGGGCAGATGTGGTGCTAGGCACTGAACCCCATCCCTGTGCTTGCCTAAGCAGGCACTTGGTTCACTGAGTTATCTTGCTGGACCCTTAAAATCCACATTGTCCTGATTAATAAAGTCCTAACATTGTTGCAGACTGTTTTTGCTTTGAGGTAGGTCATCCTATCCAGACAGGCCAGGCTTCAGTCAGCTTCCGTGGGGCTACAATGAGAAATGCAGGAGACAACAGACCATCCTGAAGAGCTGCCCACCCAAACTCCACTAAAAACGTCCTTATTAATTATTCTTATGAACTGACTTAAAACTACCTTTTCACCATAAATTGCATTTCCTTCATTCCTTACTCTCCCTCCCTTATCCAAACCTTCTTTTAGATGTACACATACCCAACACACACACACACACACACACACACACACACACACACACACACACTTGCAGAACACCAATAAATAAGTACTTGTCATCAAAACCTGATCTGGGAGCTGGGGAGATAGCTCAGCAGTCTAAGCACCTTCCTGACAAGTTCAAGGATATAGGTTCAATCTCCTGTACTGCATGTTGTGCCAGCCCTGTGCCATGTTGGCCACTGAAACCCGGTATGGTGGTGCAAGCCTGTAATTCCAGCGCTTGGGAGGCTGAGACAGGAGAATTACTATAACTCTTAAACAAAAGATCAACCTGATATGTCTAAATGTTAATAACACATTTATTTCTTCATTTGTTGGTAATGCTACACTTATAAAATTGAGAGAATAGTATTTAAATGCAGAGGTTAGATATAATTATTAAATCAGTTATTATTTATAAAGTGTTTTCCACAATACCTAGTGTATAGGAAACCCTCTATTAACTACTCTTTTTTTTTTTTTAATTTTTTTTATGGCTGGCTCAGCCTGCCCTGAGGTCAGGGCTGGCGCAGCATGTGGTGCCGAGGATCGAACCGTGGTCCCTGAAGTTGCTCAAGCTTTCCTGAGCAGGCGCTTTAGACCACTGAGCCATCCTGCCAGGCCCCACTACTCTTAATATTAGTGTTATTGTTAGTGAGCTTTTAAGTACTATTTCCTCTGTTGCAATCAAACACAGATCAGAACCATGGACAGAATTACACATTGCTAACATCATCATAAATAAAGGAAAATATGGAAAACACTGAGTAATAACTTTATGCTCTTGGAAGACATTTGTACCTGGCTCACCAAGATATTCTTTCCATCCCACTCAGAGGACTAAGGTGCCAGCAACTGCATACGACTTCATGAGCCAGTTCTTTTTTCTCAGCTGTTTGGCCCCAAGGAGGATCAGGAAAGACTAATCAGATTCTCTGTCCTAGGAATTCATAATTAAAATTAGTAGCTATCTGCCAAAGTCATTGGCCCTGGGGACCATATCAAATAAGTATTTTTTAAAGAAGCAACTTGGATTGAATTTTGAAGCAAATAACTCATCACTGTTGGAACTCAGTTTCACCCTCTATCACGTAGTGATATCCATTCTCTGTGATATTGTAAGGGTTAATTTAGACAGGGAATCAACAGCGCTTAGGACCAGCCATACATGGGCACATAATAAATACTCAAATGTGATGTTATCCATGTTTTCTAGTACTAGTGCTAGAGAGCTGCTTAGCATCTAACTGGTTGTGAATCTTCACCAGAAAATTAGATATTTTAACAGGGGCTCTTATAAACAATACAGCTGGGAGCCGGGCGTGGTGGCTCACGCCTGTAATCTCAGCACTCGGGAGGCTGAGGCAGGAGGATTGGTGCGAGTTTGAGACCAGCCTGGGCTACAAAAGTGAGCTCATGGCCAGCCTCAACTGCATAACGAGACCCTGTCTCAAAAAGACAACAAAAAAATAAAAATAAAAATAAACAATACAGCTGGTAATAATACAGCGTATTTAATATCTGTTGTGTGTCTATTTGCCTCACACTTTGTCTATGACTTCAGTACACTGTTTCATATAAAAGCCAGGCTACATGATGAAGACACATTACAATGCCCTTTGTATGGATGCCTTTTGTCTGAATGATTATACTGTGGTTGAGAATGAACAACCTATAAACACAAACTCCTATGTCGGGCAAGTGGCAGAGTTGGGATGTGAACTCAGTACTCTGACACCTGACACCACACACACACACACTTAAACCTTGTATCCAGTACTGATTTGCAATAACCGTGAGCAAAACCTATCCTAGATTGTCACTTGGGGTTTTCCTCAAGTATCTCAGCTTCAACAGAAAGCTCCCTTCATCCAAAACCAAATGTTGTTCTTAATAAGTCAGACAGACACCGCCTGCCCATATCCAAACATCTCCTTCAGAGGAGGCAGCGAACAGCCACAGCTTCCCAGCCCTGTGAAGGGAGCTAATGGTACCACTTCTTCTGGGGCGCTACTTCTAATTAGCTCATAAGTCTGTCACTGGCTGGTGACATATTTATTGCTCAGGAACACACTTGAGTAATTTATGAATCAGAAGCATACAGTAAAGATCAGCATACTTCAGGCTGCTTCTCTCCTGCTTCTGTTGGAAGTGCAGCATTCCACAGGGCAGTCTCTGGAGACTGGTCCTTCTGTATATTTGTTTGTTTGGAGGGGGCGGATTCTGGGTGATCTGGATGGGAATGTTTGGGATGTGATGGGAAGGGAGTTTGGCAGTGATGGCAAGAGTGTGCTGCTCTTCTTTGAAAGACATTTCAGGGCCTATAACAATGTCAAGGTATTGTGAGAAGAAGGGAAGGGAGGAAATGAAAGGGAAGAAGCAAGGGAGGGAAAGTGAAGAGAAGGAAAGGGGGAAGAGAAAAGGAAAGGAGCTCAAAATATGGCATTTGCTTTGTTCACGAATGCTTTCGTTGGTGAACAGTTTGGTTCACCAGCAGAAGCATTTGCCAATTTTTTTTTCTTTGTGAACTCTGCATTGGATAACAGACATAATAGCCACAGTGTTTCCAACATGAACACAAACATGATCATTTTTTTTTCCCAGAATTCTGGAACGAATTAAATTGGTGAAGCAAAGTACCCTTCATATTCAGCATGAATTTGAAATGACAGAAATTATAATGAGATTTATCTTTTATTTACAAGTGTATTACTATGTCTCATGACACTGGATAAAAGCATAAGGCAGTGCTGTCACTTAGGAGGATCATTTTGGCACACACGTGACACTTCTAGTGGCGTAGCCTATGACATTCACTGTTGTAGCACTGAGTGAAATGTGTAGTTTTTGATCTTTCTACCTTTTTTTTTTTTTTTTTTGGACACAGAGTCAGACCATGCAGTTCAAGCTGGCCTTGAGCTCATGAGCTCACTTTGTAGCCTAGGCTGCTTTCAAATTCACAGTGATCCTCCTGCCTCAGTGTCCTGAGTCCTGGGATTACAAGCATGCACCACCACGCCCAGCTCCACTCCCATTTTTATTTCTCTTGCAGTCTGTGTGACCTTCATTAAACATAAGCTGAAATGGATAATCACCTCTCATCCCATGTAAAATATGGGCCTGGAGAGATAGCTCAGAGGAATAAGCACCAACCTGGCAAGTACAAGGACCTGAGTTCAACCCCCAACCCCACATGCCTTACTTGCTGTCCCAGCCCTGGTGTCTTGGCCCCAGATGGAAAAAAAAAAAGTAAAATTTATCAGGGACTTCTTCATACTGCAAATTACAGTAGGACAAATATAATATTAATCCCCTGTACATATAGATTCTACATTCATAGACTTAACCAGTCATGAATAAAAGTATTCAAAAATTCCATAGTCTGGGTATGTGCTGCCTTTTTCCTAGATGATATAATAGAACAATCACATACATAAAATTACATGAAATTAGGCAATATAAATAATCTAGAGATAACCTGTGGAATAACCTGTGACCATGCATACAATACATATAAATACTACTTCACTTTATATAAAGGACTCGTGCATCCTTGGATTTTGTCATCTGAGGACAGACCTGGAAACAATATCCCGCAGATACTGAAAGACAATTATACTTTTTTTTTTTTTAAAGTTTTATTTATTTATTTATTTATTTATTTATTGTTTCACAACCTTTTGCTTGTTTATTCACTCACCTTTATGGCCGGCTCAGCCTGCCCCGAGGGCAGGGCTGGCGCAGCATGCAGTGCCCGGGATCGAACCGCGGTCCCTGAAGCCACCCAAGCTTTCCCAAGCAGGCGCTTCAGACCACTGAACCATTCTGCCGGGCCCGACAATTATACTTTAATAGAATCAGGTTCAAGTTTGATTGATTTTCCCTATTGCATTTCCACTTTAAATTTCATTGATTTTTGTTCTTATATTTAGCATTTCCTTCTATTTGCTTCATTTCTTTGTTTAAATATGTTCACTTCATTCTGATTTGCTTTGCTTTTTCTAGTTTCTTATGATAGAAGCTTAGATTATTGATTTGACAACTAATATAAGCATTTTGTCTTTAAGCACTGCATTAAGGCCATACCATATATTTTATATAATGCACTTGCATTTCCTATTAGTTTAAAATGTAACTTCACTGGAAATTTCCTCCATGTTTTATAGATCATTTACAGCTTGACATTTAATTGTCAAACACTTTTTGATTTTCCTATTAACTTTATGTTACTAAATTCTTGTTAATATCATTTTTTCCAGACAAGATGTAGCCATGATTTCAGTTATTTTAAACTTTCAAATGTGTGTTTCTAACTCAGAGAGTTGCTTACCTTAGTAAGTGCTTTACATGGGCCTGAAAAGAGTGGGAATTATGTTATAACAAGAGGACCTGAGTCAAACATTTTAGCTACTTTTGCTGGTTGATATTATCTGTTTTTCTGAAAGAGACCCCTGAACTATGTTTGTACATTCCTTCATTCCTTTACTTTTTTTCCTCTGTCAGTTCTGGGTTTATATTGCAGCTCACTGACTTGGGGCATGTACAGTCAGGATTTCTTTGCACTATAGACCAGACTGTGATGGTCTCTCTGTGCTCCTGGTAAGTATCTTTGCTTTGAAGGAGATTTTAACAGTTATTCAGGTGAGAAGACAGCATAAAGAGTTATCCTATGCATGTCCCACCCTAATTTGAACTGTAATTTCCATGTAGATTTTTAAATTGTCCTCTTGCTTGTTCTGCCAAAGATTTGAGTTCATCTATTGACCCTTTTACAATTCTATCCCCAGAGCCCAGTATTATGTCCATAGCAGCTTATGACTCCACAAGTCTAATTAGTAAATTATTTATCTTCCCAGGTGGAGGCATGAGGTGATCTAATTAATTGCTTATACACACAGAAACATGTAGAAAGGATATGTGCAAACACCCATGTACATACAAAGTTTGCTGTCTTCTGTGTACAGTAAATGTAAAGTGTTTACAGGTGGTATTTTACTGCGCTCCTAGTTGAAGTTCAGTGCATGTTCTTCCTTAGATTAAGAACACATGCATTACACTATTTGTTGGGGTTAATGATATGACCTAGTTTTATAGGCAGTGGATTTCATTCATCTATAAAATACTTCACTTGAGAAAAATAACTGGATTTGTCTCTCACGAGTAACCTCTGGTCAACAGAACTCATGAGTTAGTTGGTCCAACATGTATTTGTTCTCAGAGTCACTGGAGCAGTCTAACATTTTTCTGAACTGAAAGCAGCAATAGGTAAACAGATGGTAGGGATTTTTCTTTGGGGCAAGCATCAGGGTAACTACTTCATTCTTTCTGTACGTAATTTTACTAGATTCTCAGGATGCCCTACTTTAAGGGCGTCACCGCCATTCTCCCATCCATTGACACATGTTTTGGTATAAACCTTCCTTAAGTATGGGCAGTACTTGGTACTTGCTTCAAGCTGTGGGATATGGCAAAGGTGACAGGATATATGGCACTACATGTCAGAGACTACAGAGAATGCCAGCACATCCGCTCTCGCTCTCGCTCACTTCTGTTTTGGATTTCAAAAAGCAAGTTTTCATGAATCCCGTAGTCTCAAGGAAATGACTTCTGCTAATAATTTGGGAGGGCTTAGAAGTAGGTCATCCTCCAGATGAGGCTGTGAGAAGAATGTAGTCCTGTCTGGTACACTGATGCGATCCTAAGCAGAGGATTCAGGCTAGCTCTGCCAAGAGTCCTCACCCACAGGAACCACAAGATCGGCAATGACTTTGTTTTAAGCCCCAGAGCTTGTGTAGCATGGTGTAGGTCTCAGAAGATGAATGCAATCCTGGAAAAATCTCTTAGATGAGTGATATTTTTTCTCATTTTTCCGATGGGGTAAGGTAGATTCTGCAAAGAAGTATTCACTAATCACAAGTATTAGATTTAGCATTCACTACATCACAAGCGAAATAAATGGATAAACTATAATTCCAAATTAATATTTCACATTCGAAAAGCTGAGCCTTTCACAGTCACAACATATAGCTTTCCTTTGTGTATTCACCCCTTACAGAAAAATAGACCCCCATAGTTGTTCACATATTGCCGTTGACTAAGGGTGTTTAAAAAACTTTGTATCGTGAAAAGGTGACTTGAAGAAGCACTCTATGTCCTGTATGCCATTAAATGTCTGCATCTAGCATTGTGCCTGGCATAGAAAGCGTACTTTTTAACAAGTAAGTATATGCTAGCTATTCTAGGGGTCTTCTCTCTGTGCAGCCCCCCCTACAGTGAACAGAGAGCTGCTGCATGCATTATCTAATGGCTCTGCACTGGCATTCCACCAAGTCACAAGAATCACATCTTCACTCCTGCAGTCCTGGACCTGTACTGTTGGTACTATGGGATTATTTTTTTTTCTTTTCCAGTTTAAGTTTTGAGCTCTAATAGACTCATTGAATGGAAACGTACAGTAAGCTGGGGTAGTAACAAATCCAGAGCTTGACTATTTATTGCCTATTTATTTGCTTTTGAAGTGAGCCTTCATTTCAATAAATTGAAATGAAATTTATTCATTCCAATAAATTGGTTTGAGCGGAGATGTTGGGCAGAGCAGAGATGTTGGTACATGTGACTGCAATATTGCTAGCCCCACAGGGCACCATGGCCATGAACGATAATACGTTTGCCTCACAAGTACTTTGGATAACTCCTTGTGCTTTGCTCAGGGGGGCAATGTTCCCATGCCCCTAGGCTTTCAGAGGCAGCTAGAGCAGCTGGAGAGGCAAGGGTCTGCCTGGTTGGTTGCCTGGGCCTTTCTGTCTGTATATTTAGGGAGATGGATTATGACCTACAATGCAGTTCATGATAGAGGCTAAAGTATGGAGTAGTGGTACATCCCAGCGAGAAGGGAATTTCAGAGATTATTGGTGCCTAATTCTCAGTTTCCTGAACCGAAAAGCACATATGCACTGGTACCCACCGAGGGAAGGTTGTTGTAAGGATTAAATGAGAAAATCCACTGGAAGCACGCGGTGCAGTGCCTGACACTCAGAAACTGCGCATTTTATGTGTGCTTTTATTATCATTACCCTTAACACAGAACAGTCGCAATTTTAAGCTCTCAGTCCATGTCACTGGCTGTTATTCTCATCATTGTCATTTTTATGTTTTATCTCAGTACTTCCCAGGGGAGGTATTGAGTAAATATGGTAGGAAGGCTCTAGGATGGACCTCAACAATGCCTGTCCTTGTATAGCTCCCTGCCTTGATGGTGACCAGATTAACTAATAGAATTAAGGAATAGAAGGAAGCATGAGAGACAGGATTCTGCTTCCAAGATGAGGCTCTAAAATGGCTGAGGTTCCCATCTTGGGCATCCTTTCTAGTTCCCCTTTGGATTACTCACTCTGG
The DNA here is from genome assembly GCA_004027025.1 of Myocastor coypus. Lineage (NCBI taxonomy): Eukaryota > Metazoa > Chordata > Mammalia > Rodentia > Myocastoridae > Myocastor > Myocastor coypus. Next base: position 108,740 of record PVJA010000297.1, read on the forward strand.
ATTACCAGGTACCTTTGCTTGAGTAAATATTCAAGAGATATCCAGGCAGGGGAGCCAGGTGGCATATGTTCTTGTGTTATGGAAAAGCAGGTGAATCAGCTCAGTGGCAGATCCTCATTTACTGGGGCTCTGACATGATATTAGCTCAGCCCACTACTGTCAACACAGCTAGCAAAAAGGCTTTCAGATCCCTGACCCAGACACTAAGGTCATTAGGTAGCAGGAGATAACAAAATCCAAAGTATAGCTTTCAGTTTTCATGAAAGGATAAGGTCCATGATAATAGAATTCAGTAGAACCTTTTTAATTGTCATCTCGCTAATGTTGCCCAACATTCCTGATATACAGCAAGTGATCAAAAATACTGTAGCTTCTGTCAAAGATTAGAGAGCATTGGGGCCCAGTGGGATGGCTCAGTGGTCTAAAGCCCCTGCTTGGAAAGCTTGGGTGGCTTCAGGGACCTCGGGTGGATCCCGGGCACCACATGCTGCACCATCCCTGCCCTCTGGGTGGGCTGAGCCAGCCATAAAAATGAGTGAATAAACAAACAAAGGTTCTGAAACAAGAAAAAAATAAATAAAATAATAAAAATTTAAAAAAAGATTAGGGAGCCTCAATTAATTAAGATAGGGTTGGCTATCCCTCATGGAGACACTTTCCATTGTTAATGAAAAGGAAACAACAGATTTCTGCATGAACACTATGGACTTAAATGGAAGAATGTACAGTATCATTTGAAAACCTAGTTGAGGACTATTATGTAACACACTGATTTTAGGCAAATACTTTTTTTCTTCTTTAAACTGTATTTGGTTGTTGCAGGTCCTCATTATGCAGCTCCGAATCATGGTGATTCTCCTGGTTTCAGCCTCTCCAGAGCTAGGATTACAGGTGTATGCCACTACATTCAGATCCTGTGGCTGACTCAGCATACCCTGAGGGTGAGGCTGGCATGGCATGTGGTGCTTGGGATGGAACTGTGGTCCCTGTGCTTGCCTAAACTTGCCTGAGCAGGTGCTTTAGTCTGCTGAGCTATGTTGCCAGCCCTAGGCAAATGCTTTCATATATTATTGATACATAAAATTTCAGGTGATGAAGTATTCTTTATACAGGCAATGTTTACATTCTTTTTTCTACTTTCAGACTCAAACCAGGGATAATATCACAATCAAGTGACCCTCTCTTTCCCAGATAATTTTCTGTGTTTGGTTCATTCAAAAACAAACCAACAAGCCCAAGTTAAGTACCCGTTAAGCCTGCATACCTTGGCTCCATACAAGGACAGGAATAACAATGCCTAAACTTCAGAGGACAGGGAATAAGCCAGGAATGAGCACATCAGCAAATGCAAGCAGATGCCACGCAGAAACCCAGGCACTGCATCACTAAACCCCAAACACGGTGGCACATAGACAGGGCTGAAACTCTGAGACTCCTCAAGCAAGGGAGAAGAAGGAGCATGTGTTCATCTCGGCCTCACCAGGGCCTGTGCCTGGAGCCAGGGGAGATGCTTCAGAACAATTGAGATGACAGAAGGCAATGATCTTGGGCTCAGGAGATGAATTGGTGGTATTCAGTTTCTCATTATGTTCATGGTGTCACTGTCATTTGGAACCATGTTCCACTGCTAATTTTCAGCCTTTGAGTGTTCCTTAAAATGAACAGCACTCACTCATGGTGTCCCACAGCTGCAGCACCCTTTTCTTTGCCTTTGTTAAGGAGCTAGTGAACATCTGATCCTTCCCAAGGGTTGGCGTTCAGAGCTGTGACGTGTGTGACCTCTCTGGTGAAATGTCAGCTTGGACATAAAATGTACGAGATGTGCGCTTAAGGCCACAGAGGACACACAATCACCTTTCTGCTTTGTCTTTTGCAATTTTCAGAACTCTGCACAAGAAAAGATTTGCCTCTCAAAACCAGCTTGCTTATGAAATACAATTAAGACTTGAAACTCAAAGGACCTAAGTTTCTTTCTAAAGATGGCCCATGTCTCAGATGAAATTTTTGCAAAACTTCAAGGGAGAGCTAGCTCTTAAAGCTCACTATTGTCTTATAATTAAAGATTTGCTAAGGACTCCCCATGGAAAAGGAGAAGTGATATTCTTAAAAATGTAAGGCTTGTGCTTATAGACTTATTTCCTACAAAAATTTTCACTCTTAATATTTGGGAGGTACAGCTGGGAAACTTTGAATCCTTTTAAAGAAGAGCAGCTTTCCTTGGTCTCCTGGCTTTTTGGGATTTTTGGTGGCTCATTTTGTCGTTCAGCCAAGTGAAAAAACACGTGGGAAATAATCAGCAAAATCCCTGCAAGATAAAACCTAAAAGTTCTCCTTTCTTTGTCCCCCTACCACCACTCAAGACTTCTCATTTCAGGTTCAGAGCCCAGTGGTCTGACATGGTCGTAGAGCACTGTGAGAATGTGATACAGAGAGAGGAATCTCAATGTCTATCAACAAGCAACTGTGTCCACTTCTGTACAGGGGGTACATAGCCATGGGAAGAACAAAAGGCATTTGTACAAAATGAGTCTGTTGAAATGCAACAATCACCAGAACATATTTATTAAAGTGAAGGGAAGGTGAGGTTGAAGAAGTTGTGTAGTATGGTATAGGTTAATAAAGTAAACATATTTACACATTTATAATGTGGATTTGAAATAGAAACTCATTGAATTATTTTTATACACCAGATGAGCCAACTACCAGTGATGGTATGGTTCATCTTAATACAGAGTCAGATAGAGTATCAGAGAAAGGGGAGAGAAAGGAAAAACTTGAACTTTTTGCTTTGTAACTGTCTTTCCTATTTAAAGATACCACAGCCACCCTTCGTACTTTATTACATGATAAAACTAGCTACCAAAGCCAGGAAAAGCTAATGGGTCATCGAGTGTTACTTTTATCCTGAATGACCAGAAGTTACACTCTTGTATCTTCCTGAAAACTAACTCACAGAATATCTTTGTTCCAAGTGTCCCGAGACAGTTCAGTTCATTATTTTATGTTTCATTACCAAATAGAAACTTTATCTATAAGTAACTTAACTTTAAATTAGTTGTGCTAGTAGAGGCATTGGATTCTCCTGTTCAGATCCAAAAAAAAAACCTTCTCCTTAGGAAGTTCAGAGAATGTAACTACCCACTCTATACATATAGTAACAGTAAACAACATCAGGCAAGCAATGGCAAATATGTTCTCTTACTTAATTCTTTCTTGAAAATACCTAGTTAAATCAATCAATCTGTGATATCTTGCAAGCATCACCATTGCAACAATTAAAACTATTATCCCTGGCCATTTTTTTGAAAAAATATATATACATACATATGTATATAAATATATACATGTTAATTAGGATAGATATATAGCTACCATCTCTCAGTTCATTGAGAAGAAAGGTTTGCACTAATATTGCTTATACAAAATATCATGTCTTCTTCTTTTCCCCTGAATAACTACTATGAAGACAACAATAGGTAATGTATTAATTATTGTAACTGTCCTACTAACCTGTTTTAAAACTATTTCATTGCTATTTTATCTTTTTTCTCGTTAAAATGAACAAAAAACAATTATAACTAGTATTCTTGTTTTGCAAATAATAAGAAAGAAACTTAGAAAAGGTGAATGAATTTCCCTATTACAACAAGCTGCAGAAACAGAGCTCAGATGTGGGCCTTCTTGATCAAGGTCTCACGAGCTTCTAACTCCAGTCACTGTGTGAGTGTTAGGCACATATGCAGTGTTTGCCCGACAAGACTTTAACATCACCTCAGCCTCTCTAACTTAAGGGGGAACTATTAAGTTTCTAAACAGAAGCCATTAAAAGTTCTTATTTGATAGACATTATTTGTAGAAAGAATTAGTCTGTTGATTGTGTACAAGATAAATGGCACACAAAGACAATGGATGTTTAGATTCTTCTAGTCAGGTACCTTAATAATTCAAGACTTGTTATAATGCATATGAGCAGCAAGGAATTTCTCTTTACAACTATAAATCTCTCTCCCTATCCCTACTGCTAACCCCCCCTTTTTTTTCTTTTGGTACCAGGGAATCAAACTCAGAACCTTGTATCTACCAAGTAAATGTTTACACCACTGAGCCATGTTTCTGGCCCCACTACTCCTCTCTTTGTCTTTCCTATATTTTCTTTTTTCATGAAGGTACAATTTATATAGGTCAAAACATAGCTGTCCTTCAGGGATTAAACCTCTAAGAACTCAGGGTGAAAAGTCAGTTTATTAATTGTGGATGAGATCACTCGCCATAGCTGCTGAAGCAACACATCAGCAGCTCTTCCATGCAGCTTGATCAATTTATACATGGGGAGGAGAGCCCCAAAAGTATAAAGTTTATTTTTCTCCTTGGGGAGTTAAAAGTCAAATAAATTTGCCAGTACCTTGAAGATAAAAAAATACAAAATAATAACCAGAATAGTTTCATACAGATCAAGTCCTTTCAGATCACTCTAATCTTCCTCAAAGGAAAAGGGAAGTTTTATAGAAAGCACAGGTAAGAACCATTTTCATCTAGCATATACTTAGCAGTTTACTTCTAAGGTGCCCCAGATGCACACACATTGCTTCACCTAGTTTAACACACAAGGGATAAGCTGATAAAACGGAGACATTCAGCAAGTCTTCCATTTCTCATTGCCCCTTCCCCCACTAGCAGAAATGTATTACACACTGCACACATTTAAAAATGTAATATAATCAAAGGAAGCATTATTCTTACAAAGCCTATTAAAAGAGCTAAGTAAATTCATACAGTGTAATAAAAATGATTTATTTACTATGAGGAAAAAAATGGTAGGGAAAACAGTGCTGTTCAATTCCATCTGCAAAATCAGATTCCCATAGAATATTAATCTTCATTGATTAGGTTGGAGGAAAAGCAAAGCAGTACACTTTCGCCCTTACAGTGTAAGTTAATTCAGATACTTCAATTTGACAAAGCCCCATCTGATCACATTGAGTTCCTTAATTCTGAGCATTGCAGAATATTCTATTTGCTTCTTGAAATCATCAATTTATGTCCAACAACATCTGTAGGAAAATGAGATTTACCAAATGCTTCAAGATGAGAATGCACGATTCTTTAGCTGTTAGAGGAGAGTGGTTTCTTTACCATTTAAAAATTATTTTTGCACCATGCCCTCCTATGAGACTAAGGAAAAAAAGAACAATGACTTTCCCCCAGAAATTTTGTACAATATCATTTTTTCAGAGACTACCTGGATATGCTGGTATCCTTCCATGACCAAAAGCTAAAAAGCTCAATTTTTCTTTAATCACAGATGCCTTAGAGAAAAACACACATCCCTTACCACCCATTACTGCTTTGGCAAATAAAATAAACATGGGCAGACATTTCAGTCTGCAGTCACTAATTTTTCTCCTGTGACCCCACCACAATTTGCCATCATTTTCAAAAATCAGCTCTTCTCTTGAGACTATTAATACCAAGCTTTGTTCTGTTGGTTTATGCTTCACTTAATTTGGGGAAGTAGATATAGTACAGCCGCCTTTATGTCCCCTCATTAATTCTCCAAATGTTGCTTAAGCAACTATGGTAATCATACAGAGATTTTTTTCTTGTTGTTAATGAGTGGACACTCCAAGCACTGGGTTCTGCAGGTAAGATGACCATCTTCACATGCTCTGGCTTTGCTGAAGCCCGTGTTAAGCTGTTCAAGATGACATCACTTACACTTGCTCCACTGGGCAAGCAACTTCATCTCTGTCTCTCATGTCTTCAGAGATAGATGGCATTATTATGGCTGAGATAAATAATCAGGTGGGTAAAAAGTAATAATCAGGTGGGTGAGAGCTCTTCTGCCATGTAAAAGGATGAAGGCCATTTGGTTTACTGAACAAATGTCCTTAATAATTCCCCTCACAGTTTGTAATTTGATGGAGAGATGATTTGACATGAAACTCCATTCCTAACATGAAATTGAAAGTCCAGTGAGGATTACAACTTGGGATTACTATTGCATCATGTAGCCCCCTGCCCCTGCCAGAGGTATTTCTACTCTGTATAGGTACCACATGAACAACTGAATGAGTGAAACTGTCCAAGAAATTCACCTCACTAGGTTCACTTGGAACCATTCAGTTATTCTCCCCGGCCTTCAAATGCTTCATTGCCTATAAACACTGATTATGAAGAGAAGAGGAAGTTCTGCTCCCTGCATAGCTCCTCTATTCATAGAGTTCTAACACTTTCTGTTAGAACATTCTTGAGTCCTGGAAATTTCTGCCTCCAGTTAGAGAGACCTCCCTCTTGTTAGCTGAGTCACTATGTCAAAAACCTGGATCGTAGGTGTCTAAACTTAATGGTCCAAAGAAACAACCTCTTTCTATGCAACTGTGAAGTTTTCCTTCCTTCTGTGATCCAAGTTTCCTTATGGTTCTACAAACCATGTGGGGAATCATACATTTATTTGGCCATAGGCAAGCCTGGTGAAGAGATTTGAGTGCAAGAACTTTCTTCTTTCCTGTTTCTCTGTTTGGGGGGTATAATATAGAGGGAAAGGAGAGGGCAAATCAACCTTGGAGAGCATGTGCATAAAGCAATTACAAGATAACCAGAACCAAATGTTAGAAAAATATGTTTGCATTTTTCACTTACTCATTTTCATGTATCTATTTACTTTTAAAATTAGTCTCACAAAATTGAATAAGTCTTAGTTACTTTTCTTATTGCTGAGCCCAAATACCTAGCACTCAAAGTTACAGGAGGGAAGATTTATTTAAATTGCAGTTTATAGAGGATTCAGTCCTAAATTGGCTGGCTCCAATGCATGGTGGTGTAGCAGAGGGGCAACTGTTCATGGTGGAAGATCGTCAAAGAAACAAGGGGGAAAAGACATGGCTCTTTATGGCCATTATATTGCATGCAGGATACTACCTCTAGGACTAGTGTAGAGCTCACACCCTTCAGTCTAGCCAGAACCTTGCCAACCAATCAGGGGCCTGATATAATAATTCACACCCTTTATCCCAGCATCACACACTCTAGATTCAACCACATCCAAAAAGCCCTTTGTTATCACAAGAATTTCAGGGTCATCTAGATGCAAACTATAACAGTATCCAACATAACACACCTCATAAATGCTTACAACACTTCAAAATGTTCACCTTTTGCTATCTTAGCTCCCTATTTCAACAACAACTTTTCAAAAGTTATCAGAATTTTGTATTTCCTTTAAAAGTATGTGTGTTATACTTTTCCATCCTGTTTTCAAGTAGAAGCCTAAAATATAGGTGCACTTGTTGTCTTTCCCCTTTTGCCATGCAGCCAATGCCTTGGTCTATATCAACACAGATTAATACATTCATTCTTCCCATAGCTGCATGTGGTCTGTCGTAAACACATGTAATCACCATTTTCAAAAGCACTTCCTGGATGGGCATGTAGGAACAACATACAAAGCTTCTAGGAGTTTCATGCTTAATCCTCTCTGAATACACAGAGGAGGGTGTCTCAAAGAAAATTTCAACCAGTGCCATCAGGGGATCAAAAATGATGAGAATTTTTAATTGCAAATTATATTGCCACACTGTATTAATTTGTATTTCTATGCTAACAAATTGCATATTTTATAATCAATTAATAATATATTTAATAGCTCCAAGTGAAACAAGTGCATACAGCACCAAAGTGGATACAGGCAAAGCTACAGAAAGAAGAAATTCATTACCTTTTGTGCCATTAAATACCCAGTACCTTGAAACATAACGATGAACACAATAAATGTTCAATAAATGTTCATTAGGTAACTAAATGAATGTTAAATTTTCCACCCAGCCTCTGTATCATTTAGTACCTTGAAAGTCATATAATGACATTGATCTTCCATTTGTGCATATTTTCAAAGCCTTTTGGTATCAGCCAAAGAACTTGAATTTGCTATTAATCCATCTTCCCAGTGTGTCTGATTATATTGTAGGTACTCACATTGAGTTGGAAGGCACTCTGCATCATCAAAGATTAAATTATGCTGATCATTATTTTATTTTTCATTTATCTCATTTGTAAAAAGGTTTTATTTTTCATTAGTACACACTTGCAGTATGTAACAATGACAGTGTACTAAGGAAGCTGTATATGTATGTAACATTTCTCAATTCATTTTCAATGTCTTCTTTTATACTTCCTCCCTCCTTGTATATTTTGATCTCCTCCTTTGAGAAAGATTTATTTTTTTTTTACTTCCTGTTATCTCTCTTTTCAATTGCTCTTTATTTGTGTTTTGAGTTTCTCACAGAGGAGAAACCATGCAATTAAAGTTATGGCCTCAAGGTATGTTCATTTCCCCTACAAATACCTCACAATTATCCTTCTTTATTGCAGAATATTATTCCACTACATGGAAATACCATGTTTTCTTTATTTGTGCATCCTATTTTGGACATCTAATTGCTCTTCTAAGTTTTAGCAATCATACATTGTTCTGATATATATATCACTGTAATATTAAGGTTGGTAACACTTTTGGGAAAGTACCCCGTAGGGCAATAGCTGAGCTGATCTGAACAATCTGAAGTTAAAGTACATCAAGCAAAATGCCAATGAAATGTATTTTATTTTATGCTAGCTAACTAAAATTTGTTAAGCAACACCTCTCATTTCTAAGATCACACTGACAAAGCACTACCTTGCCTTCCTTAACCTCTTACTCAGTTTTCCCTGTGCTTTTTTTCCCTGTCACCCCCCACATTTGTTGCCTAGGCCAATAATATTCTTTAATATAGTATAAAGATGAGGAAAATGGAGGCAAACTCTACATGTTTACATCAGAAAGTCCCCACAACTCTTCACAGACAAGAGAACCAGGGATCTAGGCTTCCGCTATAGAAAATGAAGGTTATTGTTAAATGACTTTGATGATACTTTCAGACACAAAAAAAGACATGGAGAAATGACTGGAAGGCTTGACTTCTGTGTAGGCTTAATGACTATAAAAAGAAATCCCACCTACTCTTTGATTCCATTTATATCAACTTCCAGAAATGGCACACTAATGTCTAGGGACAGAAAGCAGGTCACTGGGTATTCTGGGGAAGGCGGGCTGAAAGGGCAAGATGGAGGCAGGAGCATAGTTCTGGGACAATGAAGTATTTGTTAGCTCAACTGTGCTCAAGGCTTTGCTGATATTTTACTCATGTGCAGTATATTTTATGTTACTTATGCCTCAATAAAACTGCTTGAAAAAAATAACATGGACCTCTTGAATACAGTTTCAGTGCTGCTCTAGATAAAGGACCTTCCAGGCCAGGTTCAGCCCTGCTCTGCAGGAGCCTTTCCATCTTGAGCTCATAATACCTCCAACTGTGTGAAGATTCACATCCTCTTTTGTCTGCCCTCAGAAGGCTTTTAAATCCCTGAAGCAAAAGCCCCATTTTGCTTTCTAAGCCCCTTAAACTGGCTCTCTGCCACACAGTTAAATACTGGCTGATCCATGTTATTGATAATTCATTGCTGTTTATTTGTTTGTTTGTTTATTTATATATCTGTTTAACACAGATCAGCAGAGTCTTTCTGAGAAACCTGATCAGAACACGTCCTAACCAGTTCAGCTTAATAAATCTGTGGTGCCTGATATCAGGGGTTCCATGTCTCCTATCTGAAAGTAGTGTTAATATGAGACCCATGCATAGTAGGTATACAATAATGTTTTGTTGGATTACAATATGACATCACACAAGAAAATAAATGAAGGCCTTGATCAAAAGCTTGGAGAGAGTTGGACTTCCAAAGGAGAAGTCCTGCAGCTCATAGAAGATACAAATCCTTAAGCAAAAAGTCAACAATTAGGCTGAATTAATGGTCATTGAATTTTAAGAGGGTTCAAAAACTTCAGTCTATCACTTGCTATCACTATGGATATTTTCATGTGTATTCATGCTTCTTACCATGAGTAATGCAAAATAAATAATATAGCGCTATAAAATATCTGTGAGTCCAATTTCAGCATTTGCTAATTCTCAGCTAATATCACCTTAGATTAGCATGGGTTGCCTATTTCTGGGGAAGAAACTGACATTGAGAGAGAGAGAGAGAGAGAGAGAGAGAGAGAGAGAGAGAGAGAGAGAGAGGCAGAGGCTCATGCATATGGCTAATAAAATAAAACTGAGGAAGCCTGGACTTAAGGTGCATGATGATTTTACAGTTCCCAGTGCTGCTGCAGATCTGTAGTAAAGAACTTCAAAGAGTAAAGGAGAATTCAATGGTGCAGTATAACGTAGTTATAAATGTTCTAGAACTTTCTCTGAATCCCATGAAAACCAGAGATATGAATAGTAAAAAACTATAGACAATTATCTTTAGTAGACACAGCATACTGGTAGGGAATAATTCTAGGCATTCCTGCATCATTTGTGTATCTCCACCCCTCCCAAGAAAAGCAACTCCTCCTGCATTTATAGTTCTGGTGTTTCTTGTGGAGAAGGTCCAAGCTCTCTGCTTCAGTTAATCATGTGATCTAGGTCTGGAAAATCATCAGCTACTATTGCCAAGCTAACGTATTTAGTTAACCAGCCAACACATAATCTAACTTGAGCCACTGAGGGACAGTGTTGAGACTTTTATGCAAGCCTCAAAACTTGCGGTGTAGAAGTTCTGTTCTTTAGCTAAAAGTGCCTACCTAGAAGAACACAGCTTGCTATTGCTGGTGGTCACTCAAGGGAAGTGCTTGCCCATCACTGAAGTCTACATCAAAGAAGGGAGAGCTGAAGGAAGAGAGGAAACACAACGCTGATATTTTAGGATAACTGTGCCTGAGATCTACCTCTTGGACGTTTCTTTTTTGTTTACAAGAGAATTCTGCACTATGTGTAGGCTTTGTCTATGCTCATTTGACTTGCAGGGACTTCTTTCACTCAGGGAAGACAGGATCATATTTAAGTGAAAAATCAAGTGAGGGAATGAATAAATAGTAAGATTTCTGGGTTCACTGTTCTTACTTCTGGCAGCCATAACTGTGGAACCTCCTACAACATCTTTTTGAAAAATATGTGTATAAGGCATTAACAGCCTACTAGCAGATACCTTGATATAATTACAAATGCCCAACATTCTCATCCAACATATACCACTGAATATTTGTACAATCATAGGTGATTTACTGGTTTTTGAGCCAGAATCTTCACAAGATACTTTTGTCCAAATCTTACTTTCTTTGCAAATTAGGTTCAATAATGCAGTACCTCCGTTTTACAGTAGTTATTTGCAATCTGAGAGGCACTGTTTCCTGGTTGGGTTGAGGATGAGGGTCCAGATTAATTCCAATGATTTTCAAATCACATTGGTGTTCCTCCATGAAAGGCCACATCATCAGTATGGCTTGTGTTGTGTCCTCAATTCAGCTGGCAGGTGTGGGAGTAGGGAGGATTTAGAGGTCAACAATGCAGTCCTCAGCAACTTAAGAGATGACACCAGCCAAGATCGTCAACACATGAGTGCTGCTTTCATTACTTGACTTAGCTGTAATTTTTTTTTTTTTTTGGTCTTTTTTGAGACAGGGTCTTGCTGTGCAGTTCAGGCTGGCCTTGAGCTCACTTTTGTAGCCCAGGCTGGTCTCGAACTCACATCAATCCTCCTGCCTCAGCCTCCCAAGTGCTGGGATTACAGGCGTGAGCCACCACGCCCGGCATTAGCTGTAATTTTCATGTAGACATGGAGAGATGTCTCCTAACATTACAAATGTTCCTCTGTTTACAATGGGATTATGTCTTGATAAACTCAAAATAAGTTGTTAGTATAAGTCTAAACGATGTTCCTAAGCTAACAAATACTAGTTTTACCCTACCGCAAAAGACTCAAACCCACCCAAAAGGCTTATATATAAGGCAGCAGTTGGACAAAAATCATGAAGCCCAAAGCCTATTTCATAACAAAATGCTTACTGTTCTACCCAATTTATTTGATACCTGTGTCTAAATATTGTTTACAACCAAGGGCACCAGAGAGCATTGCTTGTCTCCTTTGCAACTGCATGACTGAATGGGAGGTACGGTTCACTGTCTCAGAGACAGCGCAGCACTGTCTCTGAGAGTATCGCAGGGAAACTGACACCATTGAGAAGATCGAATTCAAAATTCCAAGTCTAATTTATACTGAATACACACCACTCTCACACTATCTTCCAGGTGAAAAATCCTAAATCAGACCATGGAAGTCAAGGAATATCTGTGCTATTCTGACAATGTAGGATGGCATGGTTGCTTTATTTAACAAATGACTTTAAACATTATAAATGAAAACACAAAAGAAAATTAAAATTCTTTTACTCTTGCTGCTATTAGTGATAGAGAACAGATTTGTATAAAATTAAAAATCTGAAAGCCCTTACTTAAAAATTGGTGGGAGTTTTCCTACTTCCCTTTTCTTTGTAACTTTACTTCCTAAAAGTAATCTTCAAAAGTCAGCCCAGTTATTAAATATTTCCCCACAAAATGGATGTTACAGAATACTTCTCATAGGTTTTTCTATATTTATTTTTCTTTTCTCACAAAGTTGTCTTAACCAATTGTTAAGTGATTCTAATTATGCATACATGCTTGGACAGGTGAGCCACAAAGACTTTTCTGTGTGCACTTTAGGTCATAAGCCTGAGGATTACTGACATGACTTTGGGTATCTTAGAGCTCTTTCTGCACAAATTCGGGTGCAACCTTATTTGCTTATGCATTTTAACTTATATTGCCTTAAATCATTATCATGTTAAGGAAAAATGTAAAACTGCCAAGATATAAAGAAGAAATCAGATCTATGAATCAGTGTTAGCATTTTGGGAGGGGTGTGTGTGTGTGTGTGTGTGTGTCCTCCTGTATGTACATACATATATTTATATTCATATATACATAAACTTTTGAAAATGAATGGTAAAAACACAGGCTCTAGAGCCTGGATTTCTAGATTCAAGTCCTGCCATCTGTAGTTTCAATATTATCACACATATCATGGGTATAATAAGAATAAATCTCATGGAACTGCAGAGGAATGACTACACTATGTCCAAGTGTTGGTTACTTAGTAAACGCAGTAACATAGGTGAAACAACATTAGGATTTTAACACACTTTGAACAGGATCTGCAATATATATGCTTTTCATTCTTTGCTTCTACCATCTTAGCCATATATTGCGAATATACCCTCAATGGAAGAACCAACTGCATTTCTAAACTCAGAAGGAAGTAACGGGCCTTGGCCTGACGGCTGTGCTGAAATGTCATTCCTTCATATGGAAGGGCAACATCAGCCTCATTTGAGGTCTATTCCCAGCACCAGGCACAGTGCCTGGCCCTGAATAAGCAATTCTACAAATGATTATTCACTGCTAAACTGACTTGAGACTGGACACGTCATAAATTCAGGATAGTGAAAGTTTTGGAAATCACAGTTCAATATAAATACAGAAGCATGAGGTCAGTGGCTTATGTTCCCCTTTTTAAGAAGCACAACTTGCAAAGAAGTATCTGAATTGTGGAATGGAATGGCATTCAGCACTATTTTGGTTGGGCGCTTTGCATAGATGCACTCACACTTTTCAGAAATAGGCTTTCTCATTATCTAGACAGAAAAAGCAAAACATAAGTTACAAATAGTAGATAGGTAAGTGAGTAAATAGTAAAGAGGTAGATACATAAATGTGTGTGTGTGTGTGTGTGTGTGTGTGTGTGTATTTCCACACACATGAAGAACTAGTCTTCAGCTTGCAATTTTATCATCCATGGTTCATGTAAGGCTTAGTCAACTCTAATACTCACAATATACTTGTATCACTCAATTGAAGTGCATGCATTTTGGATTTGAAAAATTCTGCTGAAATTAGACTGTGTTTTCTAATCTCAAAAATATTGCTGGTTGGATGATTTTCATTTCATTGTAAAATGACAAGTGATACTTCATTTTTTTCTTTTTTTGCAAAAGGTTAATGTTAAGTCTGTAAACTTTATAAATTGTACTTTCTCCATAAAATAAACTATTTCATGCTGGTGTGCAAGATTAGCAAGAAATGTTCACACTGTTGAAAATAGATGGATTTTGCATCTCAAGGTGACAAGTGCAATGTCAGACCCAATCAATCGATCACTGCATAATTATTATTGCAAATGATCCATATCCATGCTGCAAACCTTAAGGGGAATTTAATGAAGCAGTAAGCACATCAATAATAAGATCTACTTTGGTCTCTATTAAATCTCATGATTCATAAATATCATGGCATGTTTTATTCTTCCTTTAAATCCTGTGAAGATATCTAAAAGAAGTGAATGCTTAAAGGCAATTATTTAACTTCACTAAAGACAATCCTGAAGCCCTTAGTAAGATCTAGACTCCATGTAGACTCTTTCTTCATATATAAACTGATCATCTACATCAAGAACTCAGTTCCTGTGCAAAGTGAGAGCCAAGGTTCCTTCTGCTTTTACTTTCTCAATGGGAAAGGCACCTGCACAGAGTAGTTGAGCCAGGGTACCAAAACTGCAAGTGAGATGAAGGGTTTTCTTTCTTTTTTTTTTTTTTTTGTCTTTTTGAGACAGGGTCTCGCTATGCAGTTGAGGCTGGTCCTGAGCTCACTTTTGTAGGCCAGGCTGGTCTCGAACTCGCACCAATCCTCCTGCCTCAGCCTCCCAAGTGCTGGGATTATAGGCGTGAGCCACCACACCTGGCTACTCTTTTTTTTTTTTTTTTTTTTTTTTTTTTTTAATGTATTTGGTTCTTACAGGATCTCACTATGCAGCTCAGACTCCTGGTGATTCTTCTGCTTTCAGCCTCCCCAGCACTGAGATTACAGGTGTGTGTCACCACGTCCAGACTTTGGCTAGATAACCCCACCCTGGGGGAGGAGCTGGTTTGGCGTGTGGTGCTGGGCATCTGACCATGGTCCCTGCACTTGCCTAAGATTGCCTAAGCAGGTGCTTTAGTCTACTGAGCTATTTCACCGGCCCTGAGCATTGCTTTTTGAAGGGAGAAGTATATATAGGCAGGACCTTTAGTCACTGCACCCTCCTCTGTGCAGGCCTACCCCAGGCTAGATGAAAGCCTTGGAAGCTTGTGGAGCCTCAGCACAAAGAAAACAGTTCCCACAGCTCTGGGTTGCTGCAGCCCTAGGCTGTGGAGAGGATGTGGTAAGGGAGCACAGGACAGGCTTAGTTCTGAGTAAATCATTCATTCAATGCCACATACAAACCACTAAGTGCACGATCTTTGGACATAGGACACAAACAAAACAGAGCAAAACAGTTCAAAAGTCAGAAATCCCTAGCTCCTTGATTATCAAGTAGTTAGCCAAGTTCTAACAGCTGGAGTAACAGGGAATCATGGTGTGCTTAGAGTCAGAAACTGGAGCAAGAAAATAGATTTCAAAAATTATACTCTGAACACCTCCCCCCTATACACTGAAATCTTGCTTTCCTATGTTTTATTACTGTTGCTGTTGGGTTGTTTGCAGTAGTGAGGATTGAACACAAGAGCTTTTGTACTGAGCTACACATTCAGGCCTTTTTTATTGTTTATCTTTATTTTGAGACTGGAGCTCACCAAGTCACTAAGTTGTCCACGTTAGGCGGGGCTTGCAATCCTCTTGTCTTCTTCCCAGAGTGTAGGCACTGCAGGAGTGCACCACCACGCCTAGATTACCCTTATCCCCTAATAATCTGCTGGAAAAGTTTCATCGTCACTATTCTAGCAACTGTCATGTGGTCCTTTCAAACATGGCATCACTTTTAATTATGAGACCTACTTTCTCTCACTGGAGGTTTTGGGCTGTCTAAACTGTGCCCCTTGGTTCCCTTTCTGAGCTCATTTCTCCCCTCTAAAAGTTTCCATTCTTCCTCACCCCTGCACTGCTATTTTTTATACTGACTTGTACCAAGACTGGGTAATATAATCCAGAGGGGTTTGTTGTTGTTGTTGTTGTTTGGCCATCACAACTATGAACTTCTTCCTCAATTTCTTCTTCACTCCATGTACCGACTAGTTTCAAGGACACTGGAGCCTCACGAATCTCTCCAAGCGACAGGCAGGCCAGCATGGCCTTGACTCAGCTCCTGTTTGTGCCAGGCTAGTGTAGCGAGCACAGAGCTCCACCAGGAGCAAGCTCCTTGCACGTGCTGGTGCACATCCATAGTTATAGCTCTCCTTAGCACCCAGCACCTCAGGAAGGCAGCCCAAGATCTCTAAAGCACATAGCGCAGTGAGACAAGGAAGGCACGGAGGTTTAAGAGTGGACAATAGAGGAACAGATGCGATCAAAATGCATTATAGACACTCAGCAGCCCCCGCCCACCAAGATGGAGAGCCAGGAGAGAAGCTGGGGCAAGAGGGGCACTGGGGAGAACGATTAAAATATCATGTGCATGTGACATGTGCCCCAAATGTGGCAAGACAGGCAGGGGAGGGAAAGCAGAAGTGAAAGAATCCAGAAGGGATATGTATGTGTACCAGTTCACCACGACGAATGTGTTTATTGTACAACACCAGCGTACACCAATGAAAACAATTTTAAAAAGAAATTGAAAAAAAACAAAGGTATACTATACTACCATTGACTTTTAGTCTCCTCTAAATCAAAACCTGAGGGATTATTTAGCACACCTAAGTACGGTGGTACCAGATATCTTAGTGCATAGCATTCTTCTCCCCGATATTTCTGAGTATTTCCTTGGGAGATAATTGACTAGCCCAGAATATACAAGCTTTTCCTTTAAAAAAAAAAAAAGCTCCTACTTGCAGATGAGCCTCGAAAACTAAGTAGCAGTTTAGGTTCCACTAAAACAAAGCATACAAGTAGAGGGTTCTCACATCCAGACCAGCACTTGGTAAATTATACTACTTCAACTACCAATTGGATGAAACTTATTAGTTTAGATTGTTTTTATGCTACAGTGGGGAGGAAGAACGCAATGTCCTAGCCTTATTACCATCTGATTCTTCTCTTGAGAATCATTTTTTCACTCTTCTTTGCTCTACTGATACATTTCTAAAGTTGTTATTGTTTATGTCACTATTATTTATTATGGGGCTTGCTTTAAAAACCCTAACAGTACACAAATGAGTAAATAAATTATGGTATATTCAAATGCTCAGATATAACCTTTAAAGTCTCTCATTAAAAAAAAAAAAAGATTAGGAGAGCCAGAAAATTTTTATAAACTAATTTTTATAGCAATGTATTTGCTATAGGAGTCCAATTTTGGAGCAAATAGGATATCCAAATAGATTCAGATATATAAGTAATTAAATAACTGAGGAGATATATCAAACTAACAGTCATGGTGAGTTACGGTCACTGAGATTCTTGTTAATATCTGCATCTGCAGTTCCTTGAATGCCCAACTGTTAATCTTTTATTCATAAACAAAGTCACCAATATTCTTTCGGAAAAGAGAAACTTCTCACTACTAGTTCTGAGAAAGAAGAGTTCAGCACTCATATTAATTCATTCTTTCAGAGCCCACATTTAAAACCTGCTTCTCATCTTTAATTTCCTTTTCATCCCTCTTGGAAAATTTTCCTTTTTGGTTCACAGAAGATTAGTAATAGGGAGAAAAAGAGCATAAATTCTCACGCTTTAGGGCCATGCACTGAGCTAGACACTGAAAATGCCTTGATCATTTTCTCCTCCTCCATCCGCCAGTGCTGCCCCCGTTTGAAAGAAGATTTAAGAAAATACTTAAGGTCACACAATGTAAACCTGGTACAAAGCGAGTCTGTACCCATCCATGCCTGGTTGCTTCCCAAATCCCTGCTTTATACACCATTCCCTATTGCAGCTTTCAAGAAGGATCTACCCTTTCCCTTACACATATCTTCTCATCCCCTTCCATCCACACACAGGCAGAAGATCCTGTCTGTACTGAATTTTGCTATACCAACAACAATGGCAATCATGGAGACAACTCACTGTTACAAAGCATCGCATAACTGGTGTCTATAATTCTTAGGACCATCCGTGCAATGTAGCTTTTGGGCTTCACAACCTTTTGGGAAAGGTACTAGGCAAAGAGATGTGTGAACTAACAGCTGGTGTACTACTTCAGGGCCCTGATTATCCATAGGGAGGCAGCAGTCAATGAGAGAGGCTGCTCAATACCCACTTACTTAGTGGTAGCCTCTGATACACTATCAGTCCTGTGTTAGAGCCTGAGAGACAGGGTCCCAAGGACTGCTTCTTCTCTGAGGTTTCACTTTCCGGGGTGTCAGCTGCCAGCATTCAAGCACAATCTGAAGGTATTAATGGAAAATTTCAGAAATAAGCAGTCCATAAGTTTGAAGTAGCTCTTGCTATAATATAGTGTTATAATTGCTCTGTTGTATGTTTTGTTGATCTCTTCCTGTGCTGAATTTATGAACTAAACTTCATCTTGCGTGTGAATATACAGAGTGAAACACTACATCTTTAGGCCAATACTAGGTGAGGTTTCAGGCAGCCAATGGGGGCCTCAGAGCATGTCTTCTCAAAATCAAATAAACAACAAACGATGTCTCCTCTTGATGAAATGGGAAGAGACTGAATATACCTGCAAAGAATAATCAAAATTGAAGTGCTTAAGTTTTGAATACTGCTTTGCCCACTTGAAAGACTGATTACCTTGCCTTTTTGTAGCACTGGGGATTGTTTCAAGGCCTTTGCATGGAGCCACACCAAGAGCCCCCTTTCTCTTTTAAATCTTGTGATAGGGTCTCACTAAGTTGCCTGAATTAGACTCAAACTTGTGATCCTCCTCCCTCAGCCTCGCAGAATGTTGGAGTCACAGGCTTGCGCCACCACATCCAGCCCAGGATATATCATCTTACATGCCCAAACAGGAAGGTGTTATTATCTATACATGATTATGTGGCTGTTTGACCCCTTTCCCTAAAGTAAGCTGCACAACATTTGGCTTAATTTTCCAAATAATGAACAGCA
The DNA here is from genome assembly GCA_004027025.1 of Myocastor coypus. Classification (NCBI taxonomy): domain Eukaryota; kingdom Metazoa; phylum Chordata; class Mammalia; order Rodentia; family Myocastoridae; genus Myocastor; species Myocastor coypus. The sequence goes on from PVJA010000297.1 coordinate 127,672, forward strand.
TAGGAGTTGCTGCCCCTTTAATTGGTGGAGAACACTGAGGGCTCCAGGGAAAATGTGAGTCTATCAATGCATATGAAAAAAAAAATCCTCCTTTATTATTCTGAGTCCTCCATTAACTAATTGTGTTCCTGTTCTCATTTGCAGAACTTGGCTCTTTGATTAGCCTTTTAATTTAGCGCATTAACAGCCCTCTCTTTACTTGAATACTCCGTCACCAAGCTCGTTTAAGTCAAATGCCCTTGAAGATACTTGAAATTCCTGACACTCGCTTTTATTAAACTGTTTTGTATTTCTGATTGTCAACCCAAAGCACTCCATTACTGGACAAAATAGGGCACTGTTGGAGCGAATATGATTTCATCAAGGATTTCCCCTTCTTTTTCTTTTCACCCCCACTTTGACCAAGATCTTAGAGCTCCAGTATAGTTCACATTTGTCTTGCGCTCAGTTTCAGTGTTGCCCCTTGCCTGGGAATTTTTGGGTGAATGTGCTCCAGTGGCTTGCCAAGCCCCCACATGCCAAGGCATCCTGGTTGTGATCTGGGGATCAGGTTTCTTTGAAAATCTGGAAGGGAACTAGATGCAAAGGAGAGCTGAACAGAGTGACTGCCTGGCAGAGCTGGTGTGCAGAGCAAGGCTGCACTGGCTGGCATCTGGTTATTTGCAGTAGACAGAGAGATGCAGAGAATACATTCTCCAACACAATTAAAATAGGCAAAGCAGAAGTAAAATCCGCCACTGCCTTTCTCTTCTCTCTGATGTTCTATGTGATGCCCTTCTGCTTATTTTATTTCCAGGATGTAGCATGATGAATGCAGAGGTCTGGCACTGGGAAGGTGCCAAGCAGCTCTGACCCCATACTCCAGCTCCTGCCTGCCTCGCAACTGTCCTTCCAGCCAGGCCCCTCACACTCTGAGCAAGGACCTACTCAGTCAGGCACAGAGGGCTGCAGTTGGATCCCACAGGCAATACCAGACCCAACCTCAAGGCAGCCCCAAACAGCCTTAAAAAAAAAAAAAAAAAAAAAAAAAAAAGGCGCTTCTTAACTTTCAGGGCTTGCATTTTAGCTCACTTGTTTAAGAGCTTGCTTCAGCAAACCCAGTCAGGTGCAGGGACCATGGTTCCATCCCAGCTCCATACACTTGATCAGAGCCACCTTCTTGGAAACATCTTGCCTGAAGTCAACATTCATAACACCTTTCTCTGAATATCCAAGTATCCCCTCTTTGTGTGTTAGAAATGAGTACAAACTGCCCATATCTTTTATTTTTTGCATAGCTAACATGCACTGTTTTGACCTAAGTAGCATTCATTTCTCCCTTAAACAGCTCTTTAACATTTCCTAAGCAATTGGCCCTTCACTTCCTCAGTCCCTATTCTTCCAAGACTACATATTCTCAGATTCTACCATCTTGAGTCTTGTATCCAGGCCTGGGTGACACATCTCAGGAAGTGGCTCAGGAGCTGGGGGTGCCCAATGCAGGTGTGAAAGAATGGGCCTCAGACATTGTCCTGTAACCTGCTGGGTCCTAGATGAATGTTAGGGACGCACTGGGGTTGGGGTTGCAAGCATGGTGGAGCATCAGTATGAAGCCACCACAGCCATCTTAGTCACTTTGTTTGGGAGCACAAATGAGAATGGATCAGAGAAACTCAGGCAGAGTTTCAGTGTCATGATCTGACTGCCAGGACGCAATTGGCCTTATACATCTGCGGCTTTTGGACTCTTTGGAAATGAAAGCTCTTGCTTTCTTCCATTGAACTCCACGTGGCTCTGCAACCATGCATTTTACCTGTAACACTGGACTAAGTCCTTTTTCTCACTTGTTACCACTTTTGGTTTCTTGTGTTACGCTTTAGCAATCTCTTCAATTACATGAGTTCCCCAAAGATTTCAATCATATCGTGCTCTCCACATTCATAGAACAAAACATGCACAGTGTCTGATATACTGAAAATTCTCAATAAATATTCTTAATATACAAATTGGTGTGAAAACCATACATTCTCCTCGGATAGAGATTCACCAAGATCTTACAAACAGGATCCTCATGAATAATCATATTCTGAATGCTTCCCTGGCATGTACCATGACAGTCCCACTGGAGAAGACCATCCTCAGGTAAGGTCCATGTGAAAAGACTCACAGTACAACCCAGAGGCAGAGAAGAAAAACAATCAGATAGGAGGAAGAACACAATTCCACAACACTCACAAAAATTTAATCATGTTTTTAGCCCATGATGCGTCCCAGCAAGAGAACATTCTAGGTTGAAGAGCAATTTATTAATGCTGTCAGCAAAATGTCAATGATTTGCAAATAACTGAACCACAGATCACTCTTTCATGTTAAAAAGATAATTCTATGATAGATGTTTACCTTTGATATACTGACAAATCAAACTATATTCTAAAGGAATTAAGAAATGGGGGGGGATTTTTAGATAAAGGAGAAAAGGTAATCCAGTTGTCCATTTGAAATCATCTAAAAATAAAGAGAGCTCTCCTCTCTGTTTTAATCTCTGTGCCTCAATTCACATCTTTCTCTCCCTTTCTCTTTCAGTACACCACACACACACACACACACACACACACACACACACACACTCATGCATGCACGCACTCATGCATGCACGCACACACTTTCATGCTCTACATTTATCTCTGGCCATCTTCCATCTGAGCCATATCATCTAATCCGATGACCAGACACTGCAGTGGTGTGAACAATGTACGGATAGCAAAATATCACAGAAGGAACAGAGAAAGCCTCACTTCAATGTATCAGATATTCTTCACATTCCATGTAAGATGGGAAAGCCTGACTTTAAATAACAAAACCAGTGGAATAAGAGAAGCAGAATGCAAAGAAATTCATGGCTTGTTCCATCCAATCCACAGCACTGCTTACAATAGCACACAATTTCTCTACATCTTTCTCTTCCTACATCCACCTTTCTTTCCCAATTATCTTTATTCTACCTAAGATACCTTAAAGACAACAAATGAAAAACAGTGCAATCCTCTCTCTACTTGTCCTAAAAGCTTCATGTTTCTTAGATGTCAAAACGATGCTCTATTGCTTCCCGAAATTATCTTGTTGGTAGTGAATACCAATTTTTCAATTTGTTCTTCTCTGAATGGGGACATAAGGTTTGTACAGAAAGTAATTTGCTTATGTCGTTCAAACCTGCATCGTTTGATCAAGTATTTGTCTGAAGGTTCGGGAAATTTTCTACAGGTGTGTGATAACAGCACTCAGGATGTAAAATGAAGAACAAAAGGTCCATTTTATCATTTCAGATGGCATTTTATCTATGTGATTGCTCAGAGAGCTAAAATTTATGTTGTGTTGATCAACTACTCTGTGTGAAATATGAACAGAAACTTTTAAAATCTTTGCTTTTATTAATATTCATCAAGTTTCTATCTTTTTAGTAATGCTACTATGTGTGCGTTTGCATGTATAAAGAATGCAAACCTAATGCCTATAAATGCAAGACAAACCTAGTGCATTTTCCCATTTTAAAATTTTGTTTTCTACTCCACAGTGCTAGGAATGTCCTGCCCTACATAAGTAGACAATGTTTGCTTTTTTTTAAAAAAATAATTTGCAACAATTTTTGAACACAAAAGTTCAGTGAGCTCATTGTCATTATTTTGGAAAGAAATAATGGATAGGGCTTACTGATAGAAGTTGCCTTACAAAGCAAAAGAAACTCAAGTACAAACAAAATTTCAGAAAAATGCAAGAATATAGTGATCAATTTACACCAAGGGTGTTCCTGCAGAGAATACAGGATATGGCTGTGAAGCAGGGGGCAGGGGAGGGTAGAGTAGGGGAAGCAAATCACAACAGTCTCATTGACCTGCTTCCCCCAGTCACTTTCCTTCTCCACAACTAGAAGATTTGCCAGTGCCCATCACCAAAATTCTACCTGTAAGACTGGTCAAGTAAGTACTTCACACCTAAAGATACTGAGAAACTGGTCCTTCCCAAATGGTTAAGAGCATCTTAAAGCACCTTCTGAGTGCTCCTTCATACCAGCACAGAGAAGACAACGGGTTGGGCTTGGAGTAGCGGTATGGTGGTACTTAGTTTGAAATAACAGACTATGTCCAGCTCTCTAAGCAGTGTCTGAAAACCCAGAGACTATAAAGAGAACTCAGGATGAATGACAGCCCTTGGTGGTAAGAGAGGACTCTGATGCACTTTGCCATTGGTCATGAGCCTGTGGCACCATTTTCTTCAACCTCTAAGATCTGCTGTGAGCAGTGTAAGTCCTAAAGGAATTTGCCAGCTCAAACAGAAAGGAATTGCTGGAGCGGCGTTCTATGGCAGATCAGCAGTCATCTTGGTGTTTCTTGGGCATTTTGCTCTAAAGTAATGTAGTCATAGAAAATCTTGAAATTTAGAAGTTTGAGATAAAGAACTGAAATCCCTTCTTCCAAAACAAAAATGATTCTTTTGGTTATCACAGATAATTTCTAGCACAGATTTCTACTAAAAGACGTCATTCAAGGGGTTGGGGAGGTAGCTCCATGGAATAAGTGCTTGCCTGGCAAGCAGAAGGTCTTGAGTTCAATCCCTGATACCGCAAAAACAAACAAACAAAAGTCAGAAGCCATTCAATTAATAGGTCAGTGACATGGAGAAAAGCAGACTACACTTAGGGTCCTAACACACCAAAGTAGAAGTAGAAATACTCCATAGATGTGCTAATTTCAGTTTTCGGTGAAACAGAAAAAATACAGGAAACTGGCACAAATAAACAGCAAATCAGTGAATTACAATAGTCAACAGGCGACTAATAGTGATAATCATACCTACACGTTCATCTCATAATTTCCAGTAGCATGTCATTATTTAAGTTAACTGTCTACCACCAAAAGCACAGTACTGTCATATAGTATGTGCTCAATAAAGGGCTAGCAAATAATTTGCAAGCTAAATAGCTGTGTGAGGATCCTTACATCCTGGGAAGTACTAGGTCAAATATTTATAAATAGGAACAACTGACAGCTAATAAATTGGTTAAGTGCATTGCTGGACATCCATTCACTAGGCCATGGAGTGTACAAGAATTACAGGAACTACCACAGAAAAACATTTAATGCACTGAATATTAAGTGATAAGAGCAAGTTATAAAACAGGAAGTTCTAAAGCACTGTGATCTTATTTTTGAAACAGAATATTCCCTCTCAGTGGCTTTGGTTCTCTTTCTTCCAGCTGTAGGGCATCTGCAATTGAGTATGTTACAAGAGACAGGATCTTTTAATGTGAGAGCATGCCTGCCTCCCCCCCCCACCTCCCACTACCCACACAAAGAGGCAGAAACAGAAAACTCTCTTGATGAATCAGGGGTGTGACTTATCACCATCAGAATCCACATAGTAGTTTTTCCAAATTGAGATAATAAGTGTGTGTATATGCAGATTTAGAAAGTCTCCTTGTAAATGTAATTATCATTAGCATTCAGGTAAACTATGTGTTTTGTTTTTGTTTGTGCTCTTGTGCTTGCCATGCAAGCACTTCTTCTACTGAGCTATCTCCCCAGCCCCTCAACTACATTTTAGGACCTAGAAATGGCAGTACTACTCCTAATGTTAATATAAAGGGCTTGCATAGTTTACTTGAAATAAAAGAGTAAAGTATATGTCAACAAAGTATCATTTTGGCTCCAAACCAGCTTGCCTAAATTGACAAGATGACCCCAGACCACTAAATGAATATATTCAGTATCTACAGTTCATGCATAATCGCTAACCTGTATGGAATCCACAAACCAGTTAATCTATACTCACTTTATAATCGCTTCCTAGAATGCAAAATTCAGATCAGATAAACCTGTGAAAATCCAAGAAAAGAAAATGGAATATTCAGAGGAGGTTCCCTGAAGATCCAGAGTGAGGAGAAAATTCAGAGAACCCAAGGGAAGTTTCACTACTCACTGACTTTGTTTATGACAGGCTGAGTTGGTACGGTGCGTGACTGGTAGAGTTGCTGCTAAGCCTTACACTGGCAGATATCAGGCTCATAGGACCCACTGAAGAATGGTGCGTTCCTGCTTATTCTCCTTTTACCTGACTGGACTACATAGGCAAGAGCGAGGCTGCTGCCCACTGACACAACATATCCCATCTTTGCAACATCACTCCAAAATGCTCCACTTGTTTGTTTCCCTTTTCCTTTCACTTTAAAGACATTAGGTTACCAAAAAGATGTTTCTAAAATGGTGAAGACGATGTCTGCCATAAGAAAGTTAAGAAAATGTAAAATTAAAAATTGTAGCCACAAGTAAAAAGAACAGAAGAAAGGCATTTTGTATATTAATGAGGATGCATGAGTAGAAATAAACTGAAAATGATTTTTCGTTTCAAGAGAATAAACAAATAAGACAAAGGAAAAGGTTATGAACGACAACCAAAAAAGTACATATTACTCTGGAGTTTATTAAGTAAGGGACCACTGGGCCCAGGAGCAAGAGAATCCAACCAGGTAAGTGGGATCTTAACTCTGATTTAGGTGATGGTTTACTTTCCTACAGTTCTTCTCAGCCCAGGAAGAACAGCTTAACTGTATCACAAAGGAAGTCAGATGCTGAAGAAATTCAGTCAGCACCCTGGAGCTGGGGGCTGCTGGCCCAGGGAATGCTCTCCTGTTCTGCAGCACTCTGTTGGCACTCAGCACCATCAGGTCACAGTCAGAGCATTCCCCAGGTTTCCCTCAGGTTCCCAGGAAGGCTGCTTCTTCTCTGTGGCCAACTTGGCACTTCAAAGTTACCCAGAATTCAGTCCCCTGGGCCAGACAAAGAAACTTTCTTTCCCCTGTGCACCAACCAGTTCTCACTAAGGAAAAGAAAAAAATACAAAAAGGAAAAGAAAAAAATGAAAGAATGAAAGAGAAAAGAGAAAGAATTTTCACACAGTGAAAATTACAGACTTTATTTATTCATTTTATAAGAAAGATATCTTCAAAAGAAATTGTAAAGAATTTAGGAAATATATGATTGGACTAAATGATTTAAATAGTACATATCCATAATGATTTAATCAGACTGGCTTTCTGGGCCTACATGTTTTAGCCAGTACTACCTCAAAGCATTCCATTGCATTTCTAATCCAGAAGAGAACTTTTCCTGCATTAATGTGACTGAACAGGTATAGCCTCTTCCCAGAGAAGTTATGCCCTCAACAGAAAGTTTTCAATCTTAATAAAATACACTCCCTGAAATCATGCGCCACTCACAGACAGACGCTTACAAAAAGCCTACTTAACAAATTTAAGAAACAATGACAAGGAGAAACTCTAATATGGGTTGCTTTACTGTATCTCCATGTCTCTTTAATTTCATTTTTATATCCATGAGAGAGCAGCAAACAGTATTCTCATACATCGACATAGCTGAGACTCATTTTCCTAAAGCAAGATGAGCTCTTAAGCAGAGATATCAGCCACATTTAGGATAGCTTTATTTACAGACTAGGAGGCAAGTGCAGCAACTCTGCATTAAAGAAAGGAAGGCGAAAAGAGTGGAAGATCCCGTAAAGCTCCCAGCCTTAACTCTAGCTTGCTAATTCATATCTCCTTAAACAGCATGCATCCAGCTGTTCCAATTTAAAGTCTCTGCCATCTTTTTGAATGCAGAACAACAGCAAGAAAATCTTTGAATTCAGGATGTAAATAAAATACTCGAGCACAAGGCAGGAAGGGAAAAATCATTTTTCAGTTTGATAAATTCACTTAATAAAAATATGTAGCACCCAAAATCATCCGTCAGAAAGAGAAGAACAGAAATTGAGGGCCAGGGCTTTTTTTAATGTTCAGGTTTAACTACCAGGAAGCAGCTTGGGATGCCTGTTGGACAGATCTTCCTTGGAGAGGCTATAAGGCACACGGGGAGCCACCAAGTCATGAACTACAAACGTGTACAAGTAGAACTAGTGAACTTAGTAAATAAAATCAACAGGACACTTCTTACGCACCCACAGAAAAAGTGAGACCAGCAGACTTACTCACTGCAACCTAAAGGCATTGAAATTGGTTTACACATAACCAGATTCCACTCACAAAAAATCCCCACTAGACTTCCTTCCCTAAAAATATTGGTGTAGTTGATCCCATGTGACTATTTTGCTTAATGCATTAAAAAAAAATCAACACTTGTAAACATTCAGATTGTAATTGTGTTAATCTCTTCTTTCAAAAACAAATAGCAAAAAAAAAAAAAAATGGCACTGGGATTCTATGTGCTTAAGCAGAATGCGCTCTTCTAATTTAAAATGATTTTAACTATTAATGTTGTACTTTCAAACACTTCTTTAATGACAGGAAACTTTGGAGGAAAAACTTGCCCTAAAATGAAGACAACATACTAGACAAAGTCTGTCTCCAATTGCCACAATTCACTATTAAATTGTGGAAAAACAAACTGAGTGGAAATGGGGCTAAAGTCACCTCAAAGGGACATATCTAAACCCTGGGGGTGGGGGCAAACAAGGGATTCTCAACTCTGAGACCCACGAAGGGCTGAGCCTGACTGAGACATCAACAGAGGTTAGAGAGCCAAAGTGATGAACAAAGAGGCCTGTTCCTTCTCAACAAAGCCAAGTTCATGGCTGTGAGCTGAACTCCAGGATTGACCCCAGGGAGGAAAATAAAAAGAGGTTTTTCTAAGTCTGCTGAACAAGGGAAAATAGCAGGGAGGATAATACTGAGAGAAAAGCAGGGAGAGTTTTCCCTCTCAAATGCCTTCTTCCTCAGAAATGCAGGGGTCACTGTCTGTAACCTGAAACCACAGAGCTGGGTCCCTGCTATATGATGTGGGATCAACACACATGTGTCCTTTATTGGTCAAACTAAACTACGTTATATATTTGTCCCATGAAATATGATAAAGGATATTTCTAAGTCAGTCATGGTAGGATACAATTTTTTTAAAAAATTGCCTCAACAGTTAACATTGTCATTCATAACCACAGTTTACCACTTCAGCGCCTCTATTTCAATATCATCTCTTGAAAAAAATAACCTATAGGATATCTATCAGTAAACCAGCACAAGTACACACAAATACATGTCTGTTGAGACCAGTCTTATAAAATACAAACGCACACATGCACACACAAACACACACCTGGTTAAGGCAAATAAAAGCACGCTACTCGGATCTACATCAGGCAGCTCCCAATTGAGAAATAAGTAGTCACTCGCAAGACAAACAAATCAGCACAAACAAAAGCAACACATAAGGCAGCCACTTCTCAGAACAGTTCTCTTTTGGTAATTAAAGGAAATCCTGCACAGCTACAAGTGATGGAAAATTTGTTTCATGGCTCAACCGACTCTCCTAGGTCTTCTGAATTTACCATCATCAGTGTTTTAAGGAAAGAGAAATCCTTGCGCCCTCCTTCACACATGCACACATCCATTTTTTGTTGTTGTTTCCTTTTTGCAACTGAAAATAAAATTGCAGCTTCATGCTAATGAACCAGGTCTTGCCTAAAACTCCCACTGGAAATGCTAGCACATGTAGTGGAGCGGGGCGAGATCGTTCTGCCACCAGCATAATCACCTCGCGCACAATGCGATTACTCTGTGCTGCAATCTTTATCCCCAAGTCAATTTATTTATCAGAGAGAAAAAGAGAGAAAGGGAGAGACAGAAGGAGACACAGAAAGAGGAAAGAGAAAGACAGAGACACAGAGCGAGAGACTACCTACCCACAAATACATCATCATCTTGTAAGAGAAATCAAAGGCTCTGTCAGCAAACAGAAGTCTCCTTACTTCACCAAGAGTATCTGGAAGAAAACCTGAAAGCAGTGGGTAGAGGTTCTTGCCTTTTTCGGCCCAGTCCTTAACAGCCCCTCTTCTCTCCTTACACAAGGTTTGGTGTGCTTGTTTATGAGTTTATGAGGATAACATTCCTTCAGTGGCACTGTGTGTGATGTGACTTGCTTCGGGCTGCTCTCTCTCTCTCTCTCTCTCTCTCTCTCTCTCTCTCTCTCTCTCTGCCTGCCTCCTCCCTCCCTCCTCCCCCCTTTCTCCTTCCTAAACTCTTGCCTTTCTTTCTTCTCTCTCCTGTCAAGCCTGCTTAGGTAACAGATTCTTGGTGGGGCTCCCTAACGAGCAAATCCGGACACTCGAGGCAGCCTGCAACAGTGGCAAGCACGAAACTCCACGAGGCTGGTGATATTAATCACGAGAGCGATGGTGTGATCGCCAACAGGCAGGCACTAGCTACACCATTTCCTGATGGCGAATGGGAGAGTCACGCAAGTCCCCACTGGTGGCGTTTACGGGAAGGCCGATCCTCTTGAGAGAAGCACATCTGGCCAGAGCTGGTGGCTCTGAGAATTTTATTTTATTTCATTTTTTTAAAACTCAAAGTAAAGCTCCAGCCGCAGAGAAAAGAACATGTGCTGCTCCCCGGCTTCCCCTTTATCTCTTTAAATGTACTTCAGATAAAAGCAGCATCCAGTCAGGTCAAGGCCTCCCCAGACTCATTACTCTTTACACCACGCGGCTCAGCACACTTGTCTACAGCCATCTACCGGCTCCATGGTGTCACTGCGGGCTCAGAGGCTGCAGTCCTGCCCTGACGCTGCAGCAGCTGTCGTCTGTCCACTGCGCTTTGCAGCCTCTCATCCAGGTTGTTCAGGGGAAAGGGGAGCAGCCAGGGGCGGGCGTGGGAAGCCCGTGTGCCAATTCAGCAAATGCAGAGCAAGACCCGGCCCCATCGGCTAAGCCTTAAGAATGCGGAGCTGCACGAGGACTTGTTAATGCAAATGTTGAGCCTTCCTGAAGTACAGAGGAAAATTATGTGCAGACCCCAGGAAAAGACCCAGTGCTGGGATGCGTGCCTGCGTGCGTGCGTGCCTGTGTGTGTGTGTGTGTGTGTGTGTGTGTGTGTATGTGTGTGTGTGCGCGCGCGGGGGGGTGGGGGTGCTTCGTGCATGCACAGTCCTTTTTCCCCTTCCCTCATCCTTTGCAATTGCAGACCTGGGAAATGTTGCAGTGTGCATAAAACTTGATCATTCCGACAGGCTCTCCTTACAGAATCCACAGGCTTGGATGCGCAGCTAAGGTTTCCTGAAATTATCCAAAATTTTCCCCATGAATCAATTCTCCTTTATTAGTTGTTCTTTTTAATCCATTTTAAATTGTATACTTTATCTTGAAAATTATCTCCATTACCGAAATACATCGTGAAGGAGAGGATGGGGAATAAAATTTGCCCAGCATATTAATTGGTACTGTGCTCAATTATTGATATATGGGTAAAGGGGAAATTAATATTAAAACACACGATGTACATGAGGGAAGAGGGGGCAAATTCTCTTTTGCTCGGACCTGAGTCTTGACCACTACTTATATTTTTGCACTTCACACAGTGGAAACATTCTCATTGAGCCCTTCACTCTTTGACATTTCTGCCTAAAGCTGGGCAAGCTAGAATGTCCCCCAAATAATTACAGCACATTAGATAAATTGTGGAGTCATCCGCAGAACTGGGCAGGTGGCAAGGCACCTGCTAGAAGATCCCACAGGCAGTGCCACCATGCTGCGCAATGGCCAGGCAGGGCGGGCTGAAGCACCACCAAGCCATGCAGTAGACAGGCAGCGCCAGAGCCAGCCTCAGAGCTGGAGGCCTCCCGGGCACAGCACAGCGCAGCTGCACACACATGTGCACACGGCCCTGCCTGGTTACAGCATGGGAGTCTCTTGATCACACCAAAGACAGCTGAGTGCAGAGGGCAGAGGGACTCACTCCCCGGATTCCCTGGGTTGCAGGGTTTCCGATGCAAAAACCAAGATGACAGAAGGAAAGCAGAAGGCGTGACTGTCCTGCCTGAGAGATCTTGTGCATACCCTTTGTCATCATTGTGAGAAAACTGGGGACTCTACCTCTCTGTCACTTCTGTTGATGCATAATGCCTACTAAGATTCTATGTATGCTAAAGACAAAACATGCCCTTCTAGGGAGTGAAATAAGGGAAAGTCACTAAGCGTGCAATTCTGTAGATACCGTAGATACCGGCACATGCCCATCTACTGATTTACAGTTAATATTCTGGATACCAGCTCTGTGTCAGCCTCTGGATGGGCAATGGAAATGCCATGCTGGTGTACAAAGGATTCAGATGCTTCAAATCAGTGGACAGCAAGTACCCTAAAGGGACATTCTCTTTAATCACTATAATATTTATTTACTTATTTATTTACCTTGATCTTTTTGAGACAAGATTTTGCTATGAAGTTCAGACTGGCCTTGAGCTCACCTTGGAGCCAAGGTGGATCTCAGAAATCATGAACATCCTCCTGCCTCAGCCTCCCAAGTGCCAGAATCACAGGCATGGGCCAGCAGACCCAGCAATATAGTTTTTAAAATATTACTCATTTGTCAATGTTTAAACACTCAGAAGATTTCAGATGAAAATCAGAATGTGTTTTATAGAATTGCCAGATTCTATTTTCATAAGGATAGCAGTGCAGTGGGGCTGAACAGGAGCTTCTTTCTTTCTTTCTTTCTTTCTTTCTTTCTTTCTTATTAATTTAGGACAGGGTCTACAGGGTCTCAATACACAAATCAGATTTGTAGTGATACTCCTGTTTTGAGCCTCCCAAGCACTGGGATTACAGGTGGGTACCACCACTCCCAGTCTCAATTGCCATCTCAGGGCACCCTGGGGGTGGGGATGGCATGGCATTTTGGGGATTGAACCCCAGCTGCTACACTCTGCTGAAGCAGGTGCTTTAGTCTGCTGAGCTATCTGGCTGGTCCTAGGAGTTGCTTCCTTAAAGCAGTAAACAGTTTCGGTTCTCAATAGTCTCACCACTCCCAAACATGCCTGGGTCGGATGGTGCTTAAAACACTGATTAACTAATTTATATTTGCCTTAAGAGAATTTGCCCCTGGAGCCATTTAACTTTGTGATATGTTCTTGAATAAGGGAAAACAGTATACACACACACACACACACACACACACACACACATCTTTAGAACACTTTGCCATTAGATCTAGTAATTATTGTATCTTTAGTGTTTGTGATGTAAGATATTGTTACATTATGAAGTGGCTAGATACTGTGAAAGAAAGAGAGTGAGAGTACACGTTATGAATGCACTGTGGTTGTGTGTGTATCATGTATTCCCTCAAGGCTCAGTTTCCCAAAGAAGAAGTTCAAATCACGTCTCATCCATCTGTCCTTACTGAGAAGGAACTTTGCTTTATCTAAGGTAGGTGAGCATGGAGGACCAATTGGGTTCATGGTTGTGACAATCAGATTGTGGTGGCACAGAGTCCCCTGGCCCTTTCCCATTGTTACTGAAGTCAATTAGATATAGCCCCTTGAACCTCTCCTTCCTGAGGTGACAACATGATCTTCATTACAACATGAAGACCCATTTCATACAAACAACTCCACTGCAGCAACCAAAGGAAAGAGTAGGTTTTCTCCAAGTTAGAACTCTCTATATAACTGCACAACCACTTGTTCCTAGCCAAGATGTGAATAGCAAGATAATTCCTTCAAATATTTTTTTTTTTTTTTTAAAGGCTGTATGTTGTTTGTTTTTGGTCTTTCTGAGTTTATTAAATATTTTTGGTTGAATTTTTTTAGGGGAGGTTTTTTATTTTTTGCTGTTGGTGCCCAGGACCGAACCCAGGGGTTCCAGCTTGCTAGGCAAGCATTCTACCGCTGAGTCAAATCCCCAGCCCCTCCTTCAAATATTAATAGACTCACTTAACCCATATTTTTTTCTTTCTTCCTCCTTTACTATGTTTCTAAGACAATGCAAATAGAGTGACAATTTTTTTGTTTTTTTCTCTAGTTTCTCAAAAACTCAAGGCAGATTTTACACACACACACACACACACACACACACACACACACACACACAGCCTATCTATTTGATCAGCAGAGTGCTGTGCTTTATTTAATCGCATATGAACATCTTTGAACTAAAGTATACTTCACTGCTTACCACAGCCCTCATGTGTCTTGATTTATTATACCAGGTCTACCTCACTCACTCACTTCTCTGAGCTCTGTATGCACTTGGGTTCATGTCCACTGGGTCGGATGTGTATGAAAGAGTTTGGTTACAGGCTCTAAATCACCAGGAGTGTGAGAGTACCTTTGAGAGGTAATAGAGTAGAGGGAAGGAGCTATGAAAGCTGCCAGCGGGATGGACCTCACTGGGTCTCAAGAAGCTGGTTGCATGGTGACCCAGGTAAGATGGATCATAAAGACAAAATGCCTGTTTCACAGTAGAATCATCTTTCCTAAGAATGGTAGAGGCAATTTAGCCTCTGAGCCAAAATGGACCTTGGGTACTAGACTGCACCATGGCAACTACTATCACCAGACTCACTGCGAATATCTTCTTAGTACCATACACCTTCCAGAACCTTGTACATTCCTAGCAGAAAGAAACGTGTGAAGTAGCTTTAAGGGAATATATTTCTTGACAGGATAAGACATAGAATGAACATTCAAGATCTTAAATAAACACAGAAATAAAATATTTCATGTACATCTAAGTTAAGAGACTGAGCTCTTCTGCAAGCTCTGAAAATATCCATGCAGAAACGTGTCCCATCCCTCCAAAATTGGGGACTTGGTAGCCTCTGCTGGCCAAGGGATGTGCATCTGTTATTTCTGATTTGTTTCTTGCATTAAATCGTCTGCTTTAGTTGCTGAAAATGCTCCCCTTGTCCTGCTCCCTCAGCCTCATCTCAGCTCACACTGAGTCCTTCTTCCACCTGCTCGAACATGTGGTCCCTCTGCAAGGAACAAGATTCACCCCAAGATGGTGAAGCTTTTTATCTCTGTGACATTAGCAGGAGGCAGCTGTTTCCCATAAATCAAGTTCAGGAGGTGTTGCAATCCCTGTACCAGTGAGTCTAGAGGTGAAACAGACTGAGTGGAGCACCCAGTAGGCTGTCCCTCAGAGGCACCTGCAGATTATGTCTACATTTGAAATTCTGCTCATAACTGAATTGATGATTCAATCAATTCTTCAAACCCTGTTCCTTGAAATGAGCTGAATGACATCTTCTATTTACTGCCACCCCCCAAATCTTCCATTTTAAATCATTTTAACACCAAAGAAAACATTCAAATACTCAATTTGAAACCAATTTCCCTCCATTTGCAATCTTGCTGGTGGGATAGGCAGTGCTTTTACAATGAATATCTTAATAGCTCTTTGTTCTCACATTCACAGGGAAATTATTTTAAAATAACAAAAATCCAGTTATCAATTATCAGCACAGCACAATAATTAATCAATTTCAAGGCAAAGACTTAAAAACCAACACTGATTAAGTTATTGGAAGCCTATCTGTTTAAGTGGCTTCTAATCTCCCACAGAAATTGAATGCCATTGTTACATGTTAGATCATACAAAACAATATCAGGCTTTAAACTTTATGAAAGTATTCATTAAGAAATTACATATGAAACCAAATGTGAAAAAAGGCTTGAGAAACCCCACTTAATCAGTTCAGAGACCTTAATCAATATGTTTTCTAGGGGCTGGGGAGATAGCTTAGTAAAGGCACAAGGGCCTGAGTTCAATCCCTGGTTCTGCACAAATATATATATATATATATATATATATATATTATAATATTATAATATATATATTACATATATATAATATTATAATATATATTACATATATTATATATATACATATATATATATATACATATATATATGTAATGTTTTCTACATTGTCCTCATGTGATCCTATTTCTGTAGACCGAGGATCCTGAGAAAACAGGCACATATTGAGGTAGAAGTCTTCAATGCTATACTAATTCAACTATTTATAAAAGGCCAGAGATGGCCAAATAGCTCAGTGGATTAAAGCATCTGCTTAGGCACATGCAGTGGCCAGATTTCGGGGTTCAATCACCAGCATGCCATGCCTGGCCCGCCCCAGGGTGTGCTGAGACAGTGTTTGAGACTGGGCATGATGCATTATGGTGTGCCCCTCTATTCCCAGCGCTTGGGAGGCTGAACATAGGCAGATCACTACAAGTCTGACCTACATAGTGAGACACTGTAAAGCCCATACTAAAATATAAACAAACAAACAAACAAAGAAATGCAAAAGGCCACTGTTGTAGTAGGACACTCCACAGGGCACATGGAGTGGTCATAAGACCACCAGCCTCCCCCAGCATTTCCACATGGTCTCCAGCATTTCTAGGCAGGTATGAGGTTATAAGTCAGTAGGGTGGGAAGAGTCCAGCCACTTTCATTGATATGCATTTGCATTTATAAATAATTTATTTACGATGTGAAATCTATTATTAACCTTATGCTATGTATTCATTTTAGAAATATTTCTCTAAAATTGACTTTGTCCATATCTTATATCTTTCACATTTCAATATTTGTCTAGAATTTATAGTATGCTATATAATTATTGATTTTCAATAAAGTAATGAAAAAATTATGATGTTAATTTCATATTTTATCCTATTGAATGGTACTTAAAAATTCTTATTATTATATTTGTCCTTTTTCATATGTGTCTTTAATATATTTTTGAAATATGCTTTAAAAATATATATCTCACCTGTCCAATGCTGAAAGTACTGCAAATATGTGCAGATAAAGCTACAAGTTATAAAATAAACTGTAAATTCAAATTTAAAAATAACAATAATAACAACAAAACTCTATGGGTGCTTATTTCCAATTTGGATCTATCTGGCCACCCGAGCAAAACCAGATTGTTCTTATGTTAAAGTGTCCCTGGCACTGTGATAGGACACTTGACTAGGTACCCACAGACTGGAGACTTTATAAGGAACAGGAATGTGTTTTCTCACACTTCAGCAGGTGGCGAAGCCCAGGACGGAGGCCAGCATTTGGCAAGTGACTTTCTGCTTATTACCCCATGGAAGCAGAAAGAGTGGTAGCAGGAGGCAGAGAGCTGGAGAGAGCAAGGGGCAAATTTGTGCTTTCATGAGACCACCAGCCTCACCCAGAAGGATGCAGTCTGCCTGGACCAACCATCTCTTAAATGTTCCACTTCTTACTACTGTTAAAATAGAAATGAAATTCCCACATGGGTTTTGGAACGGACAAACCTTCAAACCAGAGCACTTCTCTTTTAATGAAAAATCCAGTAATTTCTACTACATTATCTCAAACTCTAGAGCTTTGAAGAAGCACTTAGCCCACTGAAACAAAGACTGCAACAGGGAATGACTTAGACATGTTAGTTACTCAATAAGAGCAGTTATGGGCTGGGGTGTTGCTCGGGGGCATAACCCCTGCCTGGCAAGCACAAGGCCCTGGGGTCAATTCCTTGAACCCAACTCCAAAAAATGCAGTCAGATTGTAGGGTTCTCCATGTAAGTGGTGTTCAAATCATCCACATCAATGAAGCAGTCATTGGTATGATTTTTAAAAATAATTCCTTGTTAAATATTTAGAATAATATTATTATGAAAATAAACTACAGTACAACACTTCACTTGCCTACTTAATTCCTAGCTTGTTCTACAGAACACAGGTATAATAAAAGGATCAATAAGCACCAAAGCAATGAAAAAATTAATTCATACTTAGTATAACATTACCCTCCATCTGAAAACTACTGTTTCTTCTTTCACCATTAGTCCTAAGAAAGGCGTGCTCCTATTTTTCTAGCATCAATGGGGAATTTCTCTAAATCCAGGAACAACCTATCATTGGTTTAACCCTCAGCAGTGGTCAAGTTGCATTGGCCCTGGTAAAGGCAACAAACTATGGAATTAAAATACAAATTACACTGATATTCTGTTTCTTAATGAGGCCAGTGTGGCTGGAGCCAGCTCATAGCAACAGATTATGATGGAGGGAAAAGTAAGAACCAGTTTACAGGGGACTCAAGTCATTACAAGGTTGGATCTTGGTTTACCCACAGGTGGTGAAAAGCCAGCAAAGGGATCAGGTAGGGGATGAGTTATGCATGGGCCACAAGAAGGTGCTGTGGCCATAAGCCCAGGGACGGTGAGAAGCCCCGGTAGGACTGTGCTGTGCTTTTCTAGGTGGCAAACAGTGGTGAGGTAATGTGCCAGGTAAAAATAGGGAGTATGAAGTGCTCACGGTGAACAGGGGTGGGACCTGTGCCCTAAACCCAGTGGTCCACGTGGCAGCCAATCTCAACAGGTTCATGGGCAGCTGTGCAAAACAAAGTTGGAAATGTCCTGCAAGAGAATGCAATGCAGAACAGTCAAAGAGGCATCAGGAGAACAAGCCAGAGATCTTCAGAGACTAGTGGGATAGTACACTGCAAACTCAAAAGCAAATGGGAGGGGGAGACCTGATCACATTTCCCGGAGGCTAAGGCTCTGTTGTATGTATTCAGTGCAAATAGTTGTGTATTTGCCAGGACAAAGACAGGTCACTCAGTGCTGGAACTTCGCAGGGAGAAGAAGGAGTAAACCATCAGCAAGCAACGCGTCAGAGGGGAATGATCCATGTGCTCAACAGTCTGTGAGGAACTGTAGGCAGAGTCTCAAAAGCTACCTGTCCACTCCTTGGGAAAGGATGAGAGGCCAGGTCAACCACCCCGGCAGCTTCCAAAATTAAACAGAAATCAAACATTTTATTTTATTTCCTTTTAGATTTTTATTGAGGCACATTACTGATGGAGTAAAGTGTACTAATCTTCTCCGAATTTTGATAACACAGACCTTGTACAAAATTTAACATTGGAGCTATTTCTCCGTGCATAGCCCAGCTATACTAAGCACATTCATACTATTGTGCCACCATGGCCGCCATCCATCAGTCAAATGTCTATCTTGCAGAATTGAAATTCTGAATGTGCTGGACAATAGCACCCCATTTCCCAGCCCTAGCACCCACAATTCTATGTTTGTTAATCTTAAGGATATAGTTTTATACAAGCACCTATGGTCCACCCTGTGCAAACAGCACCCAGATTGAGAGTTTGAAAATCCAGTCGTTCAAAAGTCTGTACCTTACCTCACCAGGAAATGTTTATTTTCCCTCTTGTCTTCCCAATTCTCTCTCCATCATAATGCAAAGGCATTTATGAGGTGCTTATTCAATATGGCATTTTATTTTTCTTTATACAGAAGGAGAGAAACAGACATGACACTACCACTAAATTCTCCAAGAATTTACAATCCTTACTTGACAAAGAAAGGACTCCGAGTTGCTAAGCTTCTCTTCTGGTATGCGGGGCTTGTGCTGTGTAATAAGATGTGGTGGGTGAGGTGCAGCGGATGATGCCGCTTGGGAAGAGCACGCACTTAGGAGTAGGTGCTTGCTGGCTTCCTTGCACCTGCCAAGTATCTGCCCCTTCTCCCTGACACAGGAGACCTTCCAGAGGGCACATTCTCCACATGACCCTCCCTTTGCAAGATCCAGTGAGGCTGAGCCCTAGGGGAATTTACTGCAGGTGGCAAATAAACACATGAGGCTGAATGTTGGGAAGAATTAGGAAGGGGATCCAATGGGTTGACTGTGAGCTTGGATCTAACGTGTGGCAGATGTGTAGTGCTGAGAGTGTTTGAGACCTTGCTGCACACCAGCTATAAAACAGAGAAGATAACTCTCACATCATGGAACTGTTGCAAGACTTCATGACCCAACCAGCATGTCTCACAGCACAGGGGAGCGCTCAGTAAATTGCATGCATTGGTATCTGTGATAGAATAAAAATGATTATTTTTGTCTTTCATCTTGGACTAAAATGATGCCCCTCTAGCCTGCAAGTATCTCAAAGACAAGAGTGTCATCCCATCATTTCTGCATGATGGCAGGGACATGATGAATCCTTAGAAAACAATTGTTGAGCAGATCACATTATGTGACACCTATTCTCAAATTTTTTGTTCTGGCTGCCACACTTCCCTCTCTACCCCCCTTATATAGATGGTTTTGATAAACTAAGTAAACAACTTTATGGTGTGGAGTTCTGTTGCCCTTTATTCCCTCTGGGCTGTGTCAAAGGAAGTGAGCTGCTTCTCTGGGATACAGAGCTGAGCGCCTGGAAAAAGTGTACACTGGCCTCAGAGCCCAGGAGAGTTCCGTGCTCCAGCTGGCAGCAATGAGTGCTGCAGGGCCCCTGCTACAGCAAAGGACACACTGAGGGCATATGCACACATAAACCTCATATGCAGGCTCTAAAGTTACACACTGAAAGCCAAAACTGGGAGTGCCAGGGCCTCAGAACATAGCCTGCTTTGGGTGCTCAGGGAGGGGAGATGACAGGAACACACCAGAACTTCTCCTAAATCACCTTCATGGACCCCGTGAAGCCCCATGCCTTGAAACTGGATGTCCTGCCTGTCAAGTGCTTCTTCATGCTCTGCAGGAAAACAATGGTGCTTAAAATCCAAAGGCCATGAAGGTATGGTGAAAACACCGCCCTCTTTAGGAGCCAAAGGGAAAGGCTGCCCTGTAGTACAGGATAAGCCCAGACATGGAAGCCTCAGAAGACCCTTGCCAGTGATGCAGTGGCGGTGGTAAGGCCACATCCATCAGGCCCCAGAGGAGGTCAGGAAATGCCACAGCCAGTGGATTTACATTTTCTCCACTTCACTTAATGGGTAGAGCAAATACTTTAGCTCCTCAGTAAAAGCTCAATCTCAAGTTCCTTAAAAGGGATGCAAAGTGGCTAATGGACTGGGAGGAATTGGTTGTAGCTGGAAGCACATTTCAGAAGTACATTTTGTTTATATTAAAACCTCATTTAAGTATCACTGCAAGGGAAATCTGCTCACAGGGCACGTTTAATATGACTAATACTTGCGCAACCTCAGAATCTTCCATCTCCATCAACATAAGAGATATAATTTTATAAATATTTTAAAGTTACTAATATGTGAAGATGCTAGTCAAATGGCACAAATTATAACAAGAAAAAACAGGCATAGTGCCAGATATTTGCTGAGGAACTTGGTTACAAATTTGATCATTGTATTAAGGGGAAGGCAGGTTGCAAATACCAGCATTTTGCTGCACCATCTCTTCATTAAGTCCCTGTTTATGATGTTACAAATGGTACAGTAACTCACAGGTGAGCTTACTGTTGACACTTTGTGCTCTTGCTGCTAATATATGTACTGGTTTTACCACACAGAGGAACCTGAGATTTGTATTTTGACTTAAGATAATTCATCACACAAATCCCACAGTGTATTGAAGAAGATCATTTACTTTTGTAAGTTTAATACAGGGATCATTGATATACTGGATTTTTAAAAATTTTATTTATTTATGTTATGGTTGGCTCAGCCTGCCCAGGGGGTGGAGCTGGCAGGACATGTGGTGCCAGGGATCGAATCATGGTCCATGCGGTTGCTTAAACTTGCCTAAGCAGGCAGTTCAGACTGCTGAGCTATCTTGCCAGGCCCCATATACTGGATTTTGAAGTGACTGGACTGATAGTGGCTTGCCTGTGGGTGCAAGAGTCCTCACGGGCTGTCCGAACAGGGATGAACCTGACTGGAGTGTTACATCTGTAGCCTGCAAGCTGCTTGCTCAGTGGATCATGCCCACAGAATTCACATTCTGCAGGACTGGGAGAGATTTCTGGGCAGAAAATCATAGGTGGATCAGGAAAGGTCTGCACAAAGAAAACCTCTGGAGACTCTCCATTAAATGGCCCCATTACACAAAATCAGGTGGATGCTCGTGTCCACCTTGCCCACTCCTAGCCACTAAGCACTTTCTTCCAAGCTACTGTGGGAATGCATTGTCAGAAAACCGTGAGAGAGTGTGTGTTGACTGCTCTCCCAAGAGACAACACTTCTTAAGCTGTACCAGAAATGGTGCCTTTATTCCTAGGATTATAGGATGTCCGTGTGCAAGCAAATCAGCCATGTCTTTGGTTTATTCTTTCTTTCTTTATTTTTATTTCAAAAATTGTTTAATGCCTCTTCAAGCTATTGTGAAATATTGTTTTTCATAATTCTCTTTTCATGTAAATAAAATAATTGAATAAGTAAAATTTGTTTTTTGTCTTGTAAGTAGATTGTAACTCAAAGATGCAGTATAAATCATAAAACAGAAATTAAAATTAAATAATATTCATGGGGGCCCAGCGGGATGGCTCAGTGGTCTAAAGTGCCTGTTTGGGAAAGCTTTGGCGGCTTCAGGGACCGCGGTTCGATCCCTGGCACCACATGCTGCACCAGCCCTGCCCTCGGGATGGGCTGAGTCAGCCATAAAAATGAGTGAATAAACAAATAAAGGTTCTGAAACAAGAAAAAAAAAATTCTAAAAAAAAATATTTGTAAAGTTAATTAAATATTAATTAAGTAATACTAAATATTTCAAAACAATATTTCAAAATTAAAATTAAATTGTGAGTCCAACTAAGAAGCCAGAATGTTGAGTATCATATGTATGAATCTGTGATCAATTCACAGTACTCACATAGTACTTGAATAAGTTAATATATGCAAAAATATCAACTAAGAAAATGTTTTCATGATAGTAAAGAATTACTGAGAATAAAACATAACATAAATAATGGAATGGCAAATACATGATCAGCATTTCTAAAAGTCTGGGATAGGATATCACACAAAGTTCTAGTATGTGGTGGATGTGGACAGTGTCCATGATGGTGGCCAGGCGTCATTTGTGGGATTGAGCTACCACTATTTCCCTGATATCCACCTGTAGACCCAGACAGAATCATGACTCATAGGGTACAGGAGAAGCCCATTTGTAGAATATGCTGATGGAAGTATTTTGCTGCTGTATTCAAAAGAATAACTGAACGATTGCTGTTGTATACCTTTTTCTCCTGTGTTTAATTGTTTGCCCTATTTGGTAGCTTCTTTTTGTACTTATTCATGGAGTTGTGGTCATTTTGATTCTTTTCTGGAATATCTTTTAGTGGTCAGCGTAGGGTTGGCTTTGTCATTGTGAAATTTTTTACTTGTTCCTTACCATGGAAGTATTTCACTTCTTCATTATACCTGAAAGACAGTTTTGCAAGATATACCAGTCTGCGTTGGAATTCATTTTCTTGTAAGACTTTTAGTATTTTGCTCCATGCTCTTCTTGCCATTATTCTGACATGTTTTCCTTTAAATATGATCTGTTTCTTTTCTCTAGTGGCTCAAGTCTTTGGAATATGGATTGAACATGGCAATTCCATGATATATATATATCTGTGATCAATTCGCAGTACTCACATAGTATTTGAATAGGTTAATATATACAAAAATATCAACTAAGAAAATGTTTTCATGATAGTAAAGAATTACTGAGAATAAAACATAACATAAATAGTGGAATGGCAAATATGTGATCAGCATTTCTAACAGTCTGGGATAGGATATCACACAAAGTTCTAGTATGTGGTGGATGTGGACAGTGTCCACGATGTTTACTGGTGGCCAGGCATATATATATATATGTTAAAAGTGACAGTCCAGGCAGAGAAAGGGAAGGTGGTATTTAGAATAGTTCTCTGCTTTGTTACCTTTTGTTTCCATGACTAAGCATTATTAAAAAGGAAAATGTTTGTGTATGAAGAAAAATATTTCCTGAGTAAAATATTACAGTATTCGTGTATCTGCAGAGGTCTTGCAAGTGATCTTTTCAAATAGAGTAAAAAAGCAAATGGTATGGTTTTTGCAAATGGAATGGAAAATATTTTGCATTTGCACAAACATATGTAATATACTACTTAATTGATGGGGACAGTATGATCCTTCTTAGTCTGTTTCATTTTCTAACAATGACCTAGGCAAAAGAAATGGTTTTGTTTTCACCTTCCCACAAAGTGAGAAAAAGCAGAAGTGCAATGACAAAGGGCAGTGGACTCCTGGTGCCAGTGTGGGACCACAGTGCTGAAGGGTGAGCAGAGGCCAAGTTCAGTGGGCCTGCCGTGACTGACCAGTCAGCTGCAGAAAAGTTTCCCTGTGGAAATGGAAGCTCAGAACTGCCAAGGGTTTTACTATTTTTTTTTTTTTTTTGAGACATTGTTCTTTTGGTAAAAAACAAAACAAAAGACAAAAGAAACAAAAAACAAACAATAAAAAACAAACATCAATGTAGACATCTAGATATTTCTAGGAAATTTTTAGATGTTTAAATATTTGCCAGTGTTTTGCGTAGTTTTCCAATTATATACGCTAGAAACATCATCCTTAGCAGCACCAGTGGAAGTTTCCAGACTCGCTGCCTCTTTCTCAGAGTTCTTTGGGGTGGTGTGCTTCACAAATAACAGTTGAAAGTAATAACTGCTTGCATTGTAAAACTTGGCTCTTCTCCAAGTCATGGAGCACTTTCATTGACAAAACAAGACCCACATCTTTGTTAATACTTTAGTGTCTTGCTGTCAGCCAGGAAAGCATTTGTGTTACAACTGTGCCCAGCGCAGGATCAAACAGCATGACTCCCTGCATGTGCAGGACAATGTTGTTCATTTCTGTGTGACAAAACAAGACCCACATCTCTGCAGGAGGCTCACCTCCACATCCTTTAGGAGTACTTTGTTTCTAAGAACAGGCAACCCCTTCCTGGTCACCCTCAAGATCTCTGGGTACTCCTCCCCACTTCAGTGATGTCCTTTGCCTACCCCGCTTCCTCTTTTTCTTTAATTATCTTTAATTTCCCTACTTATTCCAACTCTCCCCAGCATCACCATTTCCAACCCAGAAACAATGATGATGTCTTACTGGGGCCTTGTTTTCTAGGATATAGTCATCCATGCTTATCAGGGTAGATGCTGTATATATAAATAAATAAATTTAAATAAATAAAGTAAATAAATAATAAATGATATGAAAGACAAAACTCTGTCTTCCCAAAAGCAGATTCATAAATATCTTTAGTTTTGAGCAGTTTCTCTATAATACTTTTTTTTTTTTTTCTGGCAGGACTGGTGTTTAAGCCTGCACTTGCCAGGCAGGCACGTGTGCCACAGAGCTATCTCCCTGACTCCTATAATGCTTCTAGGTTTAGTTTTTCTTTATATTTATTCTGCTCATCTTTGTTAATACTTTAGCAGATACCTTGATGTTTTCCAGAAATTGATTAATTTTTAGCATTTACTCCTTCAACTATTTTATGGGTCCCTGTCCGTCGCCGTCTCCGTCCCGCGGAAGAAAGCACATGAACACCTTATCTCTGCTAACTCCTTTATTGGCTGGGCAGCGACCTCAATACATGTCCGTCCGACGCGGCTTCCTACGTGTCGCGCGCTTATCACTTCCCGTGCTCGGGCTTATAAGCAACATCTTAGCCAATAATAAGGTTACACGTGGGGATCGGCGATTGGGCAACAATAGGGAAGCATTTGTCAACTAGCATATTTGGAGTGGAGAAGAGACTGAGCAGGGTTCAGGAAGCAGGATATGGGCGCCATTTTGGGCACACACAATGGGCGGGGGAGCAGCAGAGGCGGCAGGGTATAGGCGCCATCCTGCATATCACGGCAGGCTCCCAACAGGTCCCCTTGTTTTTCTTTTTCCTCTTCAAGTAATTCAATGCTTGAGATTTACTACACATCACTGAGGAGTTTTTCAAAAATTTCCTTCCTTACATTCTTCTGTCCTAGGTTTTGTCTTCAAGTTTACTGATGTCTTTCTTCAGTATTTTACCTCTAATATTACACATCAGCCACTGCACATGTCAATTCTTCAATCTCATTTTGCTCCTTGCTTATGGTTTCCACTTGTTCCTAAAATTAAGCAATCTGTGAACTCACTGCATTCATCTTATCCTTTGCATTATTTAGGATTTATAATGGTTGTTTCACTTGTGCATGTTAACTGCAACAATGGACCCTCCTACTAGTTCTTTCTTCCTCTTTCATTTTTCACTTATTGATGAGAAAAAGTTTCAGGTACATCTTTGGGATCTGAGTCAGTCTGCTTTCCTTCAGATGGTGGCTGAGTTTTATCTGGTTATACTTAAATAAAACCCACGTTCCAGGGACTCTGTCACTTTCATGTTCTAGCTTTGTTAAGGAAAGCCTATACTAGGTCATGACTCTTACTGTAGGGCAAGAAATAGCCAACATTTTATGAAAAGCAGTAGTAAAATTTTTAGGCTTTAAAATGGTCTCAGTTATGGATTCATGTATTTTGCATACAGACCAGGTGAGGATTCTGGAACACAATTTGATAGATCTTACTCTAAGTCACATTCCTTACTCTTAGTATCTTATCATTTTGAAGCCCCAACAAATCTCCATAGACTCCAATAGCTCTCTGCAGTCCTGGGAATCACAGATAGCTTCACTGCTGGGACTCATGGAGCCTCACTCTGCTCACATGCCATGATTGTAATATATAGTGAATGTTTAAGAAATGAGAATTATTATAGTAGAAGACACATTACCAAAAAAAAAAAAGACACATTACCACTACTCTCCCACCCATATCACTCCACCTGCTTTTCACATATCTATCCCATTGTTCTTAACACTGTGTGAAGCACTTCTGGAAGTTCTCTTTCTTGAGTGTCTACAGTTCCATGTCACAGCTACCTCAATAGTCGCATCAATCCAAAGTGTTTGCCTTCCATGGTCAATTCTGGGGGAAGTCTTAGAAACTCTATAGTGTCAGATTCAATGAATAAGGTCGGTAAGGACAAACCATAAGGTTTTTATGAGCTTGACTTCTATTGCATGACAGTTATAAGTGGTATTCACTGATATTTTTCAATCACGTATCCTCAAAATAGTCATGAGAAAGGACATATGGAACTACCTTAGAAAGTAGGAAAAGCAATAGAGTAAACATGACTGAAATGAATATTCTGAGGGTGGCATCTTAGCAGTCAGAAAGGCATTAATTAAGCTTGGAAATGTTATCCTGGCCCTGAGGTAAATGGAAGTTGGGGTAATTTTGATGTATGCTTTTCCTGAGACACAGTAAGTGGAATGGGAGTACTATCAGTAATTATATCAGTTGTAATCACTATAATCAGAACTGTTCTTGCCAGTCATGGACATACGCATTCCCAGATGCAAAGGCATGCTGATCTCACTCTTGCACGTTGGTGTGTTGTGGAGAGGGATGCCCAGACTTGAAGATACCATGGATCTCACTGTTCTGCTCTCTGTTCACAACTAGCTATCTTGTCAGCTCTGGTTTTGTCACCTGCCATCAATCCAGTGTCTGTAGCTTTGGGTGACAGTCCCTAGATCCACACTATCTGAGCAGCAGAGGCAGTGGAGGACTAAATATCATCTATTTGAGCCCAGGCAACTTTTAGGCAATACCCTGAGCATGGTGCTCTCAGCTACTTAGAAAATTATGCTTCTGAAGGCTCCCAAAATCACTTCATACAAAAGAAGGTGGCTTAGTGTTTGAATATTTAGGACCAAATAACCAAAACTGGATCAACCATAATCACTTGAATCATAGCTCAGCTATCTTGCAAAGAGTTTAAAGTTTAATTCAGACATCTATAAAAATGCCTACATGTTGTCAAAACTATGCCCAAAGTTCTACAACCTTTTGAAATGATTCTATAAAATCTGCCCCCCAAATTTCAATCTCCATGATGTTTTTCAGCAGAATACTCTTTAGTGTGAAAATCTATGTGTAAAGGAGTCACGTTACAGGCACACAGAATTCACAAAGCATGCAATTAGGTTCACTTTCAAGAGGGCTACCATAATCTTAAAAACAGCTTGTAAAGTGAGGAATCATATAGAGAAAATATAAATGTTCGCAGTGTAGCAGCAGATACATTGGCTTCGTTGTACAGGAATAGGACACAGTCCCATTACGACCTTCCCAACCCAGCACACTTCCTAGCTCTTTGGAGATGAAATATTAGCAAATTCTCTCTATCAAGTAAATGTTTGTTTTTAAAAAATGAATAAAAGATAATAAAAGAAAATGAGAGACAAAGAAAAAGGCCATAGGGTTGACCTGCTACAATTTTGTATATGGTTAAATTTCTAAATTTCTGGGTCAAAATGTGCAATTGTTTTTTTTTTTTTTTATCTATAGAGATTTATTAGAATATCATGATTGATTGATAGAAAATAACAATTTTATGCTAAGTCTAAGGCATTTGATATCCAGAAATACAATGATGTTAATCTCAAGTATCTATGGTATAGAGTAATAATATCACTAAGCTTCTCTTCTAGAGGATTAACAGCTTAAGGTTGCAGAACAAAAATTAGAGAAAAAGAAGGGCTCAAGATAGCCAATATTTTGGCCCTAGCCCTTCAAGGTCAGTGAAGACTTAGGACATAAGAGAACCTGTACTGTAACATTGTATAACTCAGTGGTGTCCCAAATTTTCTGTTAAAAGAGATTATGGGACCACAGAAGAAAGAGATTGACAATATATAGTGTGCCTAAGGAGAGTCACCTAGAAAGAAAACATTCTATCAGGCTTTAACACTGCAAGCTGGTCAAGCAATGGCCGTGACTTATCCGGAGGGCTGACTTTGACAGAAGTTCTACAAAATGCTGTACATGGTTTCAAGGTAAATCCTGAGGGGATTTGGCTGACTATGTGAGATACAAAAGTTGCATGTTTTGTTATAGAGGTCTTGCTTTAACTTGGCTTTTAACTATCTAGCAGAAAAAGTTGATCACGTGGCATAAAAAATAAAGCTAGGTTAGAATGCTGAGCTATAAAAGGCTCAAGTCAACATCTTCTAACATTGCCAGTTTCACTGGTAACCCACTACTATTATGAAATATTGGACTATAGATATAACTACTTTCTCTTAGCTCAATGAGGGGAAATATTTGTACCAATGGTGTTTAGAAAAGTTATCATGTCTGCTTCTTGTGCTCTGAACAACTACTATGGAGACAAAATATGCATTGCATTAATTATTGTGGCTGTCCTACTAATGCATTTCGAAACTGTCTCATTGTTATTTCTTATTGAAAGTAATACAACTTTTAAGAATGTATCTATTTCCAAGTCTGCTTAATAGTCCAGGCATCCCTACAAGAAGAGCAGTGATGTGTTCCCAGAAAGGAAAAGGAGTTTGCCAAAAGAATGACCACTCATAGGCAAGCATGATGGGAAAATCCACTACTCTGAAATCCTTGCTTGAGTCAGTTGTTAAGAGATGATGTCTCTCCTTATGGTGAAGTTACACTTTACTTTTAGTTTCTCCTAGAGGCAGAGTTGGTTATGTTTGGGAGATGAGCTAAGGCAATTACAGCAGGAGGATGAGAAGGTAAGCCATGGTGTATGGGGAAGCTACTGAGGCAGGGCCACTGAGGTGGAGGGCAGAGGGTTAACATGTGGGCCATACCTTGAACAGCTCCTGTATAGATTTTATGCACCTCAGCTTACATTACTATTAACTTAAAATAGACATTTTTCAATCTATTTGACTTCTCATTAGATATTGAAAAAGACATTTCACTTTAAACTAGATCATATGGACTCCTGATATTTCAAGTACAATCCTGGACATCGGTTTTCATACTTTTTAATAAAATTTTCCCTTTTTTATAAGCTAGTATAGAGAAAGTAGCTCTGAAAGAAATTAACTATGAACCTTTACTCAGAAAATGCTCAAACCATTTGGTTAGTACGTAAATATCTAACCATATTAAGAGAAGTTTTTCATTTGTCCTAGCTGGAATCTGCAAAAACTTGGACACAGTACTAGGGTCAGGTCCACCTTCCAAAGAAATAAACACCAGATGCTTCTGTCATGTTCATCTCAAAGTGGGATTAAGTACTTCAGCTCCTTTCCCCAAAGTGAGTCCATCATTACTTTGAGCTTGGGTAGTCTGGGTGGACACTGAAGTGGTAAAGCGTCGTGGTCCAAACAAGTCTTGATAGGAGAATCTAGATGCAGGATTAATTTGTAGTTGCCCCTTTATGTCAGATTATTGGACATAAACACCATCTATGGTGTGGATGGAGATTTGCCTTGCCCGTTTCTCATGTGTCTGGTAGGTGACCGGATCCTGGCAGCCTCGGACTCATCAGAGAATTGGCCCACAGATGAGTTAGTTCCTTGCTCGTTAGCTATTAGGAAGTAGGGCCCTGTTAGAAGTGTGCAGCAGTGGCATGACCTGAAAGATTCGCCTGCCCCCCCACCCGGGCCCCTGCCTTCTTCTTCTCTGCATTATAGTCACCACAGCCTGAGCAGCTCTCTTCCACCAGACTCTACTACCATGTCACTCTGCCCCGAAGCCAGTGGCACATGAATTGAAACACATGAAACTGTGAGCTAAGGTAAGTCTCTTCTCCTTGAAGTTCTATGTATTTAGTAGGGGGTTTTGTCCTAACGGTGAAAAAGTGTTTGAGGTACCCTTTCTTTAGTTCTTTATAGGCACTGACTAAAGAGAACCTTTTCATGAATCACTATATAATACAATTAGCATATCAGTTGTACCAATTAAAAGAGGCTTTAAGACTTTTAAGTCTGTGCTACTAGTACTCAGAAATATTTTAAATGTTGGAAGCACGTCTTTCATCTTGGAGTGAATTCAGCCACTTCCACTGACCAAAGATACCTGAATTTCTGGGTATAGAGCTGTACACATCATTTGAAAAAAAAAAAAAACATGAGCATTAGAGCCTTACAAAGAATGGCAAGTACTGTCTGATCTCACTTAGGGTGCAATCGAGAGATGGAGAAGTATTACCATTAGAAGTGGGGAGCAGAATGGTAGTTACCAGATGGGAACTGGGGAAACTGAAATGATGTTTGAGGGATTGGTTTAAGAGCTCTGCTTTGTGTCATGCTGATTGCAGTTAATTACAATGTATCTCAGTCCTTAAAACTGCTAAGAGTAGATTTTAAATGTTCATACCATATTTTTTTTTTTTTCAAAAGAAAATACTAGAATCTCAGATAGAGGGCTGTTTAGCTACAAAGGAACATTCAAGAAGCACATGGAAATTCCTGAGGAAGCCGATGAGCACAGGAGGCAGATTCACAGAGGATGCTCTCAGAAGGAAGAGAGGTCATGGGGAGCTCATGGGGTCACAGTTGTGTTCTAACTATGATGGGTAGGGTAGGGCAAAACAGCCTACTTGGCTCTGTCAGTTCTTTTCAGAAAGGACAATATGAACAATTCCTTCCTCTGGTGTAAGTCACCCTGGCAAAAGCAAAATTCTTAGTTGTACTGGAAACACTAAAATATTAAAGATTAGAATATTAAATTTTCACCAAAAATACATGTCTGTTCATTTTGATAAGGTTCTATGTGAGGCTTCATGGAGAACTGGTCCCCATGAGACTATGAAATACAAAGATGGAACCACAAGATTGAAGCTCACACACACACACACACACACACACACACACACACACACACACACACTTGTTCCTTCCTGCCCACCTCAGCCATTCAAGGACAAAGCCCATGAAATTTGTGGGATACCAAGAGGAGTTACAAAAGTCAAGGATGTACTTCTTACCCTGAAAGACTTTACTTTTCTGTTTCAGAAAATAAAGAACTGCCGGGCGTGGTGGTGCACGCCTGTAATCCCAGCACTCGGGAGGCTGAGGCAGGAGGATCCGTGTGAGTTCGAGACCAGCCTGGGCTACAAAAGTGAACTCAAGGCCAGCCTCAACTGCATAACGAGACCCTGTCTCAAAAAGACAAAAAAAAAAAAAAGAAAATAAAGAACAACTTCTACATGTACCTTAGTTGGCCTTAAATTACAGAGTAAAATATCCATAGGGCACAGGATGTATAGTTAAGCAAAAGGGACAAATGCATATTAGAATTAAGTATAGAGTTTTGGGTTTGTTTTGTTGATTGGTTTGATTTTACTAGTAATGACTTGGACTAACACACATGTTCTGGGTTAGGTGACATGCACACTGGAAATCTATTTTTTTTTTTTTTTTTTTTTTTTTAGAATTGTGGAGGCCAGAAGTCTGCAATCCAGGTGATAGTGTGGTTCATTTCTCCAAAGACTTCTCTTCGTGCCTGTAGGTGCCACCTTCTCTCTGTGTCACCAAAGGGTCATAATCATTCCTTTGCATGTGTCTGGGTGCTAATTTCCTCTTCTGCTGGGGACACCAGGCATATCTAATCAGGTCCCACCAACAAAGCCTCACTTAATCATAATCATAATCATAATAATGTCTTCATATTAATCTCCAAACACAGTCATATTCTGAGGTTTTGGGAGTCAAAACATCAACAAAGGACTTGCAAGGAAACATAGCAATTAATAACAACATAGCGACTCAGTATCTTCACAATATTTTGCCAGCTAAATTTTAAAATTAGTATTCACAATCTAAGAAATAAGTTAGAAAAAGATATACTTTGGGATCCATTTCTACATTTTTCTTTTTCAAGACAGGATCTTGCTATGTAGCCTTGAATTCACTATGTAGCCCAAACTGGGATTGAATTTATGGCAGTCTTCCTGCCTCTGTTTTCCCTGTGCTGGAATTATAGGTGTATACAACCATGCCAAGCTCATCTCTAAATATTTGTTCTACTAAGTCTGAAAAAAAGATGAAAGCAATGGGGTTCTTTACGAACTTTCAGTGTGATCTTTGAAAAGTACTCAAAGTGCACTCTGCATTATGTCAGAGTGGTGTATGATGCCCTGCTCCTCTGCCTCCATTTCTGTAGGGCTATGGGTGGTCTCACATGAAGAGGACACAGTGCTCTTAAGACCTTTAAACACAGGAACCCCCCATCTCTCCCTGTTCCTCTCTGGCTCATGAAACTCACCATCTGCCCATGGAAATGAGAAGATGTAGACAAATCACCTCACACCGTGTGTGGCATACATGGATGATTCCTTTCCCTCGCCTGACAACACTGGTACACAGTGGCAAGCCACAGAGGCATCAGGAAAATATTACAGAATGGGACGAGGGTCAGCTTTTATTAAACCTCTCACCAGAGTCTGGATGCTGCAATTCTCCAAGTTTACATATTTCCCCAGTGTATCAGGAGGGTGTCTTTGATCATTGGAAGAAAAGGAATGAGTTCTAATCGAGTTGAGCAGGAAAGGAGATCACTCAAAGGATATGAGGCAGCCCATGGGATGGAGAGATGGATAATCAGGTTTAAATATATGAAGAGAGGGATGAGGGTGGATCTGGGTTCCAGCTAGGGGAAGTACCTCTCTGTCCAACTTACAAAGATGTCACAACTAAAGGAGCCCTTACTCTATCTTTCCTTTCCTTTCTTTTCCTCTTTCCTCTCCTCTCTTCTCCTTTCCTTTCCTTTCTTTCTTTCATTCTCTCCCTCTCCCCTCACTCTGGTTTCTGGAGGAATCCAGGGACTCTGGATAGATTTATCTCCCTAACCTATTATTATTATTTTTTCTTTTTTTCTTTTTTATTGTAGGAAAAGGATTTGCTGACTCACCAAGTTACCTAGGCTGGGCTAGAATTTGCAGACCTCCTGCTTACTTGTCCAGAGTGCTGCGATTACAGACACACATCCCAGTGCTGGCTCCAGATTTCTAATCATACCTTTTCTTTGTTACCTTGCCTATCATCACCCACAGTCTCAGCAGAGAGAAGCTGACTGGCCAGTCTTAGTCCAGTCTACATCCACTGGCTGGGGAGGGGTGTTGCTGTGTCTCCCCGCAAGACTACACAAATGAGGGAAGAGAAGGAACCCCAAAAGGGTGCTGGTTACTTCATTGGAAAAATGCTTGCTGCCTGCCAAGGATACATGTGTGCTCCCTGGATCCATCATTCCCCCTACATACATGCTCAACTTCGATAACCTTGATCTCTGCCCACAAATGAGAGCCGGAGGCTTTGCTAACTCATTGCCATTTTCCTTAGGGCCACGGTGAGCTGTGCCTGTGCCATTAGGATGGAAGAAGCTGTGCCCCTTTCACTCATCCCCACTGGAGCATGTGGGCCCCCTCCTCCTCCTGACACGTGCTTACCTCCTCCTACCCGCAAGGAGAGAAAACTACAGATGTCCTATTTATGTGTCTCCTTCCCCATTAGATTTCCCTAGAAAGGATCTTTTTCCCATTTCTGCCGGAGTGGTATTTAGGCCTCCAAAGCACAGAGCAAGAGGACGAGTCTTTGCTGAGGCATCAGTCATAGAAATGAGGAGCAGCTATGACAAAGTGAAATGTCAGCATTATTAGCAGTTTGCTCGGAGCTGTTTGATATTGATTTAATGATCAAACAAGAAATGGGACACATTTGCCCTGCAAAGGGGCACGAGGCCTGGGAATAATGGCTGAAATTAATGCCAGGGATAGGAAGCATACATATGAGACCAAGTGTCCTGAATGTGACCACTTGGGGTTTTTTCCAGAAGAAAGTTGTGAAATGCTTGTGAAGACTCGAAGAGGGATACGTTATGAACATATATGTGAATTACAAGGTTCTGGCTCAGAGCCAGCAAGATAGCTGAGGGGACTAAGTACCTGTTTAGGCTATCATAGGGGCCACATTTTGATCCCCAGCACTGTATACCCTGCTGGCCCCACTCCCATGGCGCATTAAGCCTGTGACCAAGTCCAGCGGTGGTGGTACATGCCTATAATCCCAGCACTGGGGAGGCTGATGACAGGAAGATCACTACGAGTTCCAGCTGCGTAGTGAGATCCAGTACCAAATACGTAAACTAAAAACAAACCAAAAGGATTCAGACTCAAGAAAGAAGGAAGGTCAGTTCTTGTGCATTTATTATTATTATTATTAATTATTATTATTTTGTATTTTTTAGTAAAAGCCTACAGAGTCTACAGGGTCTCACTATGTAGACTGGTCTTGCAGTGATCCGCCTGTGTTCAGACTCTGAAATAGCTGGGATTACAGGTGCATGTCACCACCGCCCAGTCTCAATCACCCTTTCAGCACACCCCAGGAGCAAGGCCTGCACAGGAAGCCAGAGATTGAACCCCACTGCTGCACCCTGCCTAAGCAGGTGCTTTAGTTCACCGAGATATTTGGCTGGCCCTTACATTTCTTTTATTCATATGCTACAGTGAAGTGGGGGAAATTAAAACTTGTACATTTTAGACAGATTTCTTTTTTCATTTTAATTTCTTAAAAATCTTTTACTTATTTATTCAGTTGATACAAGGTGTGGTTATGTAGTTCAGATGCATAGTAATCCTCCTGTCTCAGCCTCCCCAGCCCTGGAAATACAGACATATGCCACCACACCCAGTTTTATGGCCAGCATGGCACAGCAGGTGTACCTGGGCTGGCATGGGATGTGGCTCTGGGGACTGGATCCAGGTCCTGTGCTTGCCAGGCATGCACTTAGACAGCCAAGCTGTCTCCCTAGCCCTGGACTAATTTCTTGATCCATTTCTTTTTACCTTTCAATTAGCTTCCTAGCAAAAATTAGGGACTTGCATGATATTGGTAGGGCAGAATGTACAGGGTTCAACAACTTTTTATGGGCTTATGAATATCAGATTTCAGAAGGGAAGCAGTTTTTCGAGATTATCTGGTGGACTGAATTTCTGTACCTTCTGGAAATAGAGAGCTGATGACTTTGGGACAAACTGCCTTTGCTTGAAGAAAGTAACAAAGATGGGGCTATTAACTGCATAAAATTAAACCATGGAAACACCCATGAGTTTCTTTCTTGTGTGTACCCATGTGCCTATACACATGCACACACACACACACACACACACACACACACACACACACAAGTACTATAGAGAGCATCTGTGTGAAATGAAGGATGCTGATAGTAGAGATCTCAGGCCTGTGTCCTGAGGATCCTACCCCGGATTGGGTAGGATCTTTGCTAAAGTCTGAGTATGGCTGATTCTATGGATATTTAGGTAGAAAAGGGCTCATTTTTCCAGAAAGCTTGTTAGAAGAGGGAAAAAAAACCAAAAGGGAAATCGCTGAGGCTGGTATCAGGAAAAGGATTATTTTAGTGCAGTTAAACAACAGTTTACCAAGGACGCACAATAGGACACCTTTGTGGGAAAATGTCACCCTTCTTGGGGGCGCTCCAGAAATCCCTTGCTAGTGTTGTTCTTCTGGAGACTGATGGGGTTATGATATTTTAGGACTGGACCATAAAATTAAACATAGTTTTATTTTGTATCTCAAATCCTTATCTCATTTATGATTGTTATTGAAAAGCTACCTCATTTGGAAATGGGGGAACTAGTTAATTAAAAGCCTTTGGAGGAAAAGAATCCCTTGTAAAGTGATACAGAAATGCATTCAACCTTTTGTGTCAGTGTGAAATGTGTATTAATTTGTCAATCTCTGACAATAGTTTAGGGCTCTTGTTGGAAATAATATTTCTGCAGATGGAAATCCCTCAAAAACCTTCCCATAAAAATTTAACAAATTTAATATCCATCCGTGGTTAGTCAACTATGGCCCTGGTGTATGTTCTTGCAAATAACATTCTGTTGGAACACAACGTCAATTATTCATTTTGTCTATAGCTGCTTTTCTGGACAATGGCTGTGCTGAGTGGTTGTGATGGTCGTCCTACGACCTGTCAAGACTAATACAGTCATAACATGGTCCTCCGCAGAAGCAAGTTTACCCACCTCCGTCTAGCTCACCACTCTGACTTTGTTTATGGTACACAAGAACATCTACATCCACCTTAAAGCCTCTGATTACAGAATCTCTTCAGATTTTTTGAAGGCTTTGCTCCCCTAATACTTTACAGTCCTCACGCGCACAGCTAATTAAACTAATTTTTGAGGCTTGCCTTCACAGAGTGTTTCCAAAGCACTTAACTTAGTTTTCACAGAAACAGCTCTTTTTCTTACCAAGCTCATTTTTCATCAGTTTCCATGATATTCCACTAAATAATGTAATTATAATAACAAGTGCAGCTGGCAGAAACAGCTCTGGGAACAAACACAACTGACTCTTGGCAAGCAGACTCCAAAGCAGCGAAGAGCAAGGTAAACTTGCATGGAGCAG
This sequence comes from Myocastor coypus, assembly GCA_004027025.1. Lineage (NCBI taxonomy): Eukaryota > Metazoa > Chordata > Mammalia > Rodentia > Myocastoridae > Myocastor > Myocastor coypus. The sequence goes on from PVJA010000297.1 coordinate 164,512, forward strand.
CCCTGCCCAGGGTGTCCTGGCTCTCCACCAACAGGCTGTATAGAGGGACTGGATAGAGCGGGTTAATCCAGTGAATCTGATACGTGGAGGGCAAGGAGTAAGCTTCATGTACCGATGCCCCTTCACTCAGCAGTTCTTGATTCGGGGATTTCTTTTCTTTCACTGGGACCCGTTCTTTCTTTTATACTATGGTTGTTGACAAATGTTTCCTTACCTCTACTCTGCAAAGTATAGGGAAACAAGAACTCCATATGTATTGTATTATTTTATCTTCATCTAGCACAGTAAATAGCCTCGTGGTTCATGCTGAGACATATTTCTTAACTAAATAACTGAATGGACACTGGCATTCCTATAATGTGCCATCCTGAAACTACTCTCAAGCAAATATAAGACTTGTGAGCCACCATACTTACTGGGTAGGGAGCGCTTACATTTCCTTCCTTGCTGTTTTTACAGCCACTGAGAAAGATCTGGACTCTGAAAGGGAGAGCAGAGGAAGGCACCTCTCTGGTTCTGATAGCTTAATTCCAGGCAGCCTACAGGATGGACTGTGTTACCCAGATGAAGCCAAAGGGTTTACACCAAGATGATGATTAACAATTTGCATTCTGTGATCCACATCACTCCTGTATCTTGCAGAAATGAGAAACTTGCTTCTCATTGGAAAATTAAATATTGATAACACAGATCTACTGCACAACATCTTTTACAGGCTGGCACTGCTGTGGTTACTGTGTTGCTAAAACTTCAGTCATTTGCATTCACATATCACCATTTTTGCTATTGCTGTGGCAATCTGGAACATTATCTAGTTAATATTTAGCTTTTTTAAAAAAGTATTATTTTTAGGGCCAAGGAGATAGCTCTGTGGCACAAGTGCCAGCCTGGCAAGTGCAAGGTCATGAGTTTGAACCTCGTTCCCACAAAAAAGTCTTATCTTTAATTTAAATAAATGTATTTGCCAAGAAAACTCTGTAGGACCACTGTAAATGGAAAATTAGCATTCGTAGTCATTAATAAAAGCTAATGGAAAACAAAGACATTGAAATATAAAAACCATTAAAAACTTTCTGTATCCATTGCATCTAAGAATCTCTCATACATTAATTATAGGCACACATGTATATAAACACACACACACACACACATACAGACACAGACACACACATTAAAATATGTGCAATTGTTATCACATACAAATGAGGAATGGGAGGTACAAAGGATCTAAGTAACATGCTAAAAAGTACTAAATTGGGAAGTTTAGATTTTATCTCATCGGGCCTAGCTCCAGGCTCCTGTTTCTTAACTACTATATTTTACAGACTTTTTTTTTTTTACAGTCTATATAGATGCTCTGGCTGCTGCAGGCTGCAAACCTGGGGCACACACTTTCTTTCCATTAGAAAGAAACCTTAGAAAGTGTTAGAGCCTTGTTCAAGCTCATTGACATAAAAAAAAGGATTGAGAAAGAATTAAAAAGGGAATAACTTTCTCTCTAAGTGATTTACCCTTTCTGAAAGATGTGGTACTCACTTCTAAAACATGTGAAATTCACACAGAGTAAGTGTCATGCTCTCTGGGAAACACTAAGTTGGAAGGTGGGTGTAGTGCACACATTTTTCAGGATCTGTTGCTCAGCTCTGAGTCCATGTGGAGTGGGCCCAGTGAACATGTTTAGGAGCATGTGAAGGTCTAGCAATGGCTTCAATTCCCCGATAAAACAATCTTTCCTTTGATTGATGGCTTTGGTAACCAAGTCTATATATATACCACTTCTTTGGAAGATCTAATTGTACCAAGGTGAACAGCTGATCCAAGTTGGGCCAACTGGGCTCCTTTTCCAGAAATCTGTAGTCATGACACATTGATAGTCCCAACATCTAAGAGAAGTGTTGCAGTATAAACCGAACCCCAAGGCATGGAATATGTCAACAGTATACAACTATGGAGAGAAGCTTTCCCAAATGAAAAATCCAGAACGAAGTTCCAAAGAAAGACAAACACAAGAGAGAGAAACAGAGCACTATGAGACTTTGGACAGCTTTCCAGCTCTTCGTGTCTGGTTCTCAGGAGATTTCACTGTCTGTGTTTCTGCTCAGGTTAGCCCAAATCGGCCTCCATCATTCACATGGAAACAATCATAATGCAAGCAGAAGCAGATCTCTTTTGCACCTAATGCTGAGCTATCAACTAAATACCTCTCCACTGAGTTGTCTTTCCATGTAAGTAGTGATTTGCATCCACACGCACAGTGTGTCCCCATTCCATGGAGTGGTATGTATAGAAAAAAGAAAAAGGAGAGAATCACTGGGAATGGCACCATCTTAACAAGAGACAGCCTTGTTGAATATGAGCCACACTTGTTTTTGAAGTACTTCAGATAAATCATTGTCTCCATTCAACAATGATAGGAGCAAAGAAATCCCATTTTACACTCAGGGAACTGCAGCTCTAGGAGACAGGGAGCTGGGATTTGGTACAAAAATGCCTTCTCATTTAACTAAGAGAAAGTAGTGAATCAATCTCAGGAGCTTATGTTTTCTGCATTCCCAACCCCTATAATATTTTTGGGAAGTGTGACTTAAGTACAAAATGCATTTGGAAGAGTTAAAAAAATAGTGTTTATTGAAAATACTAATGCTTAATTGTTTGATCAGTCTTACATGCTTACGACTGTCGGTCTATGCTGATTTGATGATGAAAATATGTAATGCAACCATTGTTAAATTTTTCTTCCTTTGAAATTCTGTACTATATATACTCTTACCTGTTACTGTTTTTTTTTTCTATTTTTGTTCCTGCTACTTTTACTGTTTAAAAACAAAGTTGAGAAAATAGTTGTATACATAGTCCAATATTCTATAATCTCAGTGGGTTACTGGAAGAACTGGCAATGTTGGAAGCTGCTGATTTAAGGCGTTTACAGCTCAGCATAATGATCTACCTTTACATTTTATGCGTCTTGGTTAAACTTTTTTGCTGGGTGGTTAATGGGACAACAATATGCATTGTATCAAATATTGAGAATATACTACCAACATGTTTTGAAACTGTTGCATTGTTATTTTTTATTAAAATAAAGACAAAAAAGAAGTGGGATTTGGAAGCCCCCTGCCCCTGCTTCCTTTGCCAGCTTTTAGGCCATGCATTCATCATGCTGCTCACGATTTGAACCCAAATGGGAGCTATGCCTTTGCCTATCCAATAATATTCTAATCAAATTTGTCACCAGGTCCAAAAACAAAGTTCAATATTGATAGAATCAAAGATCCCTTGTAACAAAATGCTTAATACATGTTAAGTAAAATGAGCATTCGAATCCTTCCAACCTATGTCCATCCAATCTTTCCAACTAGGGACACTAACGTCTTTTAATTTCTCTCTTACTTGTTTATTTTTTCCATCTGTAGGTTCTATATGCCAGGAAGTCAGATGTTTAGTGGAATTATGACAACTAGACAAGTATCATTAGCATGATCCAACTGTGGTGGTTAGCAGTGCTCTCATGGCAGGCTGGTAAATGTAGCCAATAAGACCAGGAGCACTTAATCCAGCTCTGATTGGCCATCTCCCTACACAGACTGCATGCAAGAATCTGAAATGTAAGCTCAGAAGGTGGTTAGGTTCCCACTATGAGTAGATGGAGAAAAGTGGGGAGGGGACAGTGATATGCTTTCTGTTGTATAGGTTTCTCATTAGCAATGTGAATCATAGCCAATAATTTCCAGAGAAGAGTCAACTACCTGTTTGGAATAAACAGCTGAAACAGCTCTTTTCTGGAAAGGGTGCAGATTAGGTAGCTCATGGTAGGGTCTCTGGAGTCAAGCTGGGTGCAAAGTTGAGGGTGTCATGCCTCATGCGTATAGCCAATGTGAGGGAGAAACAAAAGCTGCAAGCAGGACAGTTAGAAAGAATGCACAGAGCAATAGCTGGGCGTGGTGAGGCACGCCTGTAATCCCAGCACTCAGGAGGCTGAGGCAGGAGGATCAGTGCGAGTTTGAGACCAGCCTGGGCTACAAAAGTGAGCTCAAGGACAGCCTCAACTGCACAGTGAGACCCTGTCTCAAAAAGACAAAAAAAAAAAAAGAATGCACAGAACAAATAACAAAGATCAAGTCAAGATGATTAGAATAGGACCGGGTTTGAAAAGAGTGATATGTAAGATGCACAGCTGGCACAGCTGGAGTGGATGTGAAATTGCACAAGGCAGAGTCAGGAACTTGGCAAGGATTTATCTACATGTCACTCTCACAGCCATACATGAGAGGTAAAAGGAAGTAATGAAGGACTTGCTGGATACCAGAATCAAGAACCACATACAAGACCCATTTGAATTCCTTTGGTAGCATTGCATTGGGTACATAACACACCCACTTCCTTTCCTTCTTTCTATTTAAAGAAATCCAGTTTTTGGCTTGGTGACAATATTTTACCTTGAGGGATGAATTCTGACTGGTGTAGCCAATCATTGCAACACTAAATCTTTTTGTCAGTGATTGATGCAGAGATTGGCCAATGAGATCAAAGAGAATTGTGAAGAAAAGCCTTCTAGGAATGAGTTTTCTTCCAAAAAAATTCAAGAGCCATAACTGGAAAGTTCATCTTCCCCTTTCTTTCTGATGAGACTGCAGTCACATAAGAAAGTGCTATTGGGTGACACACAGCCATATTGGAAGAAGGAAAGGGCCAGAGAAGCACAGAAATTTCAAAATGCTGCCTTGGTAGCAAAATGTGCAGAATTCTCCCTTGAGCTGCAAGATGAGTAGATGTTTTTATCATTTACATACCTGCTAGTCTTCTTTTCTACAACTTCAGACAGTAGCATCCTAACAGACAAGACTCCTAACTGTCAAGTCTTTCTCATAGTACCTTCTGCAACCAACAGTGTGCAATGACAAGTGAGTTTGAGAAAAAGTTGTGCTCCTTCCATCTCTCTCTCTATTTTACCTGTGGACACTAGACTCCTAAGAGTCAATTTCCTAAGAAATTTGCCAACTATGACTTCTTTAAATTTTCTTTACTTTTGAATTTTCTGAATTTATTATCATAGAATTTTTCTTGCATCTCTTAATTTTACAGATTGAGCCCTTCACGGTATCGTTTTCAAAACATCAACAAGTTTTGTGAGAAAAATGAAGGCTGCAAGAAGGAGTTGGCTGTGGATAATGGAATCCCTACATGGTGTCCAGGTACACAAAAGGAAGGGGGCAACTGTACCTCTCTGCATTATCTGCTCTACCCAGGATGTAAGAAAAGGTGGTGGGCTTGACAAATACCCATTTGCATCAGTACATTCTGACAATGCACCCAGATATCCACATGAAGGAGTTCAAGTACAGTAAAACCATCAGAGAACCTTACACTCATCCTGTGCAGCAAACATTGAAAAACATTCAATTGCTGCACCTAAAACATATTTTAAGGGTGGCTGAAAGACATTCTTAAATGACGCTGATATCTAAATAGATATCCTTGTAAGGAAAAAATGAGATTAAGGAAAGTACGTTTCCCTGAGATGCCTGGGTATTAGCAGTTAAGTTTCAGATTTCTTGTAGAGACCCTAAAAATCAAGTGCCTCCCATGAATTAAAAAAATGACTTAAAGGAGTTTTCCTTGGATATAATAAAAGGGATGAACATGTATGACAGAGAAAGGAGAGAAGCAAGAAAGGGAATTAGAGAGGAGGAGAGCAGAAAAGGAGGAGTAATAAGAGAATGTCAATAAGCAAGACAGAAGTGTCAGAGATGGGCTTCCTGCCATGAAAAATGGCACTGGAGTCTTCCAGGGAGACCTAGGTATCTAAACCAAATGAGAAGGAAAAGCTTTCCTGCCTTCCCTTTGGAGCCATTTAAATTAAACCACATAAACCTGTATTTTATCCATTCAAAAGCATTATCTACTGATTTGAAACACAAATCAATCTAAAAAGCAAAAATGACCATTACAACATTAGTAACCAATAAAGCACATGCCTACGGTGTCAGAGACGATGCTTGGGATGGAGGTGGGGGTTACAAGAGCCACAGTGGGAGCCAAAGTAATAATAATCCATTATCTCAAACCACTGCTTGACTTCATTCAGCAGAGAAGGGGAGGTTCCACTCTTGCTGGCCACACCCTATGGACATGTCCTCAAGAATGAAAAATTACCCTTCAGACTGCAAACAACCACCTCATCAACTTCTTCATCCTTCATTTGCCAGGCGAGTCTCATTTGCCGCACAGATTTCAATATTATCTTAATTCTCTGGAACTTATCAGGCACTTCTGGAGACAAAAAGCATACATTTCTCTTTAGGTAGCACTGCCCTAGTTCTGGCCATCATCCCCCTCCAAGTAGGAAGAGAAATCTAAAGTTGCAATGCATTATTTACTACAATAAACCAGTAATTCAGGCTGCAGGGGGAAAGCAACCAGAGAGCTCAGAAAAGCTTAAAACATCTTGAAGGCTGTTTCATGAAAGAGTCGGAACCAATGTTGGCACAAGTGTTTAGGAGTGCAGCGGATAGAGATGAAAGGTTAATAGAGAGAGCCATGCCAGGACAGCACATAAATACTTATGCATAAAAGGAAAAGAAACCTCAACTCACAGTCTAGGCTTCATGAAACCAGATGCTGTTGTTTGTTTTATATAAGGGCTTAACAAACCCGAAGCCAATTGCAACTGCAAAATAGAACACTACAAACCACTGCCATCTTGAGATTGTTACCAAGCAGATGCTTTGAAATGCAACAAGGCGGTATACAAAGGCCTTTGACACACGCAACAAATAATTCTTACAAGACATCATGGAGACTAGTAGTCCCCCAACTCCAAACCTCACTGCTGAGGCATGAAAAGCAGCAAGTTATTTTTCACCTTCATAACAGAAAGCATAGATAGAAGTCCCACTGTTCAGTAAAAACTCCATCAGTGACATTGGAGATAGGTTGATCATTAATGCAAAATCTTCCTGTGCAAATCATAGACACACTTTATTTTATCTTTTTTGCAGGACCGGGGTTCAAACTCACAACCTTGCACTTGCCCAGCAGGCGCTTGTGCCTTGGAGCTATCTCCCCAGCCCCCAGATTTTTTTTTGCAGGACCGGGGTTCAAACTCACAACCTTGCACTTGCCCAGCAGGCGCTTATGCCTTGGAGCTATCTCCCCAGCCCCTCTCAGATTTTTTTTTTTTTTTTCAGGACTGGGGTTCAAACTCACAACCTTGCACTTGCCCAGCAGGCGCTTGTGCCTTGGAGCTATCTCCCCAGCCCCCTCAGATTTTTTTTTTTTTTTTTTTAGACACACTTTAAATAAACAAATGGACAAGAAACACAGTTACGGAATTCTGATATTTCTTTAAGCTCTCGCACAAGAATAATATCCAACTGAGGTGTCACAAAATGCAGAACAATGCCACTAACTCTACTAATAAGCAAATAATTTCTTTCCATCCAAGGAACACTTTTTACATCCAATACACTTAAGTATGGAACAGCTCCTTCTGCTATCTAGGTAAGCAAATGACACTAAAGTCAAAAGGCCCACGGATGATTTGAACTCTTGTAGAAAATGTCCTTGACATATGAATTGCTTGTTCACCCCAATCTACAAAGAAAGTACATTTTAGCCACTCAGCAAACAGGCTGGTATTCACATTATGAAGGCAGTGGGGCATCCTTTTGACCTTTGTTATTATTTAGACCTCATGTTGTACACTGAAAAAGTACAATGATATCAAACAAATTCCAGAACAGAAGTATTTATTGCTGAATCTAAATCAAAAAATCCATACTACTATAATGACACTTCAAAAGAAGATATACTGTATTTATCTGCTCAATCAATACTAAATTAGCTGGGATAAATATTTCCAACTCTACCAGTCTTAAGATGAAGGCTGTTATTTAGAGCCTGCGTCCTGGGAGAGATGAGGAAGTTTTTGCTTAGCACACAGAACTGAGGACGGGGAGGCATTCTGCCAGCAGGTGCACCTACCCTTAGCTGCTCTCTTTCACAATTCATCTGTTGCCTCGAAACCTAAAAAGAGGAAGAGAACAGGGAAAGTCAGCAAGCTCTGCATGAAAAGGCACAGGAAAGAAAATAGATTTACTTGTAATCCAAGAAAATTCAGAATTAATTCATTATGCAGTTGAATTTTCTTATGTTGACACCGTCTAAGCTTCACTTAGACTAGGGTGAATGGGAGACTTGAAGTTGCAGGAGGGGAGCAATACAGAAGAGAAGATGGGGAGCAAAGTCTTTGCAGAAGGAGAGCTCCTGTTTTGCTATAAAAACCTGTCTTAGGGCCAGCCAGAACTCAGTGGAGTAAAGTACCTGCTCAGGCAGACACAGGGACTGGGCTTCAATCCCTGGCTTGCTGTGCTGGCCCTGGCCCCTGGGGCACACTGAGATGGTGACTGAGACTGGGTATGGTGGTTCATACCTGTAATTCCAGCGCTTAGGAGGCTAAAAACAGGAGGGTCACCATGAGTCTGAGGTGAATAGTGAGACCCTGTAGACCCTGTACTAAATATATAAAGAAAGAAAGAAAAAAAAAAAAGCAAGCAGGAAAGAAAACCTGTCTTTCCCTGTCTAGCAGCTGGAGACAATCTTCTCTAATGGCTAAACTGAGTTGCTTGAGATTAGACACTGATGATACCACCCTGACTTCTATAGTGTTATGAGCCAGTAATGTCAACTACCTTCCTTGGTAAATGGGTTACACAGTATGGTCCTGCTCTAATAGGATGGTAATAGCTGTCCACAGCACAGTGCTAAGGGAGATTCTGAGAGCAATGTGTGCAGGAGAAAAAGAACCCCTCATCTGCTGGTGACATCTGCCGCAGCCCAAAAAAACAGAAATTAACAAAACATATGCCAATTATCTTTGCCTTATTACCACACTTTTCTAAACATTCAAGGATGCTGCTTCAGTGTGGCCTTAGAATTTATTATCCAGGTAGTGAAGAAAGCGTGAGTTAATGGGGATGGAACGCAAACCACTACATGACTGTAGAAAGGCTACGGTTGAAACAGCAGTTCACAAAGCAAGCGATACACGGTCACTACGTATATGGGCAGTGGTGGACTCTCCGCCCAGTGCAAATGGATGGAAAGAAATTTAGGTCTGCATTTTTTTTTTAATTTTTTTTTATTTTGTATCCTTCTGGGTTTTTTTTTAACCAATGCAAAAAAAAAAAAAAAAAAAAAAAAAAAAAAAAAAAAAAAAAAAAAAAAAAAAAAAAAAAAAACCTTCTGACTCTCAGCCCCTGACAGTGTACTGTAAGTTTTTGAAACTTTTACTAAAGGATAAGAAGGTTTAGAAGACAACTTTTGATGTATATTTTATGCATTTTGTATTGAAAGTTTCTTTTTACTTTGTGCAAAACAAAAACAAGAATAAGAATCTTTAGGGTGCAGCACAACTCAAAACCTACACATCAGAGCTTTCTATGTCCTTTCACTTAGAAAAATGACCTTTAAGTATAACTCTTAAGAAAATAAGCAGAAACATGTGCAAGGGTTTTCATTCATATTAATTAAACACAACATTTTTATTTATGAATGAAAAATACAAATGTTATACTATCTAATGATACAATGTTTTAAAAGACCACAATACATTCTGGAATATCACAAGCATTTGAAATCATACTTTTGAAAAAAGCATGGTACATATTCAAAAATACTCTTTAGCTTTTAAGAAAAGGAATTACAACAGTACACAAATTTTACAGTTCCTTTTTTGTTAAATCACTGAAGAAATTGAAGAGAGAAATAATAAAGCAAAGCACAAGGCTCTGGGATGGCCTATTTAAAACTACTAAAAGAAAATGGGTACAATTCCTTAAACACACATAAAAATCCACACTGAATTTTATTTGAAATAGGTAACCTTGTGTTACATAAGTTATACCTCCATAAATTGTTAATACATGAAAAGGGCAAATCTAGGAAGACAGGGAGATCCTTTCAGTGCTTGCCAGAGACTGGGGAAGAGAAAAACAGCAGTGGCTGCATATGTTTGGATTTATTGTGGGGTAACACCAACTGCATGGACATTGTTGTACAAACTTGTAAATATACTTAGCGCCAAAGTACACGTACCTCAAGATCATGAATATGCTAAATGTTTTCATGCATGTTTTATCACAAAAAATAAAGTAGCCAGTAAGGTCTTATTCTGAATGAAATGGAGTGATGCCCATTATCGGATATGCATGATGAAAACAGATTTCTAAACTGGATAGGATGCATGAAATGGACACTGCCCCCCCCCACATTTTAGTATCCCCAGGCATGCAGTCAAAGCAGCCCAGTGCATCACTGATTATCATGTAGAGATAAAGTCCCAGGAAAAGTTCTCTAGGTGACTTTTGCAAAGAGGAAGAAGGATCCTAATGCTCAGGAAGTGGAAGAAGACCCCCACCCTCCCTTTGTCCCTCCTCTGCTGCCACAGCTCCATGCAATCTGAGGATAGCAGCAACAGTGGCTTGAGCAAGAGCAGACCTTCATTTTCTAGAAAAAAAAAAAAAAAAAAAAAAAAAAACGAAACCATCCTTCAGAATCTGAAAAGCTGGATCGCCAAGTGAAAGCCCATGAACAGGGACTGGGATCTGGGAAGAACCTATTTTCTGAGTGGAAAACAAAACAGAATGAGCTCTAGGATAAAAGAAACTACCTGGAGGATCCTGGAGAGTAAAGAATTTGGGGAAACCACTCCACACTGTAGCTTTTTAAAAATCTTGAATGAGTGGAAGAAATTGGGAGATTCACACACAACTACAAACACACTCAACTTTTCATTTTTTTTGTACCAGGGATTGAACAGAGGGGCTTGTGCTTGCCAGGAAGGTGTGTATGAAACTATCTTATCCTTGACAAAGGGGACTAACATGTTTGCTGGAAGAAAGTTGGCCTCCTCAATAAATAGAATGAAAAAAACCTGGCTCTGAATGACAAAGACTAAGACTAAAGCCATTATTTATCACCATACACTAGACTAAAGTCAAAACGGATCAAAGATCTAAATATTAAAATAAAAAACCCTAAATCTACAGGAAGATAAAGTAGCTAGAAATCTTGAAGGCATAGATATAGAGAATTCATGAACGAAGACCAGAAAACACAGGACATATCAACAACTGGGATCCCATCTTATTCAACAGGTTTTGCACAGCAATAGAAATCACCATTGTAGTGAAAAGACAACCAACAGAATAGGGAAAGAATTAGCCAATTGTCCCTCAGACAAAGGGCTTCTAACTAGAACATGTGAAGAAAAATCAGATCCCCAAATTCAAAGACCCAGTCCAAAAATGGGCATGAGATGAATATACACTTTTCAGATGAAAAAATACAAACGGCAAATAAGTATATGAAAAGCTGTTTGCCATTACTGGTCATTCAAGGGATGCAAATTAAGACAACACTGAGGTTTCATCTTAGCCCAGAAAGAATGGCTATTACCAAGAAATCAGCAAGCAAATACTGAAGAGGCTGTGGGGGAAGAGGAACCCTTCTCCATTGCTTTTGGGAGCGCAGACTGATGCAGCCACTGTGGAATTGGTGTGGAGATGCCTCAAAAAACTAGGATTAGAGGCCCAATTTGTCCAGCTATTTCCCTTCTAGGTATCTTCCTTGAAGAATTAAAACATCACACCACAGTGACATATGTACATTCATGTTTATATAAGTACAATCTGTAGTAGAAATATCTTGAAAATAATCCAGATGCTAATCAATGGAGGAATGCATAAAAAGATGCATTTTTGTACATTGGAGTACTACTCAGCCATAAAGAACTCATAAGTGAAATAAATCAGATTCACGTGAGTAGACATTGTATCATCTCCCTGATTTGAGAAAGCAAAACAGTAAATGAGGTCTAAGCTGTACAGTAGATACTGTGAAATGGCAAGAAATTGTCCAAAAGGACAAAGGAGCTAGAATGGGCAAAAGGGGAAAGGACAGTAGGGAAAAGGGTAAAATGCAAGTCGGGTGTACCACTCATGTCTCTTAGTTCAGTAAAAAGGAAGGCTTGTGCTAATGTCAATTGGAGACAATTTTTATGTCCATGTCTTGTACCCTGAGCAACAACTTTGAAGATAGTGTCATGTGATGTATTAATTATTGTTATTCTATTATAGTCTTATTAAATTTTGTCTTATAAAAAAGAACACTTGCACTCGCCTCTGAGGAGTATGTGTATATCTGACTTTAACATCATTATATGCACTTTGCTATGGTTTATATCTAGATGTTCCCCCAGAGCCTCCAGCTTTCATAGTGGAGCTCTGAGGGGTGACTGAAGTGTGGGGTATGACACTCACTACTGGCTTAGTTCACTGATGAGTTTATAGCTACTTGTGCCTTGGAGGGTGGAGACTGGCTGGAGGTGGGTCACAAGGGTGTGGCCTGGAAGGATGCAACTCCTCCCCTCTTCCCTTGCCATAAGCCAGTCCTTTCTGCCACACTGCCCTTGGAGCACACCCATTGTGGAAAGGAACCTCTACACACAAGAAGCAAAATGATCCTCTCTTCTTTTAATTTTTTTTTCTGGAGTATTGATTATCATGCCCCCAAGATGGGAAATTAAGACACACTTGGAAAACTAAATTAAAGGAAAGAATACTGCTCAGTCTGTGGGACACATGCAGGACCTGTTCAACTATGACTGCTCAGGCTTAAGCACCAGAACTAATATGGTAGCAAACTCTGCAGCCAAGAGGTGAGCAATTTCAGGCTGAGAACACAGGACAGGCTAGTGGTTCCAACAGACCCATCAGCAGAGCTCAAGCCAGAGTCTCATACCATCTAACCTGCTCAGCACACAAGCCCAAACCTCTCCATCTGCAGAAAAGCAGACCATCTCAACTCACAGGGCAGGGGATGTTCTTAGGCAGCAACACCAAGATGTCACAAGTATTGCAATGACTTTAAAATAACTATTATAAAAAGGCCCCAAAAAGTGAGAGAGAAAAAAAAAAATGCTGCAAACAACACAGGAAGGGCTACCAAAGAAACAGAAAAGAAAGAAAGAAAAAAAGCAACCAAGTTGAGCTTTCAGAATTATAAGAGAACAATAACCCAAATAATAACAACAACAAAACTATTGAATAAGCTTGATTTTATAATGGATAAAATCATTGAGCAAAAGTACACATTAGGGGGTGGAAAATTAGCTCAGTGGTCTAAAGCACTTGCTTAGGCAAGCTTAGGCAACCACAGGGACTGCAGTTTGATCCCCAGCACCACATGCTGAGTCAGCCTCACCCCTACGGCAGGCTGAGCCAGCCATAATATAAATAAAAGTACATATTGATGAAAAGTGTCCAAACTAAACAACAGAGACTTAAAATAGTTGGGAGAGGATGACTTGGGGACCTGAAGAACCAATGTGACTCATGTCAGTGAAATTCAGGAACATAAAGATGACAGTTTACTGAAGAAAAATTATTTGAAAAGCTAATGGTTGATTCGCCCAACACATTTGGCAGGTATGTAAACATGCAAGAGCAAGGATGTATGAAACCCTGCAAAGTTAAGCTCAAAGAAGTATACTACCAGATACACGATGGACAAACTACTGGAAAATTAAGGAAAAGCTAAAAGGCAGCCAGAAAAACCGATGGGTTGCTAAAAAAGGAATAAGACCTCAATAACTGTGAACCTCTTTTTTAAGACAAACATAAAACAAAACAAAAATAACGAGCTAGAAGTGCCACACCCTTTGAATTGCTGAAATAAGAAATATCAATCTAGACTTTAATTTCAATAAAAAAATACATTTTACAAAGACACACTTTAGTGGTGGAAGGCTGGATTAGCACATAAGTATGGAGAGAAAAATGAAAGAAAGAAAACAAAGGTTAAACGTGAAGGTAACTAACAAATTTCACTGCCAACAGGCCTGCTAAAAAATAATTGCTACAGAAAAATTTCCAGACAAAGGGAATAGTATGTGAAAGAAACTTGGAACAATAAGAATTAAGGAGGATGAATGGAAAATTTAAATATATGCATAAATATAAATGGGAGAGACAAATACATTCCTCTTAAACTCATTAAAATATACACAATGAATTAAATTTAAAAAAAAAAACAAAATTGACTGATGAGCTTCTAATTGAGTGTACACCAGATAAATACAGCACAGAGAGAAGAGGGTAGAGACATGCATGTCAATCAGGTTTTTGTTTCCCTCATGTTTAGTGAAGCAAAATTATCAAATTAAAGTTATCTATTTGTAAAATATTTGACATGATATTTTGATCTATGTAAACACTAGGGATAATTGCACCACAATCTAGTTACTGAATGTGGGTGTTAAGATTTCTACATTCAACTTATGTGGTAAAACACTGATTCATTATAGAATGAAAAAAGTATTTGTACTGTAATCCTCAGAGCTACTGCCTTAAAAAGTACAAAAAAGGATATATCCAAAGACAATAGGTTTTATGCTAATTAAATGTACACACACTCACACACATGAAAGCAAACACATGCACACACACACACACACACACACACACACACACACGCTTTGACCCAGACCTCACACTTGCTATGAAAATTAACTCAAAATGGACCACACATCTAAATGTAAGGCATAAAACTAAATGAGTATTGCAATTACAGTGATGATGATTCTGGCTTCCTCGTGCTTTCCTACAGCTTTTGAATTACCCTTTATGACATGCTTTGTATTCACAATCAGAAAACCTTTAAGTATCCTGGTCTCACCAAACTATAGATGCTTCTTAAAATGTTGTGATACCTGTTATAAGTTTCACTTCCTTTAATTAAAAGAAAAAAAAAAGAAAACATGTCATAACAAGATTGATACTTTTAATCCCGTCCAAAAAAAAAAAAAAAAAAAAATCGAAAGAACTTGTCAGATTCAAAGAAGCCCCATGCTAAACACTTATGCAGCGAAAAGAGAAACCATGCTCTAGTATTCTGGCTAAAGAGAAGATGAAGCCAAGTTCTTAGCAGCAGTTGAAGAAATAGCTCTGTGGCCCTCCAATGAAGCAGCTCAAGGAAAGTGAGATCCAGAGGTGATGAAAAGAACACTGGGAGTAATCTCTAGAGTGGCCAAACTTTGTTCAACTGCTTCTGTGGAGCATCTCCTGATGTTGGGTCTGTGTTGTAGTGATGGTATCTTGTTTCTGCTTTTGGCCCACAATTCTTTACAGTTGTGTAAATCATTTGGGAATCAGATGGCACCACCTGCACCACACTCTGACTGCAGCCTGTGTCTATACATGGATTACTGTTTGGGTACACACTGAGTACCCAATAAGTACTGGTATATTGAGTACCAGGTTTGGGTACCTTGGCACACACTGAGAGCTAACTCAGGGATATATCTTCTCCACCAGGTTGCCAGTGACCTCTCCCTCCTCCAGTAGAAGCTATGAA
This sequence comes from Myocastor coypus, assembly GCA_004027025.1. NCBI lineage: Eukaryota > Metazoa > Chordata > Mammalia > Rodentia > Myocastoridae > Myocastor > Myocastor coypus. The sequence continues at coordinate 179,926 of PVJA010000297.1, forward strand.
GTACAAATATGTAATTTCCTCTCACCACTCTGAATGCTAGTTCTGAAGAAGCCTGAAACCCACCCATCAGGTGGGTGTTTCTATTGCAAATGTGCTCACCACAAAACACCCCAGATGTGATGTAACAACCCTCTGAAGACCCACAAATTATTACAAGATCTAACTAGCCCCCCTAAACATTTTTCCCTCACCATGACGGCAGGAGTTTAAAGAGAGAAAGGCACCCATATTGTCTGTGACGAAGAAAGACCGTGCTGTGCACTGTTTAAAAGCCAGCCCTGAAAAATACCTTAAGTGTACACTTTACTAAATGTCATTTCATTTGGAAACTAACATGTGATATTTTTTCCCTCTCATGGCATTAATGCACAAAATTAATATATTTTATGGCCTAAATGAAAAGAGGGAAAGTGGAAGGTTGGGCGGTGCTCCTTTAAGATGCTTCCAAAATCAAATACCATTCTCAGTAGAGCTGCCAAGTAAGCACTTATGAAAGGTTAGAAACCAAAGCAATAAACTTCAGTCTGAGACCCTTTGCTCTCCTGTTTGAATGGGACGTTTAATAGCAGGGATTCATCTTTCCCCATAGCCAAGCTTCATTTGGCCAATTGACCAAGACTCTTCATCAGACTGTCATTTTTCTGTCCTTCTCCTGACTTTGAGTTCCTCTTATCAATTCCCACTTCATTCATTCATTCATTCATTCATTCTCTCATTCATACTAGGAATCCAATTCAGGACCTTACACTGGCGAGATAGGCTCTATGCCACCAAGCTATATCCCCAGTGCTGCACTTCTTGCTGACACATAAACTTCTCCCCAGGCAGATCTTCTACCCAGCTCTGTGAAGAGGAAGACTGCATCTTCTTAGCTTTCCTCATTCTACAGACCAGGACAACAGTCCCTAGGACTGCAATGGACTTGTCTGCCCAACTACTAATTGCTGAGTGTAATCAAGAGCCTTCTGGATAGCAAGGTTCTAAGTTCTGGCCATGCACTGGACTGACAAGACCACAGGAGCACATGGTATGGATGGGGAAAACACAGGGACATCTGCAATGATGGTAGACAGCGTAGCGACAGTGCAGGTGTGCTCCTGGCATAGAGCAGGGCCATCTACCCTGCCTGGAACAGCTAAGAAATATGTTAGTGTTGTTTAAAATTTTGTTTCTGTTTTCCTTTTGAGCACAAAATAAATGAAAGACACATGCTGAAGAGAATAAGAAAATGTGTGCAAAACCCGGTGACACCTTGCAAGAGCAATGATTGATTATGCCATAAGAAGGGCAAAGTGGAAACAAGCTGTTAAGAGGTTTACTTGAAGTGAGAAAAGCAGGAGTCAAAAATGATAAGAGAGATAAAAAACAAAAGTATAAACTGAGGGTCCCATTTTCCTGTTTGTACTACTGTTGTAAATTCCAGGTTTTAGGACAATTGTGAATCATTATGGAGAAAAGCACCTGAGATAGTAGACAGCATAGAACTCAATAAATCAGCCCAGTCGGGAGCCATATACATTCTGTGGTTTTTCTGATTTTTTTCCCATTATTATATATTCTTCTCAAATAGTGGGATTCTCTATGAACACATGCTGCAGAGTACCTAAGATGATCATGACAATTTTTTTTTTCCCTCTGTGCATTTCAAGGTTACAATGTCCATTCCTAGGATGCATTCTGAGTAGATGCTATCTGCCTATACTGTGCCAGGGGAACAGGTGCAGTTAGAAATGACAGCACATTTTAAAAAAAGAATCACAGAAGAGAGAAATAAAATGAGGATTGTGGTGCAGGGTCATAACTGGAAAACAGAGAAGCAGCATCAACCAGCCTGCTAGAAATAGCAGTGAGAGACATCAGTCAGGTATCTCTGGAGGTGAGACTTCGGATCTGCCTCTAGTGGGTGAATTACAGTCGGGAAGGATGACTTTCTCAAGAGCTTGGAAAGACTAGGCTGCAAAGAACAGAGTCATAGGCATAATAAGGTGTAAGGTAAAAGCACTGCATTGCGTGCCTATGCATGTGTGTGTGGGAATATATCAATGTTGCAAAACCTTTATATCATACTCAATTTTAAGTATGTTGCCTAGAAAGTAGTGATTTAGTCATTTTTGCTGAAGTGCATGTTATATTAACAGTGATTAAAATGTATGAGATGTCTATAGCATGCCAGAAAACATTTTAAGCACTTTTAAGGATGAATCTGGGCAAGGATCAGGCTCTTATTAGCAAGTACACAGTGGCTTCAGCTTCCTTTTTCAGGTGGGAAGACCAAGGCACCATAAGGCTAAGTGAATTCTTAACACCAAAAAGCTCAGAGGTGCTAGAAAAGGAGCTCTTAACCTCATCCTCGTGGCTTGATTCAATTCCCTCGCTGAACAATGGTTCACATCTTACCAAACTTCCACTGCCAAAGAAGACATCCCCAGTCATACATCCCAAACCTGCCTCTCCACTAGGTGCCCTTGCATCACGAGCAGGTGCTCTTCTGCTGCTCTGCCCTGGGCCATGGTGTTTGCACACTTGTGCCTCTCTCCAGTAGTAAACACATGGGACATGCAGTGTGCACACTCATGTGCTGGTGGACCCACCTGCGTTATTGATCTTTGTACCGAGCTACCTTCCACCACATTAGGTGTGTCTGACACCATCACAGTAGGCCCTGCTGTCCATCTACTATTCTCCTCAGTGGAAACTTGAGTTCTCTTTTTTTATATTATCTATGTTCCATTAGCCATGTTCAATAATCTCTCTGGGCTCAATTTCCCCACCTGTGTAATGGAGGTAATATTGCACTCACCCAGTGTTTAAATTTTTGAGGGAATAAAAAAGATGATCCACTTAAAGTGCTAAATAATTCACACTTAAAGAATGCAACAAATTTGAGAGTTTGGTAAAATTAATGGAATTAAAGGGCATTTTCAGAAGGAGCATTAATTTGGTCAACTGAATTGAGATTTAAACTGACTTGAATTTAAACTGACATAAGCTTAAATCCTGACCATGTTCTCCAAGAAAGCTTCATTCCTGGCTCAATTAATGATGGGTTTTGAGTCTTAAATGCTTTTTCTAAAATATTTGAGAGCACTAGTGTCCTTGAAATTTTGAAATGCTTAATTCTTTTATTTATTTTTTAAAGTGAGGAAAAGTTGGTACCATCTTTGATTGGGGGCATAGCTAGTACTCTCATATAGAATGAGTTCTCTCTCCTGGGAATCTCTTTAAGAATACAAAGATCAAGTGGCAGAAGAGCCATATGTTTAAAACATGGACCTACAGTGAAGAACATCATGGCCTATCAGTATGCACAAAAAAGTTATATTTTCCTTTATATTACTTCAAATTTTTGGTATGCTCATTAATTGTTTTTATACACTAAAACAAGCAGCAACAATGACAATATAATTTAAGCAGCTGAGTAATTCAGGTATAGGATTTTTGCAATATTTAAATGAGATACTAGGGCCAGCAAGATAGCTCAGAAGACAAAGCACAGGGACTGAGGTTCAATCCCTGGTACCACATGCCATGCCCGCCCTGACCCCAGGTGCACTGAGCTGGTGATCGAGTCCAGGTGTGGTAGTTCACACCTGTAATCCCAGAACTGGGGAGGCTAAAAAGTGGAGGATCACTATGAGTCTGGGCTGCATAGTGAGACTATGTACCCAACACATAAAAATAATAAATAATAAATAAATGAGATACTATATGTAGAGCAGTGCATCCAGGAGTAACTTGGAAGATGGCAAGCATTGCATTATTGGTAACTATGAATATTACATAGGAACACCAAAAGGGTTAATCCTGAGTAAGTAGCCTGCAAAAGACCCATGTGAGTCTTGCAGGGATATTATGGATTCTTGTGTGGATTCTCTTGAACAGGATAGCAAAAATACATGCAAAAAGTTTTAAAGTGCTTCCAAAGGCCTGTAAAGACTGAGCAGAATACAACCTATCGAACAACTGCATGCCAAACGCGAGCCTGGCATGCAAGCGCATCCTCTGATCCAAGACAAGAGATGTTTTTCATCAGAAAAGCAAATACAGATCCCTTTACCTATGGCTGCGATGCTTTCCTAGTGCAGGGAAGGAAGAGAGACGAGTAGCAACAGTGAGTGCTAAGGACTCTGAGAAGGAAGCGGGGAATAACTTAAAGCAGAAAATGAAAACAAAGAGTCAGAGCTGCGAGTCAAGCCAGCCATGATTAAGTAATGTGATGTCACCTCACATTGTATCAATGAAGAAAACACTCCAGAGAGAAGAGAGTGGTGGGTTGTGCCTACCCACTTTTTTAACATTGTCATGTTGACCTTGGAAAGAGGCAGAATCTGCTGCTAAAATGTTGTGTGGTTTTGTAAAAATGGCACCTTTCAGGGGTAGGAAGGAAAGGCAGAAAGATTTGGCAAGGCCAAATACTGAGAAGAAACAAAAATAATGGATCTGAGGTTCTATGTAAACTTGAACAGATAAGTTCAGATGCTGAAAAGGCTAATTTACTTAACTTATGGCTTATAGATCTCTGGGATACTTTGTTGAGCCCAGGGTAAAATTCCACAATGCTTAACGGGTTTTGTACTTGAGTGGACTATGACATGGGCCTTTCCAGCAGCACACAACAGCTAGTGAGCCCTTCTCTTGTCAGCCCTTTCAAAAATCGGATCACTTTGTGATATCGGTCTCCTCTTCCAGGCCCTCTGTGCTGGACATAAATCACTGGAGAGATTCAAGTGTTGGTTGTGTGACTATAGGGATGACCAAGGTCAGGGTGGGCCTAGAACTCAAAGAAGTCTCAAGTCACAGGGGCTCACACCTGTAATCCCAGCACTTGGGAGGCTGAGGCAGGAGGATCGTTGTGAGTTCGAGACCAGCCTGGGCTACAAAAGTGAGCTCAAAGCCAGCCTGAACTGCACAGTGAGACCCTATCTCAAAAAAAAAAAAAAAAAAAAAAAAAAAAAAAGAAATCTGTTTTCTTTGTAGGAAAGGCTTTTTTTCCCTGTGTGCTCTGCCAAGTGTTAAGCACTCCACTGGCCCAGAAGAATCCCCTAGGTTGGATCAGAGTGTCCAGGCTGAGGGATTACACAGACCAACACCACACAAGAGGTGGCAGCCACAGCAGCATGTGACCAGGATCCTCTCCAGCCTCTGCCTTTTCTGCTGCCTGCACAGCTGTCACCTGGGTTTTGAGTTTCAGGCTTGGTGCTGGTCTTAGTACAAAAGGACAGCAGCCCCAGGCTGGTCCGACACATGTACTCACCTTCACAAGGAAAAGCAAAAAGAACATCTTTGCAGCTGATCCCTTGCAAGGTGAGAAAAACGTATTACCTATTATTTATTCTAATAATAATCCATTACCCCAGGCACATTTTTATTCTTCAGATTTAATAAGGTATTTTGTGAACTGAAGCAGAGAAGGGATGGAGAAACCAATTGAGGTTATTATAAAGATGGTTTCTATTTGTCTCAAATGCGGAAACAACCACAGTTCCCTTTTTCCACAATCCTAGATTTATAATTGCCCCCCTCAGATCCCACTTCTCCTCTTGCTCAGACCGAGAGAATTCCAATAATATTCACTAAAAGGTCCTGAGGAACTAACAGGGTGTGGCATAGTTTCCTGAAATGGTCTTCTGGGACCATCATTACCCTAGAGCTAGAGAACTCTGATTATGTAGCATGAACATCTCAACTTCAATTTTCCCATCATTCCCTTCTCTACATTGAAAGGTGGGAAATAGTGGAGTGGGCCAGGAAGGTGATTTGCATGTCATTTGCATACCCCTACCTGGATGCAGTAAGTTCCAGGTTATTGTCAATTTAAGATGTTTTAAACTAGAGCCGGGCATGGTGGCGCACGCCTGTAACCCCAGCACTCAGGAGGCTGAGGCAGGCGGAGCGGTGCAAGTTCGAGACCAACCTGGGCTACAAAGGTGAGCTCAAGGTCAGCCTGAACTGCATAATGAGACCCTGTCTCAAACAGACCAAAAAAAAAAAAAAAAAATGTTTTAAACTAGAGCTTTGCTTTTTCTCTTCTGTTTCTTTGTTTCTTTTTTGTTTTGTTTTCATTGGATGTTACAAATGACCATGATTTTATCACTTTCCTAAAGACCCACCTCTGAAATCATCTGAGACTTTGGGGAAATGTTCTAGGTCTACACCATAACACTCAGCTAATATTTGGAAAACAAATGAAAGGAAGCCTGACATTCAGGTTATACTCTATAAGGGTCTTTCCAGTCCGAGAAAGTAAATTTAATCCCATGTTTGTTTTTGTTGTTGTGATTTTCTTTGTAGATGGACAATGGCTTAATATTGTCTCACTAAGTGCTTTGATGTCAGTTATACAAAATCACAGAATAAGAAGCTAGGGTTTTGAAAAATGGCTGGTGCTTTTCAAGGTTTGATGCTGAAATAGTAGAGGTCCATGTCTACAGGTTGTAAAGAATGCCATCAGAAACAAATTATGTTGCAATATGTATGCTATTGCTTTAAAAAAGGGAGGTGAACTAAATCTCATAGGACCAATTTTCTAGACAAGGAAATGGGACATAAGTGACTTTCTGGCCTAAGACTGCACATGGCTTTCTATGTAACAGTGGCTTCTGCACAGGGAAAGATCCTTATGTCCCTCTAAGAGGTCTTTCTTTTTTTTTTAAGAGGTCTTTTCTATTCCTAATCTCTAGTACTTTACAAAATGTCATCATTTAAGAAATGAGAATGATCCTGTAGACTGAGAGCTTGAGGAGTATTCATTTTCTAATTTTCCAGTTCAGCTATCTGAAAGGGCTGGCTGGCTGGTGGTTGCTAGTGTTACAATATGTGGACGTGTGTGTGTGTGTGTGTGTGTGTGTGTGTGTGTGTGTGTGCATGCGTGTGTGTGTGTGTGTGTGTGTGTGTGTGTACATATATATGTCTGCAACTGTGTATGTACAACCTTCCTAGAAGACACTCGCAAAGGTTTATGCTTCAGGAAAAAAAGAACAGTTCTTAAAGCCTAAAACTTAAGGACTCCTTCCTGGCAGAACGAGGTTCTCCAAAGTTCTCAGAGCTTCATGTAAATTGCAGGCAATTTAACAGCAAAATCTGGGTCATCTGGCTGTTTGCTTTGTCATCATCAGTATTAATTAGACACTGGAAGTAATGACTGAGTTCAGAGAGCTCTTCAGATTTAAAATAATAATAATAATAATAATAATAATAATAATAAACCAACAGAGCAGAGCTTTACCTTCAGAAGGAAAATATTTTCACAAGTAGCATTCCAAAAGAAACAGTAGGAAAACCTTGCAATTAAATTCTGTAAATGTGCTCTGAAATAATCCCAGGGGAAGTCTTATCTGTACTTAATATTCAAATAAATATTCTTTTTGTGAGCAGTGCATCCAATAGGGTGTGTTTTATTTAATTTAAGTGAATAACATAATCAGTATCATGAGGAATAATCACAGGGAGAAACAGAACCGTATAATCAGGATAAATGGGCCAGCTCCAGAGCTGAAGAGATAATCGTGGGTGAGGGAGGCAGGGGAGGTGCAGATGCCTGGGCATCCCAGAGGGCTCTTGATGCTCACATCTGGACCTTGGTAGGGCCCACAGCTCGGGCATCTCCCACAAGCTCTTGAGCAATGCGGTCTCAGATCTCTTGCCAAGTGAAGTAAGTGGGTTTTGCATTTCCTGAGGATCCTCCCAACCCCTGGTGATTCCTGTGTGCGCTGGATTTAGATAAGTGCTGGTGTGAAGTGGCTTTGCTGGGGGTTAGAGGCATCTCGAATCTTTGTTTCCTCAAAAGGGAGTTGTTTTCACAGCCCTGATCATGTATCTTCATGCAGCAGGTACCAATGATCACCAGTGTGGTGCTTTGGATGTCTCCACAAGCAACGCCTCAGGGCCCCCAGGCAGCTTCTCTTGTGCTTCCTTCTATCTTTCAGAAGCTCCTTAGGCGCAGTCAGAAGCTTACATCCAGTGGAGCCCAGCAGGGACACGTGGAGGGAATGTCTCGCTAGACTCCTGGTGGGTTCACCGTGCCCATACTCAGGCTCCTGTCTTCTAGCACCATGCCAGTCCTTCCTAACCACTGTGAAGTCTCCTACTTTGCCCTGCTACAGCTATCCCTTACTGAGTCCTCACATGGTGGGTGTCAGCATGATTACTACCCCCATTTCAAGGAGGAGAGGAAGAGGATCAAGTGAGATTCAGGTAGGTGCCCTGTATTAAGAAGAGGGAGTCCAGACTCAAACTCAGATGCCCCTGACCCAGACCTACAGTATGAATCACTGCAGTGGCACTTCCTCACCACCATGGGTCCCCACCACCTCCACCTCATCTATGTGATGCAGAGAAATCTACACTTCTGGCCACAGGCCAGGACAGACTTTCTAGGGTGCACAGTGGGCCCCACTCCTATCCCACTCACCCACCTTCCCAAAATGTTCTTCACAGCGTCTCCCTATGGCCCTCACCATCCTCATGTTATCAGGGACTAAAGGCATCCCCATGCTTCTACGTCGCCCTCCCAACCCAATCTAATCTAGCTACAGTCTACAGCCTTGTGCATATGCCGCACATTGTTAGAACCTGCTGACCCCACCCCTGTCCCATCTGGCTCTCAGCCCCAGCCCAACCTGGAGACAGCAGAAAAGGGCTGGCCTCCTTGGCTCCACCTCCAGATGCAGTCACACTGCAGCCTCCGTACACAGTAGGCACCCCTCCAGTTTCTGCTGACTCATGCTGTCCCCTAAAGGTCGCAATTCTCCACCAGTCTGCAAGACCATCCTTCCCTGAACGTGGAGATACACCATCAGCCATAGCAATCAATATCATTAGACAGGTTTACCAGGGCAGTGAGTCAAGGGCCTCGAAACTTCTGCTTTCCATCAGGAACTCTCAATCATAGGTAGTGATCACCTGTCTAAGTTGCTCCACTCTTTTAGGAAAGTTGTTCTTTGGGTAAAATACTTTGTGCTAATACTCTCTTAAGACTTTTTGTTTTAGCGTTATTGACTCCATCATCCCCACCAAAACCTGTTCCGTGAATGAAGATGATTCTATTTGACAGAGAAGACAAAAACAAAGAAGCACTAAAGACAGGTTTCTCCTAGGGGCCCCATCAACGTTTTCCTGTGAGCCCCAGCGGCTGCCATTCCCTCTCTGACTTTCATTGATCAGATTTTACTTGTAGATTATTCTCTTTTATCTTAGCACTGCTAGCAACCCTTAGTTAAATTCGCTTGGATACTAGGCTTCTAAACAGCATTTAGATGTGTTCAACCCTCATTATTATTTTTTTTTTTTTTGATGGAGAAACCACAGCCTAGATCACAAACTCTCCCACATACACAAATCTAAGTGGCAGGGCTGGGTTTATACTCAGTCCCTACTGATGCTAGCCCCTTGTTAACACCCCCTACAGGCCTGGGACTTGTGGATCACAAATCTTTGGCCGTCTCAAGCTTTCCACACTCGTATTCACAAAACTCAGCCCCTCCTGTTAGATTTCCTGGGCAGACCTAATCCTAGGGTCTTTCCCAGGTGCTTCGTATGTTCAAAGGACCTCAGAGAGTTACAAAGATACTCTGAAAATTTCACAAGTAGAAGTCACAATGATGTTGGGTTCAATATAAAAAGTGAGATATTCTTACTGCGATTGAACAAAGACTCCATGATGACCAAGTGTCAACCAGGAAAAAAAAAAAAAAACACCTCCATCTCGTTCGACTGCAACCCTCTGCGGAGGCAGAGCAATTTTACAGCAGCCCATTTATTCCAAGGCAGAGTGCAGACTGCATGCCAATTTGATTAGAAAATGGCTTACACGTAGAGCAAGCCCTTCTATTATGGGGAGTGCTGGACTAATGAATCTTGGAAATGGAAGAGTCTATCTGTCTTTCTTCAAATCTGTAAGCCAATTATTATATTGGATCTTGACTTCCAACATTTTTGCCTGCTTCTAGGCAGGGACACTGTGCCAAGCAACAGGCAGATGAGAAACCACGGTGTTCAGGATTGAAAACCTTGCTTCATGCCAGGGAGTAAATACACCAGTGATCCTGCCTCCCTCCCTCCCCCCTCCCCCCTCCCATGCTCGCCCTTCCCTCTTTTGTTTCAGTCCTTCTCTCCTTTCCTTCTCTCTTTCCTTCCTCCTTCCCTCCTTTATTCTCTCTTCCTTTTCTTTCCCTCCCTTCTGTCTTTTCATTTTCTTGCCTTTTCCTCCATCTTCCTTTCCTCCATTCTCTCCTTCCTCCCCTCATTTTATTATCTTTCTTTTCTTCCTTTATCTTTCTTTTCTTGCCTTTTCATAATAGCAGGTACAATCTATATGTTGCAGAGTTAAAGAGATAGAAATCTACTGGTCTTCCCAGTGAAATGAGTTCACTTAACTATTCCTCCACCATCCAGAGATGTCCTTACTACCTTCCTTGGAAGCTGGGTGCTAAAAAGGAAGTGGGCTTCAGTCTCTGCATGCCAGACACTTGTTCCCTGGATAGGTGGGGGAATCGGGCTACAATACTTTTGGTTGAGAGAGAATGAAGACTGAAGCTAAGAACAACTGTAGGGGGTGATTTAGAGGCGATGCCTGCAGTCACACTGCCTGTATCTGCATCCTTGCTCTGTCATTTAACAGCACCCTGACCTTGAGCAACCACTCACCCAGCCTGTACCTGCAGTGCCCACCAGAGGGATAGGGAGTTAAAGGTGTCTATCTTGCAGGATTATTATGAGGAACATAGGAGTTTATATTGAAAATGCTCTTAGTCTGTTCCTGGTCCAGGGAAGTATTACATAAGGCTTGTTAAATAAACTAGATTCAATTAAAATATTCAGAGAGATGATTCATCCTCTGTATTCATTTGCTTCTTTATTAATTGAACAAATATTTATGCATGTCTCCAGGGTGCCTAGGAGTTGAGAAGGACACAGCTTCTGCCTTCAGGAGACTCTTGGTCTCATCGGAAAGGCCATGTGCTCTGGACAACGGAAGATGAAGTGTTTCCAAGGGAGGTGTTCAGGAAGCTGTGTCCCTCCCGTCGGTTGCTCTCGGTGGGCACCCAGCTGTGCAGAGCCCATGGAGGAGCATGC
>PVJA010000298.1:5000-7500 GCA_004027025.1 Myocastor coypus
TGAATCGAGCTTTAGAAAATGAAAGGAAAACAAGAGTCAAGTAATCACAGATCAGACTGGGGCTGCTTAGATGGAAATCAGAGCGGGCTACTGGAGTGGAAAATGTTTAATTGAACTATTTCATTACGCAGAAGTTTATGTCCCCCTTGCAGAATCCAAAATATTTGTTATCAGAAAAGCCATTCCTTCTTCCTTTAAAGAGATGGTCCTTCAGAGGAGCACTGTGAAAACAAGAGCCCAGGTAGCCCTGCTGTCACCCCCTCACCCACTCTAAGATAGCTCGCTTGGCTCAGGCCAGTCACCTCACCACACCTCTCAGCTCTGCCCTGGGCCCAGGACTTGGGGTACCTGGCACCCTGCTTCACAGAGTCTGCTGCCTGCCCCCCACCCCAGTCCAGAGCCAGCCTGGCATTAGCCCCACCTACACAAGACACCGTGTGCTTGTACTAACCTTGGGTAACCTTTCAGGATCACCCGGATGTCTGGGGATCACTTTCTGCAACCTCTGGAAGCCGTAATCTATGGTTGGTTCATTAAGGGCTGCAACAGGACACAAAAACGTAGGTCAGGTTAAGTACTGTTCCGTCATGTTGTGTGTTTACCGCATGCTTACACACGCGAGGTTCAACTCCTCTGATGTTCTTGAAGGCAAGCACCCTGTAACAGTGGCTCTGTTATAAGGAATAGATTTCCCCCCTTTCTTTTGCACATAAAAGAAATGATTATTTCTAATCTATAATTAGACTGGAAGAAAGTCAAAGGGTGACTCAATATATTGTAAAAATGGCAGTGCAGTCACAAAGTGACAGGTCTTGGGGCCATATATAGCAATCACCACCGTCATGATGTGATGTCTGCATCATACGGTACCTTCCACACTGGCCAGGGATTTATGGGAAACTGGCAATTATGACATATGTCTGGCTATTGCTAGCCTCAGATTTATCCCTGTGGTCCTTTTTTGTCTAGCATATTGCCTGTGCACAGACCAGGCAGGAGGAGCACTTATTCTTGCAAAGCTTTAATAATCTGTGAATGGCTGACTACAAACTGATGTAGAGCACTATCATTCTACAGCTGCAATCCACCAGCCCCACGAAATTGCCGGCCACAAATAGTAATTAATCTTTTTATCCCTCAAATTGTAATTTTGACTATGAACTGTGCACGGCCATAAATCAGCGGCACATGCGCTGTGTACAGTGCATGAATCACGACCGGGACTCCGTCCGACTGCACACACTGTGTTTAACAAGCTTTATAAGGAGCCATCGGGCTTTATTATGGCTCTGCCTGACTCCAACAAAAACTGAGCCTGGAGGCCCGGGGACGCAAGTTAAGATGAAAATACTTATTAGAGTACATTACTTCTTGATGTAGATACCGTTTTCTGTGCAGTAACTCCACAGTACATGGCGCAACATAAATCAGGAGGTTTTTGGAGACTAATAAGACCCGCTGTCATCTATTCATTACTCCACCCGCAATTTGGGCCATCATTCATTAGTAATTTGATGATTAACACCACCCAACTCGGCAGGTCGGTGGAGCTCAGAGGAACACAAAGGCTGTGGCTTCCTAAGAGGAAGGTGAGGGGCTGCCTTTGAAAATGCTCTCCACAGTAATTGGCCACCGTTATCCTCAAGGACTGGGGCCCGGTGGTGAGACTTGTAAGCAACGCAGGACGCCTGGCACGTACACTCAATAATACGCCCGAAAGTTGAGGTCCACAATATGATTTGACATTCCATCATACATCCCGGAGACAAAGGTCCACACAGGAATGTGAAGTAAGACATTTTCTTGTTAATAAAGCATTGATCCGATGTATTGATTTTACATGACATGGCTTTTGCTGGGATTTTGCCCTCTTTTTTCTTTGCAAATAGTAAAGCTTTTCAAAATGCCTTGGTGTATGTGACATGGCAAAATTTCTAACTCTCTGTGATGTAAATTCTATATGTGTAAAACCACTTCATCATCAGACCATTAATCATCAGAAGCTGTCAGTGTTGACTTGGGGGACAATTTGTCATGTCTCTCCTGGTCCTGGGCAAGGGTGGCAGGCAAAGCCACAGTTTGGGCATCCCGGGTGGCAAGCTGACCACTCTGGCCTCACCAGAAGGCTTGGTCCAAAAAGGATGAAAGTGTTGTTTCCTGATGAGGGAACAAAAAGGGTGGCCCACTCTGCATTCCTAGTATGTCAGGTCTGTCCTTTCTCCCAGCTAATCACCATGACTGTTTGACTTAATGAATCGGCCTGATGAAAGGTGATCAGAAAAGATAGATGGGCAGCCGCTATTGATTTCATGCAAATGCCCCTGACAGGTGATAGACGCTTTAATGCAAGCTTTCAGAAGCTTTATGACTTGTAATAACCATACACTTTCACTCTGGGAGAGACGTTCTGCAATGTTTCAGTTGAATTGATACTCTTCTTCTATGACCAAAAATATCTTAAAGCAGCAAAAATATGAGGGCACCTTTCACCTCTTGATTC
>PVJA010000298.1:12500-25000 GCA_004027025.1 Myocastor coypus
TACATTGGATTACAGCTTTTATAGTCATGTCGGAACTACATCGACCAAGCCCAGCCCAGCAGCTAAGGAAAACCAAGGCCCGTGGCGCCCTCGTGCGCTCCCTCGTTTCCCCTTTCATTTCCCCAAAGCCTTCCCACCTCCGGAGATGTTTCAGCATAGCCACTCCCTGAAGTGCAGGCTCTGGGCTCACACACTGCACCGCCCTGGCTCTCCCACAATCCTCACACGCCTCTCTCCCTAGGAAGCCTGGCCTGATGTTTTAAGTCCCATGGCTAAGGAGAGAAGAATCTATCACCAAGGTTGAGACACCAGCCAGCAAAAGCCCCCCCTCTATGCAAGGAAAATAGCATGCACGCCCTCACCCATTCTTCGTCTTATATAAGAAAAAGCAAGCATCCCTGTGCTCCCTTAGAGACTTCCCAGAAGCAAGAGGGAGGTCTAAAGGCCAAGGGGGAAACAAGGCTACATAGAGAGCCACCTGGGCAGTGGATCCGCGGACTGAACCAGCGGAAAAGCTCCATGCAGAGGTAAGGTGCAAAATGAGTGCTGGAGGGCGAGCTCTTCTGGAGGCTGCAGGTGCCCCTGCCAAGCTGAAAACAAAGGAGGTCCTCTCCTGTGCTCCAGGCTGGCCACACTGCCCCGGGATCACCTTCCAAGCAACTTTACGTGCCTGTCCAGGGGTCTTCCTACTCCTGGAAGGTAGAAAGAGGGTCACTCCAAGTCACCCTCTGCCACAAGCCTGCCCTATCGGGGTAGTCAGTGAACACAGCAGGCATTGAAAAGGGCCAAGGCACAACTGCCCAGCTTCTTGATGCCAGGCTAACACAGATGCCGCCACCCTGTGTGGGTCTCAAGGAGGGACAAGAACATAATGCTTCCTGCATCCGCACAGAACCCTTCAGTGAGAATCCGCAGCAGCGGTTTTCCTAGCACCTAGCTGTCCACTGAGTGGTAAGCAGGTAACAAACGTGGTATGATCCATGCACTGGAATACCACCCACACGTGTAAAGGAATGGTGTCCTAACCCATGCTGCAGGAAGGGTGAAGCATGAAAGCCTGCTGTGGTAAGTGACAGAAGCTCATTCCACAGGACTGTGCATTTTATGAGACCATTTCTATGCAATGTCCAGGCCAGGCAAATCCACTGAGACAGGAGAGTGATGGCTGCTAGGGGCAGAGGAGAGGAAGAAGAGATGGTGCTGCGACCCGGAAGTGACTGCAGACTGACAGACAGAGCCCTCTCTGTGAGTGGTGACAACGTGCTTGCCTTAGACTGATGGGTATTCCACTTCGAGAAGATACTAGAAAAGCAGTTAATTGCACACTTTGGGTAGATCTTCTAGCATGAGGATTACATTTGAGGAAATGTTGAAGCAAAAGAATGTTTCCAGTCTGAATCAAAACACATACACCAGTCGCGCCTACGTCAGGGGATGCGCCTTCCCGGGTCTGTGTGTTATTTAGCCAGAAAGGTGCTTCTGGTATTTATATAAAAACAGAAACCCATTGTGGGTTGAATAAGACAGATCGGAGCTGTGGGTGAAGGGATGGGTAGCCACGACGCACTCCTGCTCGGGGACTAAGGGATAACCCAGCCTCCCACCACTCCTGCCCTTTCCAGTTTCTACAGAGGCATTTTAACTCCGGATCGTTAAGGCTGAACATGGCAGAAAGGAATATTCCGAGGCAGAGCCCTTGAAGACCCCACCAAGATTAACATAAGTACTGGAACTCTCAAAAGCAGAGCCCGCAAACACAGGGCGCTCAGCTGCACGTCTCATATAAAGTGGCACTGCTTCTGCGCAAGCTGAGAATGCCACGCTGGGGCTTGGGGGCCAGGAGTGGCTGTGTCTTCCCTTGGGCTCCACCCACCTCCCCTGAGTGATTCCTACCCTTCCCTCTACTTGGAAACCCTAGCCCGTGCCAGGCTTCCAAGGCCCAGTCTTCATGACAGCTCCCAGGGATCTCCCTCTTACAGGATGCATGGCGTCTTGTTGGTCCCCTGCTTATGCAATGCAGCACCTTTTTCATTATGACTATTTTAATAACTTCTTTTCCATGCCTGCTTTGCTCCCACAAGACACTGAGTCAGCGTGACTCCAAGGCTGCTTCTACATCAGACTTTCTCTAAGGGCTGCGAAGCTCCAGGCACCAGGCTGGTGACACAGCTCCTTCCCATGGTAAGGAGCCCACTGGGGAGAAGGGGGCCAGGTGGTCACCCTACAGGCGCCTATCAACTCACATGGTTTCCCTCTTTGAATCCCCTGCAGTACCCAACTAAGGACCCAACCCAAGTGTGCCTCGGGCTACGAAGTTCCTAAGTGCAATGCAACAGGCTTGAATATGACACCTTGACGATGACACTCTACACTTGCCTTAAGGAGCTCTTTATCCAGCTGGCTTTTTCAAGCACACAGGTAAGGAGCAGCACAGATGGTGGCATGGCTTGGGTTGGTAAGGAAGAAGGGTAGCACCCACCAGCGGACTTGGCCTGGCCAGAGGCAAACACTCCCCACTTCCCCACATGGTTCTGCAACAAACAACCAAGCAGAGCCTGGGTCCCTCCCCCGGGGTTGTCAGTGCTGTCCACGCACAGCTCCCTGGGCACAGGAGCCACGTGAAGCCACAGCCCCGGCGCTGCCCAGAGTGACTGGCAGCTGCTGGCTCATCCACGTCTCACGGCATCAAACTAAGTTCACTTGGGAAACAACTGCCTTTTTCGCCCACACAGGCACATGGGGCAAATCTGCAGCCTTTGGCTTGCTACATGCCACACCAGATGCCAAGAACATGGTACAGCAGCCACCCAGGCCACCTGCTGGCATGAGGGTCCTCCAGCGTGGCAATGCGGGAGGAGCCATGCTGCCCTCATGGGGGTCTGGACGCTCCGTGCCGAAAGGCCTAAGGCTCACAGAGAATGTTTCTGTGTTGGGAACATGTTTGTAGAGAAAACAAAATAAAACCACATTGAGTTGGTGTCCCGTGCATAGGATAAAAGCAACTGCCACCACTCACACCTCTGGCTGGACACCAGCTTTGGCACAAGGCTACCTGCCACTACCCCTCTGTCTTCTCAGGAGCACAGAAGAGATGCCAGCCAAAGTCAGGGGAGCGGGGGGGATGGAGAAGGGATCTGGCAGATAACCCAAAATATAACACCTGGCTTTCCTGATGCCTAGAGGGGGGACAGGCCTGTGCCAGGGGAAGCACAGAGATCCTACAGGACTCCACTGCCAGCAACAGGATTCCTGCACAGGAAAGACATGGAAGAGGAGCCTGGGGAGGAGAGGAGAGGAGAGGAGAGGAGAGGAGAGGAGAGGAGAGGAGAGGAGAGGGAGGGGAGAGGGAGGGGAGAGGGAGGGGAGAGGGAGGGGAGAGGGAGGGGAGAGGGAGGGGAGAGGGAGGGGAGGGACTGGGGGAAAGAAAGATGCAATGCCTCATGGCTATGCTGAACCCTAAGAAATACAACAGGGCCTGCAGCAGCCCCTCATCTCCATGGAGTTTGCATTTTAAACTTTCACATCCTCTGGAAGAGGCTTCCGGGCACAGGCACCACCCTGTGACTCTCAAGTCCTAGGGAAACCCAGCGATTTCACGTGCTCCCTCAGCTTGGGGCAAGCAGTCCACACTGCAGAGAGACTTCCATTCTATCCATTGGCCATCCCAAAAGAAGAACATCAGGCCATACTTGCTTCAAATTTTCTGTAACGAAATAGTGCATCTGACTTCATTTTGGGGGTACAGTGTGATACTGGAGTTGAACCCATAACCTTTGCGCTGAGCTACATCCCTGCTCCGTCTTTGAGACAGTCTCACTAAGATGTTAGTCTGTCCAGATGGAACTCGAACCTGAAATCCTCCTGGAGAACTGAAAGGCATGCCACACCGTACACAGCTACGAAGGACGATTGTTGCAAGTGTGTTTTCTTTCACAAGCTGCACTTCTGGATCCAATTCTCAGCCTACAACAAGTAGGCACTGTTAGGCCTGAAGCCCTTGCACAAGTAAAGGCTTCACAGGTACACACAGGCAGACTGCAGCCCAGCGCACCTGGCCCCAGGGTGCATGACCTGGCCCAGACAGAGCATGCCTTTCCTCAGTTTCCAGCTTCGGGCTCTGAAGCATGCTGTGTGCTGCGTTTCCAGGGAGCAAGTCACTCAGGGGAGGCCTTGTGACCAGAGCCCAGAAGGCAGAGGAAGGAATCCTGTTCTCCTAAGATCCCAACGCTATTTGTCCAATGTCCTGTCAAGTTCAAGAGCGCATTACATAGGCCACTAACACGTTCGCGCCGTGGCTTCCCCAGCTTTCATTCTCACCTACAGGAGGCAGTGATTTGTGTCATTTTTATTTTACGCCGTGTTATGCTTGCTTCACGCTGCCCTTCGGTGGGTCGCCTTCATTTTCTGGTACTTTTATGGGTGCGGGTATGCACGTGCCCTCCGACCCTGCCATCTCCTGTGCCATTCCTGAGGTGTTCGCAGAAGTGCGACCTTTTTTGCAACAGGCCTGGAAGCAGAAATCCTGAACCTACTCCCTTTTCCCCCAGTGTGTCCTCCCTGCAGCTCCTAAAGTGCTGCCACCAGGGAGGCAGTGGAGGGAGACCTGGGAACCCTGCTTAGCTAGGGGCTCTGTGTAAGAGGGCCAGGCCGGCCCCCACCATCCAGATCCCATCCTGAGTGAAACCTGGGCGACCTTTTTGTCCTCTGGGAAGACGAATGGCCTCCCCTCCCAGCTGTCTTGTCAGGCCACGCAGAGGAGTCAATACCGTCACCTTGACGTGGAAACTCCGTGATTTACCAGTCCATCTCCCCTCCTGGGTGTGAGTGGCCCCAACACACTCAGCCAGTCGAGGTGCAGGGAGCAGACCTGGTCACAGCCACTTGGAAAGCAACCAAAGCCCCCTCTGATGACAGACAAATGTGTCTTGTTAGCAACAGCCCAAAAGCGCTTGACTTGTACTAATAACAAAAAGGCCATGCTGGTCACCGTGGGTCTAAAGACGAAGCACCCTGTCACCAGCCTGGTTGGGAAATTAGCAAATAATGTTCTTTTCCTTGATAAATGGGTGACAGCTCCCTCTCACCAATCATTTTTAACATTTTGATGCATGCCTATGATCCCACTGGAGGGGCAGAAAAGTTTACTGGCCCTCAATGTTCACATGATGAATGGAACTCTCTAAATGTGCGATTTCTGTATGAGGTATAGTTCATTTTAAGCAATTCTAGTAAATGGGTGTCACTGATTAGGACAAATAGTCTACTTGTGCAATAGCGCACACAGTGTATCTCATTCTCCTGGCCTCCTTTGAGACAGGAAAGAGAGGGGACAGCAGAGACCCTGGAAGCCCTCACACAACCCTCTTTAAAGGGACGTGCTGAGGGACCCATTCTCAAATTGCACCCCGGCACCTATTTAGCACATCAGTACTGATAGTGTGACACTTGGCCACCACCAGGCAGAGGCGACCTGGAGCGAACCTGCTCTCCTTGTCTTTGATGTTCTGCCTCTGTCCCAGAGGGTATCAACCATGCATGGTGGTCTCCACTCCCAGGTGACCGGGCTGAGCCAGGGAGGCAGCCACCCAGTCCACAAGGAAACATGGACCCTCTGCTGTTCATATTTACATAAATGACAAAAAAAAAAAAAAAAAAAAAACTTGAGTGGAATCATGTTGAGGGGAAAAGTTTGCCTCATGGACCAACTGGACAATGGCCCCTCTTCTGGGCAGGCCTAGAGGTGGACTGAGCTGAGGAAGTAGAGCTTATCATAACTAAGCATGGTGGTCCACACCTGCAATCCCAGCATTCCAGGCACCTGAGGCATGAGGATTGCAAACTCAAGCCCAGCCTAGGCAATTAGAGATTTAATGAGATCTTGTCTCAAAAAATAAGAAGAGATGTGGGCATAGCTCAGTAGGAAGGCCCTGCATTCAACTTTCAGTAGTGGGAGGACAGAAGGGTCTCATCAAAGTCCACCTACCCAGAGGTATCTACGCTCTATGGGATGGTAGTAACCAGCATGGCCACGAGGTAGGCAGGGACAGGGGGCAGTGGGCACTACTACTGGTCTCCCCAGTCAGGATGAACAGAGCCCCTGACTGCTGTGGGCTGATGCTTCCCAAGCTGTAGGACTCACCCTGAAAGTCTGTTTCTCACTGTGTGTACATTTGTGGCTGAAAACCTCGCACTGAAACAATCAGGTGGTTTACATTTAAGAGAGGCATTAGCATTTGGTTTAGCGGAGTAAAAATGTTATGATTTGAGGGTGGCAATTAAGACCCATGTGCTCTGCGAATTCAGTGATTTGTCTGAGGCGCCCTGGCCTGGGGGAACTCAAGTTGGAGCTGACTGTGGCCACAGGCAGTGCTGACTCCACGTGTTCGCAGAACTACAAACACAGGCGAGAGGTCTCTCCCAACTGCACCACCAGGAGGGTTTCTCTGGTGAGGTGAAGTGTGGGGTTAAACAAGGAAACTCTTAAGAGTAAGGGGGCACATAGGACAGCATTAAGACAGGGCCAGGAGGCCCCTCAATATGAAGCCGACGTAAAGGCACACTTGGACTTTTTGTCAAAGCAAAACAAACACCGTATTGGAGAAAACAAAACCCATCAGCGGTATACTTTCTTTTTTTTTTTTTTTGTGGGACCAGGGTTCAAACTCACGACCTTGCACTTGCCCAGCAGGCACTTGTGCCTCGGAGCTATCTCCCCAGCCCCCTCAGCAGTATACTTTCTGAGGAATGATTTTGTAAGCCTGAAATCAAATGCACATCTTTGTGTGGGAATAAAGATGGGTTTATGTCCCCAGCCAGGGAGGCACCGCAGGCCTGGGGCTGGTCCAGGTATCCACCGTCAGGCTCGCCTGGTGTCCACTCTGAGCATGTTCACTGCTGCCTGCCAACAGCTCACTGAGTAACTGGGCTCAGTCTGTCACAGGCGACATGTTGACTCTCAGTAATTTGCGGTAATTTCTTTAATTGAGCAAAAGAAATCTCTCCAGTGAGGGTGGGGTCAATCAAACACTCGGGGCCAGAGGTCAGGCGTGATGCCCTCTTCCCGAGCTGTGTGCCTGGTGCCCCGGGAAGGGGAGCAAGCACCAGGGGCCTCCATGCTTTTGTCTGACCAGAACACTCTGCCAAATGGACATCTGAAGAGAGCAGCCACGTGCTGGCTGGCAACCTCACACTTCGCACTTGAAAACGTGTCTGCAAAAGTAGTTTTCACGATAACATAATTTCAATTAGAAGCACACAAATTCCAATCTGTCTTAATCAAGTAACACTATAATGCTCCTATTCTAATTAAAAAATAATTTCTTTTATTACTCTTAACAATTTGATGTGTTTCTACTGGTGAAATTATGAATGCGAAACAGCGCCATTTGCTTATACTGTGAGTTTCTCAGGTAGGATATTCTAAGACTATTTTAATTATTATTAAACAAGTAAATGGTATGCTATTAGACAAATATTAAAACAAGCACTGCACTCAGTTATTAATTTGCACTATTCACTTTTAAATGCAACAAATATCTCATTAATTTAATTTTAGGTGCCTACCAGTTTATATTGCATTTTACAGTCTAGAAGGCAATTTACTATTAACTGGCAATTACATACACAGTGATTGTTAATTCTGCTCCTAAGTGCTAGCCGCTTGAAAATTGTTCTCCCTCTCTAATTTTTGACCTTCTTACAACAGGGGTGAGGCACACTGGGAATACAGAGACCCAGCATGGATGCACTGGACACGTCACTTGTGACTCCTTCTTTTAATTCACCGTGCTAATCAACTGAACTGCCACAGCCTCCCAAGGTAATTGTGACTCGAGAGTAGTTGAAAGCAGCCAGCAAAGGGGCTGGATGGATGGCGCTTGGCCTGCCGTCCTCTCCCCTGGTGGGGGAGGCTGAGTGTGCCCACTCGCGCGGCTGACTAATAGAATCTGGTTCTGAAAAAATCTCGGCTCTCTCAGGTCATCACAAACGGATCCTGTGGGCCCGAGGCGAAGCCCCTCCTAGCTCTGGCAGGCGGGCGGTAGCCCCTCCTCCTCGGAGAGAGCACAGGTTCATTATCCTGCAGCCTAGCTGCCCCACAGCTGGCCTCATGCTGGGACGGTAAAAACGTGAGGGTGTCTCTGCAGCCTCCTGGGCCTGGGGACACTGATGGGAACCAGATGCCCAGGGGACGGCGCCCACGCCATGACATCCACTGGGGCTGGCTCAGTTTTCAGCAGGGAGTGCAATTCCCGGTGATCACTTCATTGTCCCCATCAATTTCGGGGGCAATGCAAATCAGACAGAAGCTTCCAGGTCAGACAGGGTGTGACCCCACCTTTCCTCCGCTCCCTCAGAGTGTAGAGCCCCGTATCCCTTACACAGCGTTTGAAATGTATATTCCTGCTAATGACAGGGGTGGGGGGGCAGTGTAATAAATTAACTTCCAGCTAAGGTTAGGTTGAACTGCTGCAGGGTGGCACTAAAGGCGCCTGTACCAGTAAAATGTCAACAGAGAAACCCCTGAGCTCTGTACAGCAGGACGCTGGACTTGCGGACATGACAGCCATGCAGAAATGGAAAGTGGACCTGGACACACTGGTGGGGCTAGAGAAAGCCCCCTTGGAGCTACTGGAGGGGGTGAAGGATGCTGCAGACCCCTGCAGAGGATGACTTTGGCTGGAGGGCAAGGGGCTGCAGAGAGAGCTGGCCTTTCTCCACCCACTAGCCCAGGAAAACTAGGAAAAATGGGACCAAAGCCATGTGACATTTGCCAGCCAATAACAGGCAGCAATTCCTACCACGGTACTCTTTCTCCTGCACATTTACATCTGGTTACAAGTGTGAAAGCACTAAGCACAGAGCACTCAGCAGAAGACAGGCGAAGAGGAGGGAGGGCTAGACTCCTCCAGCATGTTTCTTCTTTTAAAAAAAAAAAAAAATTTCTATCCTGAAACAGCCCGGAAAACTTCCCTAATAAAAACCCACATATACAGTAATGCAGGAACAGACCTGCTGAGGGGACCCCTTCAAGAGTCCTGCAAGGTCTGTAATTCCAGCATTCTAGGAGGCCAGGAAGAATGCCAGTTATAATCCAGTCTGGGCAATTTAGTGAGACCTAGTCATAAAATTTAAAACAAAACAAATAAAAAACTTGGGATATAGCTCCTAGGCTCAATCCCCAATATGCGAAAAAATAAAAATACATCCAGAGTCTGATATAAGAGCAAATGGCTCTTGTGTGGGGTGAGTCACATGGGGACATGTCCTCACTGCGATGCCACCAGTCAAACTCAGGTCCCCTGAGTGAAGAGGAATTCACACACAGCTCCTCTGCCCTGACAGGTGCTTGCTGTAGCATCACGTCTGGCTCAGGAGCAAGTAACCAAGGTCTGTACCTCCGGCCAGCAGGTGGACAGATTTCCCACCTATTCCAAAGAAGTTCAGTACCAGTAGCTTTCTGCAGGAGGTGCTGTTCACTGTGGGCCTGCCTTGTGCAAGTGTCTATACATTACCTTCTGGTCCTCACCAGAACCCCACCAGGCAGAACGCAGAAGCACAGGGCTGGCCCGGCTACATAACCTGGGTCTTTGTGTGGCTCCAGGCTGTGTCTGCAGTCTGAAGTTCATGACCAAGAACATTAGTGGTGCCCACACTGACAGTTACTGTGGCGGTGCAGGCAGACTGTGTGCACAGGTGTCACCCCAGCTCGCTCACACATGCAAATAGATTCTTGGGAAAGGTGCCAGCAGAGCCCACCAAGCCCAAACCAGAATTCTGGTTCACCACAGAAGTTTCCCAGACACTTAGCACCTGCAATAGTCGGCCTTCCCTGCACAGCAAAAGCACGTATCCGTTGGGGTATAGATACTCCACAACTTACAGTGGGGTAAATCTTGATAAACCCATTATAGGTTGAAGTACCTTTATTTCCTCATTCATTTTTGAGACAGGAATCTCACCATGTAACTTGGTTGGCCCCAAGCTTGCAACCTTCCTGCCTCATCCTCTTACATTCTAGGATTCCAGGCATGAGATCGGCAGATCTCCCACATACCCCAATAGAGGTGTGAACAGGAGCTGGTGAGACCTACTGAAGTTGCAGATACCTGAAGCCAAGCACAAGTGTAATACACCTAACCCACCAAGAATCATAGCTTAACCTAGCCTACCTTAAATGTGTTGACGATACGTACATCAAACACAAAGGCTACCTTATAACTGCACAGTATCTGAGTAATATACTGAAGATGAAAAACAAAATAGCGGTACTGGTGTGCTTTCACACCAGGGGAGAGCCAAACGTATGCAAGGCACATGAACCCCATCGATTTCCGTTAACATCTGCTTGCCCTGGGGTCCCTCAGCAGTTTGGGGCTTCTGGTCCTCTTTGAGCTGATCCGAAGGAAAGTGACCTTAGCCTGCACCTTGACTGTGTGAGGAGACTGAATGGAATAGGTACCTCAGGGGACCATACCCAGGCAGACCCTGGCAGTGCTGAGCCTACCGGGGAGTAAGGCATAGCGAAGTTTCTATTTTACCTTTCATGCTCTGAGTGACCTCACAGCTCACTAACCTCCATGAGCCCCTGAATCCAAGTGGGAAAGGGGACACAGCATCCTCCCCTCCCCTGCTTGTTGGGCAGATGAGCAGCTGGCACCCCGGTGGGTGCTCCCCACTCCCAGGCCCTTTCAGGTGGTGACGGAGCTGGAGTCAAGCTGGATACCCCTCAGCCTGGGCTCCTGACAGAGATCCTGTGGCTGTCCCGGGACAGTGGACATGCTCACCTACCCATTGCGCAAGTAGGATACAAACATCCAAGAAGCACAAAGGCCTTCCACCCTGACGGGGTTTGGGTGGGTGTTCTCCAATGCCAAAAATATTCCTCAAATATGACAGCTTGTGGAGCTAAGGTTAGAAACGCAAATGCAAACATGCCCTAAAGTGACACGTATGACGCTTTCCAGTAGCAATTTCAAGCAAGTCATGTTCATTAAGCACCTGTATGGGCAACACAATGTATAAAACGATTTTAAGGTGATGAGCACGGGGCACTGCACGGCGCCTACTTTCTGCTGAACTGAGCTTGTCTGGCCCTCAAGGAACGTGGGTCCCCTTTAAGAGGCATTAGGACACTGAAGGGCTTGAGCCCCCAGGTTGGAACACAGGACCCCGCTTATCCTGAAGGCTTCTTACTGAGTATGTGACAGGTTATGTCTTCTGAGCCTCAGCTGATGGGACTGATGGTAGAATGCCACGAGGCGGAGGCTACGGTGACGCACAGAGCGCCCCCTTACATACAACAGAGCCCCCCAGCAGCCACTTGGATGAAGGGCAGGTCTGCTGCTGTTCCTCACAAGTATTGCAACCACAACTCTGCTTTGGGATGAGAAGGCCAAGTGCCCCCGCCCCCCACAGAAGCAGAGGGACCCGTCACATGGCTGCAGAGGCTGTACCCAGCCACAGTGTCATGTGCCATCCTGACAAAAACATGAAGACCATGCACCTGGCGGAACTCAAGTCGCAGGTGGACAGAGCCTTGCCCACCCTCCTGCAGACCCTTGCACCTGCCTGGGCAGCCCTAAGACGCTTTCCTGAGCATCTCCTCACCTATACGTCATCCCGCCCCTACATCAGAGGCTAGATGGACACACTCACCAGTGTAGACGAAACGCCCAGGAGCGCCTTTGCAGAACTGCTTGGACTTGTATGACAGGGTGACTTCAACAACTCCAGGGATGTGCCGCGGCGGGGTCTGGACTCGGATGGCGTGGGGAGTTATCAGCTACAGAAACCACACAGGAACAGGCGCTCAGCGGCGCGGGCCCTGGGAGGCGGACACTTGCCAGTTGGATATAATTACCAAAATGAGCACAAATTGGACCATCGTCTTGGAATGCTCCCTCCGAGCCGTCACCCAGAGACTCGGGGCCTACAGTTCTTTAAGAAAAATATCTGCAAATGATCCTGGGTTTTAGTTTGCAGGAAAGGCCACAGGGCATCATTCATATGAAAATTGCCACCATATGTCTCCCTAAACCTGCTTCTAGTAATTCTAGCACTAATTGTTCCAGGGTACAGGGGACCTCCTATGGCAGGTTTTAAATTCAAGGGTTGTCAAGAGGAGCATCCACACCCACCCACAGGAGGAGCGTCGAAGTCACCCACTGAAAGGGGACTCTGGCATAGGCGCCTTGTGCCCACACGCTACCGACAGCTCGGCAAGACTATTCACAGCGGGAGCAAGGGCCTGACATCACCGACTTACCTCACTCCACACCAACATGGTTCCAAAAACAACTTGTAGACCGTCGAAGAAGTTGTCCCCGATTATGATAACAGTGGCGCCGCCCGTGGTCCACCCTTCACTGGGACTGATGGCCTTGATGCACGGAGTGGCTGCTCACACAAGACAGAGAACAGAAGACCTTAGCGCCCGGGGCCGGCCGACGCGCAGGCCCGGCAGCCCGCCGGAGTCGTGAGGAGAGGCGTGCGGCTCCTCC
>PVJA010000298.1:30000-45000 GCA_004027025.1 Myocastor coypus
CAATAAAATCTGTAAGCAAAAGTAAACTTAGAAATAAATCTATAACATGAAAGCTATGGCAGGCGAGGTGAAGGGAAGGCTGAGTAGCCGATCAAAGGAGACGGGACGAGGGCACCAGCAAGGCCATCGTCCCCTCTCTGCCACCCAGAAAGCCCTGGCCCCATCCTTCAGGGGGTTCTGACAGTGTACAGCCTGATGAGAGCAACTCCATGGGAACCAACAGAAAGGATGGTGCAAAGGAAAAAAAAAAAAAAAAGCATTGCAAATTAAAAAAAAAAAAAAAAAAAAAAATACATGTAACATGTGCCTACCATTTTCCAGATAAGAAGGGGCCGTACCTTCTGACGGGTCTAGGCGGCGGGCCCGCCTCCCGTGTTTGGAATTGTTGTGCACAAACATGTTGTCGGACACAGCCAGCACGTGGCCATCCACGTTGACTGTTGTCGATACAACAACCTGCAAAGATAAAGTGCATGCGAAAAGGGGGTTGGCAATGTAAAGGGCGGAACCGGACGGGGACAAGGGCGACCAGGAGCCAGCGCCAGTGCTGCGGGGCCCAAGGAGGCCTCACTGCTCTGGCTGGGCTCCACCGACTAATGTGCACTCGCAGGTTTTTTGGCTAATGGGGGTGGTTTGTTTTGCTTTGTTTTGTTTTGACT
Source organism: Myocastor coypus (assembly GCA_004027025.1). NCBI lineage: Eukaryota > Metazoa > Chordata > Mammalia > Rodentia > Myocastoridae > Myocastor > Myocastor coypus. Next base: position 30,660 of record PVJA010000298.1, read on the forward strand.
CAAGATTGCTTCTTTAAAAAAAAAAAAAACCTGTTCCACTAATTAAGGTTTAATCTCTTATTATGCTAACAAGTGAATTCAATTCAGAGAAATATTCTTCTAGCCATTAGTTTCAGAAACACCCCTCTAGCCACTCATTTGAAAGCTGCTGCTTTGATTGATCTGTTCACATATTGATTAGATAGTTTATCTAATTTAAATTAGTTCGCTTGAGAGCAGCCTCCCTTGAAGAGTTGTGCAGACTCAGAAATGCCCCAAAAAGGCTTCGAAAGTCCCCACCATTCCTCAGACTCACATTCTCTCAGCAAATGATCCTAGGGTCAATTTTACAATTAACATTTAATGTCTGGTAATGAACTTTTTTGCATCTGAAAAGGTAGAATTGCATTTGAAGAGTGGAAGTGTTTTCAGTCAACTGAGCAAAGTATCCTCTCTCCCAGTTCAACTGGGGAGGATGGCGAAGGCCCTGGTACCAGGGCAAAGTCTTTTCTGCTGAGTGGTGCTCCCAGTCCCTTGTGCAGACTTAAAGAGTAGCCCAGGCAGAGACAGGTCAGGCCGCCTTTGCACTTTCAGTGGCCCCAAGGAAGAAGAAAAGGAAGCCACCACCCAGGAACTGCCTTGCTGGTGGGACAGGCACGTGTTTTCTCTGGTGGAAACGTAACAGGCATCCCAGAACGGGCCCAGGAAATAGCACAGGAAAGCCTAGCTTGACTTCTTTGCCAGGGACAGGTCTGCATGGCTCGTGACTTCCCCAGAGTAACTCAAACCTGAGCCCAGGTTTAACCTGGGGCTTGCGGCAGGATTCCTGCTGCTTGAGCCTGGATTTGGCAGGAAGCAGTCTGGCTTGCTGCCACATCTGTGGGTTAGGCTTGGCTGGCCTTGGGGGTCATACCACCCAACAGAGCTGTGCGAGGCGGCCAATAGGAACTGCCAGGTATCGAGGACTGTGAAAAGCCGAGCCTACAGCAGGCCTTGGTAAGTGCTACCTGTTAGCTTGGCCATAGATGGAATGAGCGCACCTCACCAAGGCTGCGAGTAATGGCGCAAGGGAAGGAAGGGCTCCCAGGCTTTCAGGGAGCTCGCCTGACTTTCTGTAGACTGTTTTCAGTAGCACACTGGTTTAAACCCAGGGCTTCATGAATGCTAGGCTACATCCTTAGCCTTTACCCAGGATATCCTCAAACTTAAAATCCTCCTGCCTCAGCCTCCTGAGGCAGCTGGCTTACAGCTATGTACCACCGTATTTGGGTGCTGAATTTCTTTCTAGTCTAAAACCACCCTAAGAAAATGAGAAGCCGACATGGTGACACAGGTCTATAACCCCAGCCCCCAGCGCTGGAGAGGCTCACGCAGAGAGATGGATGGTTGTAAATTCTAGACAAACTTGGGCTACAAAGTCAACTGAAGGCCAGCCTGAACTGCACAGCAAGACCTCATCTTAAAAAAAAAAAAAAAAAAACCCACACACAGTCTATTAACAAAATAAATGAAACTAATTTTTAAAATGACAGAAATGATTAAAATCACACACATATATTTTAAGAATTTAAAGAGAAACCAAAGCTACACAGTCATATATGAATATGTAAATATGGGAATACTTTTTTTTTAATTTTAGGCCCCATCTTGGGGGGCTGAGTCCCTGTCATGTCCCCCAAGCTCCCTCAGCAGCAGCACTCTTGGCACAACCTCCCCCTTCGCCTTGCTTGGGACTACAGAGGTCTAGACAGTACCAGGTGAGGGACCTCCGAATGCTGCGTCACTAGGTCCCCATCTCAGGACCTCTTCTGACTGGCACCCACCAGCATAGCCCATCAGAGCCCTGGTAGAACGTGGCTCTGGTGATGCCAAGGTACCACTCATACTTGGCAGCCTCTGCCTGGGCAGGTCAGAGGCTGTCCCTGTCACCCAGGTATCCTGGCAGGGCCCACATACAGGCCCCCAGCCTGGGCACTGGTGGAGCTTTGGGAACATCACCTAGGCACAAGGCAGACACCTAATACTGGGGTGCAGACTTGACCTTTTTGATTTCCTGGACCATGATGCCTTAAAAAAACGAGAAATGGTAAAAATAAAGAAGAACACTGACTTGGCTCCATTATCGATATATAGGTCAGTCGCCAGGGGAGCAGAGCAAGCAGGCACACTGATTTGTTTCTGTTTGGGGCAGCCCTGTAGTGCACCCACAGAAAGGTACTGAGGGCGTAGGGCCAGTTAAAAACCTCATGTAATCCCTAACACAGTGCTAAAGCTACTTCAACCTTCTGAGAGGCAATGAGCTGAGCTGGAGACCAGAAGAGGTCCTGCTACTCCACACTTGACCCTGGGATCAGGGACTACACTCACAGGCAAGACAAAGAGGACACATGGCCACTCAGCCCAGGGTGACCGCCGCTCTGCTCCACAGAGCCCCGTGCAGGAAAAGGGAAAGAGGCCCAAGAGTTTGCAAGTGATACCATTGTGCCAGCTGCAGAGAGCGCTGCGAGTAACATTATGGGCCCTGCCTTCCCTGGCCCGCTGCGCAGGCCTGGACAGGGACATCATGTACTTCCCTGAATAACTAAAGCATACATGATGTTCCTAGAAGTACTTGGAGCTTTTTAATGGAAAAAATAATCTTCATTCCAAATAAGAATCACTCAGTGACTCATTCTAGTTATATCTATTGGCTATTGCATGGTCGGGTGGTTGGTGGGTGCCAGAAGCAATTTTGTATTCCAGTCCAAAATATTTTTACAATTAAACTCAGCGCAATAATAATCCATTGTAGATACAGGGTACCTTTACCCTCATGTAGTTTCCTGGCCATTCGAAAAGGCAAGAAGAATGTGAATACCTCTATAACCCGGTCAGTTCCCCTTACTCCTATAGACAAAATCCTCCAAGGTAATCAGGGAGCATGTTAGCAGCGAGGCAAGGAATTGGGGAAATCAGAACTCGGGGGGCCCCACAAGGAGGAATGAAGTGTTCTGTGATTTTTCAGAGGACTGCACTGAGCAGATGTAGGCTCCTTTACCAGGAAGACTCAGGACCTCGAGTTTCCCTGAAAGGCTGCGTTATATATTCCCCTCACTGCAACGCAGCCACCCACCCATCCGTCCCCAGAAGCCCTTAGGCTTGGCCATGTTTCCAGAGGTGATGCAGTGGGCCATGAGCGGACTCCACAAACCTGGCACACATGCCAGAACATTTCAGAAGCATTCTTTTAAACATATTGGATCAAATGAGCCAAGACTGGCTTGACTCTAGCCCTTGGGGAAGCACAGGTTGTGCTCTGAACAATCGTGAAATAAGAGTTCAAATCCTGCAGGGCCTGTGAGGGAGGACAGCTCCATGCGTGTGGGCAGTGCTTACCTGGAACCTCCGCATATCCCGAGGGTTGCCTGCATTCTTCAAACAATTTTGATTGCACTTGAGGAAAAACTTTAGGAAGAATCTATAAAAAAACACAAAACAGAGAGTTAGGGTTGTCATAAGACAAGCAATGCAAACTTTTTGAAAGACTCAGGAAGAGTGGAGACTGCTACACAATTGCAGCTGGTCGTCCTTCCTGTAGGGAGTGACACTGAGACCACGTGGGACAGGTAGGTGGCCAGGGTGCCCGGCCAACCCCAGGCATAAAGCACCTCTGAGCGTGAGCATTGCTCCTTTTGCATTCCTCTCACACCACAGATCCCCAAACTTTATAACAACAGCTGTGACTTCTGGATCGGTCACTCTACCTCTGGAGTTTTGAGCAAGTGACTATTAACTACTAAGGTAACATTCACCCTGCCTTGGGCTGCCTGGCTCAGCCAACAAAAATGCAGGATGCCTGGTTAAATCTGAATTTTAGTACAGGTAACTCCCCAGACACACCTACACTAAAAAATGGTTTACCTGAAATTGAAACCTCACTAGTTAGGCTACATTTTGGCAACCCCAACTCTGCTGGATAGCTCTGCCTACGCAAGCATAATTTTAAAGTCAGATTTTATAAGTTAGCATCATCGATATAATGCTTTAAAGAATTTTAGGGCTTTGGTGACTTCTGTGAGCTGTTTTTGTGTTCCTAGGGCATAGATGACAATTTTGGGTGTGGTCATGAAAGCTCTGTTCAGGGAGGGGTCAGGAAGAGCAGGCACAGCCCCGCGGGAGCTTGCGCCATCCCCTGCCTTGACTTTGCCCGCCATGGCAGGAAGGCTCTGCAGTCCTGGCGTGGCGCTGCGGCGCTGTGAGGAGAACCCTGTCCTGCCCCTTTCATTTCCACATGTTCAGTGACAAAGGCGGACCCGCTGGCTTAGAGCTTGAGCTGACAGGGGCCAAACTGGCTGGCTGTGACGACCCCCACAGGGAAGCCAGGGGATCTTGTCCCCACACAACCCTCTGCCTCCACGTGCACAGACCACGTCCGCTGTGCACCACAGTGCGCTCTCGCTCACATCCATCCTCCGTGGCTGTCTACGCATCCCGTCCATCAAGTTGATGCACAAAACTGCTTTCTCCCAAAATATCATCTGTCCTACTTGATGTTGATGAATGTTTTATGAAGTTTCACATGGCTTCCTTGAATTCAGTCTTCTTTGTTCAAGGCTTCTCATTGGCCATTACATTACCAGAAAATAAAAAGGGCTGCATGGGCTAAGATTCATCTCCCTAAGAGTGCTGCCAACCCATCCAGGCAAACTCTCAACCATGGCAGAAGAAAATGCAACTGACAGAAGAAAGCATGGTGGCTATTTAATTACATGTTCTTATATACCACCAGGCTGTTTTAGGCCAGAATTTACATCTTTTATTAACTCACCTCACCTATACACTCAGCTCACAATGCCTCTTAACACCATCTGCTGTCAGCTACAGCAAGTCACTTGATATTCCACCCACCAATTTTTCCTAACAACCAGTGTGCAATTAAACTCCACACGTTCTGCAGTGAGGTAAATTAGGTGCACCTGCGGCCACACTGCATTTGAACTGCATCAGAAAGGGCCTAACAAGGTGAGGGCGCCACAAAGTTATCGTCCTGTCAGGCAATTAGGTTTGCACTTGGGGGACAGCCACACGGCGCAATTATGTCCCACATTACCACCCGGCTAATCTTCTGAGCAGGCACCAGCCCGAGAAGCTGCTCATCTACAAAGGTACCTGCGTGGAGCCAATGGTGGGAGGCTTTTTGTGAAATGAAAGATTTTTTCCCCCATCCAGAGGAGACTGCTTTAAATGCCTTGATGTCTTTTTAGCTAGTTCATTCAATTACCTCCAAGAGAACAGGGCAGGCTTTGAAGATACCCTAAATTGTCCTTGCGATGGCCCTTACATCGCCCATGAGGAGCACAATTCAGCATCCTGGGCCTTAGCTACGGTCACCTCAGAGATCAGCAGAACAAAGTTGGGTACCAGAGCCCAAAAGCATACTGAGAATCTGTGGGGTAGACTGAGGTGGGAACAGGTCCTCACACGCCAAAATATATGTTCATATTCTTTGTCCCCTCGCCGCATTTGGATGTGTCAATGCTAGTTTGTGTTTCTATCCGAAGAAGTGTCTAAAGGCAATAGAAGTACTTAAGAAAGATCTGACGTGAACACCCTGGAGGGCAGGAGCCTTTTTAAGCACTCAAGTCCCAATGATACAAATAAAGTAAAGCGCAGCGTTCCGCTGACTTCTCACCAGGGTACTGAGATCTCTTCAAGGACAGAGAGGAATCCTCCGCAGAGGGAAAGGGGAGCTTGGCGCGGGTTCCTTTTACCCTGCTTTTGGTTCTGTTTCACTCAAGGATTCAATTAAGCCTTCACAGGTGGAAAGCACGGCGGAGCCGTTGACACCGTGCACAGTGGTGCAGGGAGCGCGTGCGCTCATGCCTTCCACCAGGAAGCGCTCAGTGCGAAGCACCGTGGCAATGTTTGGGGACAGGGTGAGAAAATTGAATGCCCAACATGTGAAGTCGAATGGTAATTCTCATCCTTTACTCAATTACCCTTTAATTGGCTTTTTCCTAAGAAATATCTGACAACCACTTTACATATCTCACTTCCAGAGTCTGGTACACAAAGGATTTAATACTCTTGTTATGAAAGGAAAAATCCTTCCTATGTCAGAAAATCTTTGGCTTTAGCACCAATAAACTCTTTATTACTGCTAAACATGGATTTGCTGCTCAATCGCAAAGAGGCGATAAAAACTCTAACTTGTCATTAGTACATTACGCTTAATTGTGTACAGTGTGTTTCCCCTGCATCTGATGGCCTGCCATCAAAATGACCATTATGAGCACTAATTCCCTGACCCCGTCTTTATTTCCCTAAAGAGTCATCATCTTTCACAGTAGGTACCAGAGTAAATCAAGCTTGAAATATGGGCTTTATTTACTTGTTTCTCCCAGGCAGAGAGGCAGACAGCAGCTAAAGACAAACTGCTCCATGGCAGTCACTCCTTGGTAACATTCTACTCACAAAAACCTGGAAAGTTCTCAGGAGCAATTAGCACAGAGATCTTATCACCTTGGAAATGGGGCTTTTTCTCTTTGTCTCATGCAGGGATTAACTGGGCATGTGGGTGCTCTGGCTTGATCCTGGGAAGCCTGGCTTCAGAAGGCTCCCTGCCTCAAGCCCTGACGGATTAGCTGGTCAAGTCCTCATTCTGGAAATGAAGGAGGAACTGGTTCCTGGTCTCTTGGGTTTACGTCTGAAATCCCAAGGCCCTCCTTGCTGCTGGACAACTATTCCACTGTTATACCAGAGGGTGCTCTGCTGTACCCAGTGAGGAAAGTTGAAACTTTGGTCTTGATGATATTAAAATCAGATCTCAACAAGCAGCACCAGGACTCCTATAAGGTGGGATGGTGGCCAAACAAGGACAATTTAAACTGGGCTACCACCAATGAAATCAATCTTTGTCACCAGAACCCAACATGGGTACTGCAGGATAAGGGGTAAGCCCGCATCACAGTAACTAATTTCAAAGTCTGTTCCATTTCTGTGTGTTTAAGCTATGAATTAGTTCATTTATATTTACTTTTATGAAGCTGATTAACCAGAGCTTCTCTATCTGATGAAAATCATTTTAATTGTAGTGTTAGGCTCCTGTGTAATATCCATTACATTATGAACTGTTTAAATTCTACATGGGTATTGTGTAAATTGGCCCTTTGTGAGCTAGCAGGCAATTAGGACCAAACAGCTCTCCTTTTAACGGTTACAGAACTTTGTGGTGTTGTTCAGGACAATCAGAGACAAAGGAGGCTGTTTAATTGTAATTTAATGGAATATCAAGGAGTCCGTGGCATTAGACGCTGGCAACAGAGAGCAGGAGAGAAAAATTAACTGCAATTATGTTTGATTAAAGCTATCCTTCTCAATAATCAGCGGTCCTGACAGGCCATGGGGCTCCAGTGGGCTCCAGGATGGCAAAAGGTGTTCAGCAATATTAGGGCCAATAAAGGGGATATTAGCATAGCTAATTACAGCCCTGCAAAACCTGTAAAGGGGGCCTCTGTGTATTGTAATGTGTGAAATAATTGGCTGAGGCCGTTATCAATTACATAAGGAATGAATTTGGTTTGTCAGAGAAAAGCTGATGAGATGCATTTCATCTGACACCATCCCTTCCCTCGCATCTCCAGGCAGTGAGGAACTTACCCACTTCCATGAGAGCTGCAGCCTGCAGTGGCCAAGTCACTGCAAAATCATCTCGCCAGCAAGTGTTAGGTAATTAATACAACTCATCCGCGCGCCCTCCCTGCCGCTGCTGTTTTTACCTAACTGAAGCCACTAATCATGCAATAATGATTTCTTTCCTTCTGGTCAAAGGAGAAATAGATCGGCTCCTTAGAAATGCAACGGGCTTCGTGGGTGCGCCCTGGTGAAGGGGGAGAGAAGGGCAGCTCCAGGCACTCGGATGCCTTTGCCTGCCGTCATCACTTTTTCGAAATTCCCTGCTTCTCAGAGTCGCAGCAGCCCTCTGTGGGGATTTGGGGTTTTTCTTCTTCTCTTTTCAACTGTCCAAGTGTGGACTCTTCCAGGACTGTGGCCCTGAATGGCCATGCGAAAAGACATTCCGGCCAAGTACACTGCAGTCTCCATGCAGGTTAAGTGGCTGCATTCTAAGGACAGAGCTCTGCCTTGTCACACCTCACCCCAGCCCCAGCCCTCTCCTGGCCTCACATGGGAGACACATGGGGAGATCTTAGTCAAGACTGAAAAATACTGGTATCTTTTATAGGATGGCGGTCAACTTTTTCAGTTTTAATGCAGAGCTCTTAAGAAAGCAGCACAAAGTGGGTAGGTATCCAGGTCATTAATCACAGCCCAAAGTGTGCATGTGTAAATCAGTACGGTGACAAATCAATAGGTTTGCATGGGGTGGGGGCGGAGGGCCACGGAGGGTCTGGTCAACCCCATATTGTTAGTTATTATTTTAATATCTAATAGCCAAGACAAGGAACAGTGAGCCCTGACTGCCGGCCAGAAACCACAACTTTAAATGTCACTAGCCATTGGCACAGCCAGGTGAGGTGGGAATGCCATGATAGACAACTGCTTTGGAGTTGCAGGGTTTCTTTTATGAGTGAACAAAGCATCTGGAAAGAGAGAGCTGTGATAGCCCCATGAAGAATGCCAGCCTGCCACCAAGTTGTGCAATTCCAAATGGTTAATTTCATGTTACGTCAATTTCACTTTTTTTTAAAAAAGAAAGGCCCAATCCAAAGGTGCCCACAAGAGCAAGGGTGCAAATGGCCAGGCCTCCTGGGCGCGAGTGGCTGCAGCCTGTACTGTGCTATTGAAATGAAACAGTTAAGAGTCAAATTAAAAGATAGAGCCTTTAAGAGACTTTTCCCTGACTGATAAGACAGTGGCCATGGAGTGATCTTCGAGGTCCCTGCTAATTACTGGGAAGTCCCTGAAAGCAGTGGCCGCAGCTGCGGTATGTGCACGCCCGGCCATCAGTCGCTGGAGTATTGATTACTGAGCAATTCTAGCCGATCAGGTCCGGGCACTTCAGAGACAATGCGCTTCCCTCACAAAACCTGTAATGAGCAGTTCCTATACATGACTACATTCTGCTGACATCAGATCTGTGCACTAAGATAGTACACAGGTCAATATGTATCGGATTTCCAAAATGCGAAGGTCTTAATGTCAGGCCTCTCTTTTTCTCTCACTCCTGCCATTAGCGATGACGGGGCTCACGTTCTTTAATGCCATACGGGAGGAAAAATCTGCTCCATTAGTCTGATTTATTCTTCAAATATGCCTTGACAAATTGCTTTAACACTAGACTTATTAAATTCTTGTACATTTCAAGTTATGGGTCTCCTAGCCTTGTAGTGCCTGCATGACGTCATGAGGCAGAGGGCAGAGGGCGATACTGTTCAGTTTTACAGCTGTGCCAGCTGTGCTTGGATAGGGGGCCTCCTTCCCCAGGCAAGAGCTTGGGGTGACCTAACTGCCTGCCTGGGAGGACCTAGTCTCCAGGAGAGGCGTTCCCCTAGCACCGGTGGTATCCTACATGTAAATGTAGATGTATAAGGATTTGGAAATATCCATGGCTTGACTTGTAGTTCAACAATTACTGGCCTTTGTCTGGGAATTCTTGCTCCCGTGTAGCAGAGCCCGTCTCTAGTGGACTCAAGCTATTTTAGTTCCCTTCACCGTAGTAACCACACCGCATTAACAATATTTGTACTACAATCGCCAAGGGACCCACTTCCCAGATTCTATCACTTCTTCATCTCCTGACAAATACCTCACTATCGAACATTATTAGGTTTAGAGAATTAACCCCTCGCAGGCTAGAGCCACACCAGGCCCCACCATCCCTGCGAAGAGCCTTATCACTAAATTTCTGCTATAATGGTTTTTCTTTTCATCACAATTTCAGCAGCAGCTGTCAAGAGGCACTTATAGATACCATGATCTTGTACTTTTGCAATGATTCTCATTAAAATGATGCCAAAGAGATCTGATGGGATTTAATGGCTTTGCTGGCCAGCTCGATATCCACTTCCATAACAGATCCCGCGCCAAGTGCTCCGTTTGGAGGAATTCGTGTGACTTGCATTAAACTTTTCTGGGTGGTTTTAATGTGTTCAGATAAGTCCAATCCAGGTCGACACTCTAAGCAAATGTATCCCAGAGTTGTGTGCTTTGTCGGTTGCCCTCCTCGGCTGGCTGTCAGCATTCTAGTTAGTGTTTTCTGTAACAGTTCCTGATATTTCGTGATAGTTTTGATAAGGTTATCTGTTTAAAAGAAGTCAACTGCGCACCACAAAAGAAACGTGAAGTGCGCTATATTTACACTGGGGCTCCTGTTTCAAGTGCCTATCTTTCTTTTTCCCCTTTACCTATTTCTCTATTTCTAATGGGCGATGCAGCATTGACATTATTTCCCCAGCAGATCACTAGCCCTGTCAATCAGTCTGTATTTTGTCTTTCGCTGCGGGCTCATTAAAACAGCTTCCTCACTCCCTCTGGACACTGCTCTATTTGCCAGCTCTGATCACGGAGCTCCTTATTTAAGAAAAATGCCAGCATCACTTGGCTCACATGAGATGCACCCCCTGACTTGTTGCCAGCTCCAGGGGAGACTTTTACAGGTTGCGCAGAGATTAAGCGCCCGTGCTTAGCCCAACTCGGGGTTTCAAGCCTCTCCCGCCATCCGTGTGTGTGTGTGTGTGTGTGTGTTTTAGGGATCTGAGGATAACAGTAACACTTGTCTCCCCGTGCTGATTTTGCCTGACCACAGAGCTCACTCTCCAAAAAACTACAAGGCCGGGTGTTTTTGTCACGTTTTTCCCCAACCCCCAAAAAGGAAAGATCTTATTCAGCTTTGCCTGCTCTGATGTACATTTTTCCCCCACCCATGCCAGCTTGCTTAATTAAGAACTATCCTCTGTATAGACTGATTAATAAAAAAAAAAAAATTACGTTTCCAATCAAGCCTGCACGCAGGGAGGACACCAGTGTCGAACCTTCCTATGCTGCAGCTCTCCAGCCTTTTAGGTCCTGATTAAAAACTTATTAAAACATTATAAATGATTAATGGGAGCACAGCTCTGAGTGGCAATTATTAGTTTTAATGCAGGTAATGCAGCTTAATGAGGGGCACATGTGCGCAAAGCCTTAACTTCATTACTCCTGCGTGTCAACATATACAAGAGAAATGTGTGTACAGGTCATCCATTACTTGGAACAGCACCGAGCCCTCGCTCTTCACCTCCCTTTGTTGATGAGCCAGGAGCTATAAATTAATCCCTTTCTGTGGCTCGGGAAAGGACCAAGGTGTTAAAATCACAGTAAGCCCTGTTTGGCTCCCCACAACTCTGTGCAGCACTGGGTAGGAACATCTCACAGAGTAGCTTCTGTGCAGCCCCATGGCACTAGGAATTTTTCACTGGAATTTTTGCAGGTCATGATTATCACTGTTCAGAAGCAAGAGTCGCTGACATCCAGAGCTGACCGGGTCACTATCTTTGCTAGTTTTAGGAGGGCGGTGGTGATGGCAGTAGGGGACGCTGAGCTCTAACTTGCCAGGGCCTGGTGCACATAAACACGGGCTCCCTAAATCTTTAGACTTGACTCCAGCGGCCTTCCAACTTCCTTGCCCCCGTGGGGCGGGGTGCAGAGAGCAAGTGTAAGGCCCACAGAGACACAGACAGATGCGCACCGGAGTTCCTGGTGAAGGAGCTCTGGGACGGAATGCAGACACACAAGGAAATACCAGTCGGGGCCTGGCTGCAGCATGGAGACCTCAGAGTGAGCACAGGCCCGAGAAAAGGCGGGTGGTGAATAGACGCATTTAGGATGCTGAGAGCAAGGAGCTCCGAGCGCTTGCTCAGCCCACAAAGAAGCCCATACAAGTCGCCAGTCCCACCTGGGACCCTCCATCCCGAGCCTGCTGCAGCCCACAGCTGGGAAGCAGGCCACTGGGCCCAACTTGGCATGTCACTTTTTATTTTCTATTTTTGTGACAAGCAGTCTGATCCAGGCTGATCTCCACTATCTGTTTGAAGAGTATTCAGGACTATTTGCATCATTTTATCGCTAATGTATAATATATGGCTCTAAAGTGAGCCCGGGCACTGTCTTGTTACCGAGCATAAAAAAGTAAGGGCAATAAAGATACATTAGTTCTCTCAAGCACAGCGGCTATAATGCAAGCAAGAAGGTTGCTGCTTAGAGTTAAGAGGCAACCTTTCTGCCTGACTAAGACAATGGAAGAGTAAAGAAAATGTCAAATCAAGAAAAGCTGGATTTAGAGATGAGGCAGCCCAGAATGACGTTGGGGCCATATTTTGTGAAACTATAATGCAGTTGGCAGCAAAGATCCGTGTTTCTGATTCATCCAGGGCTGCATGGCAAAGCTTTGTCAGTCTGTGCAAGGTATAAATAATTCAGGGTGAGAGATGGCAATTACAGGGCCCTGCACAACCAAAATGAATATTTTATGAGGACTAAAACTGCTCTGGAATGAATCATACACATGGAGTCACACATGGCGAGTGGGCCCCTACATGCCAGGCCCAAGAAGAGAGAAGCCGAGGCCCTTATCTCCTTTCAGAGTGTTGACTATAAACCTGGCGAATGGTAATAAGCAAACACACTACAAGCCGATCCCCTGGCTCGCAGGCCTCACACCCTGGGTGAATGCTTGGTCCCTAAAATGCCTTGTGGGAAAGCGCCCAGCCCAGGCCACCCCACAAGCACCCTGCTGGCTCACCTCTCAAGCATGGCTCTCAGTGACTGCCCTGAATTAGCGCGGAAGGAGGCTTTATTGTTGCAACTGCCTGAACTACTTCTAGGTGTGAGCTGGAACCCCCTCTTTGTGAGGAAATGACTGGGAGTCGGTTTGGTCCCCTGTGAAAGAGAACAGCTTTGCTGTCCCAAATGAAGTTGCTAGGTGCTTGGGTCTCGCTCCCTCAGCGTGACTTTTCACCTTCCTTTGAGCGCACGCAACCCCTCTGCCTCCTGGACTTGAGTCTACGCAGGCCCAGTCCCCTGATGGAGGGGCTGAAACTACGGCCTGCTCCCATACAGCCGAAGCCACACAAAATTTCTCCCACTTTGAAAACTAGTGTGCTTCCAATGGTTGGGGGTAGAGTTAAAGAGATCTTTAAAGGTTGAAAGGATGGTTTCATCTGTTACATTTCCTCCAAAAAATTCTGCTGGTGAATTGCTAGAACAAATAACAACATTGTTCGCCAAGGCTTGGAGGCCCAGGCCTGCTGCTGAATGGCCATTGTGTTTGTCCAGCTACTGATACCTGTGCTTTTGTGGTGGAAAGAAGGCCGGGGCCGTGACATCAACGCAGCACAAGCACCCCTCTGTGCAGACACCAGAGCGGGGCCCATCCCAGTGGGAACCCAACACGGGATCCCTCTGAGAAGGTTTTCTTTAAATCCAACTCCAATGCATTGTTTATGAAAACAAGGCTATTAGGTATATTAATAATTTGATAAATAGGGATTTGCCCTTAATTATTCATGAAGAACATTTGGCAACAGTAAAATTATATTCGCAGAACAGGTTTATAAACCAGCTAATTATAAATTAAGTATGCAAGAGAAAATTGCTAACCTTGAAATTAAAATATTTTATGATTCTGCAATTATAAAAAAAAAAGGTAGAGAATTATCAAAACCCCAGTGTGAGCGGAGTACAGCAGGAGTGTACAGATGGCGCTGTGTGGACCAGAGGAGTGACGGCAGGGGAGGTGGCGGGCAAGCCCCTGCCTCCCCCGTGCCACCTCTTGAGTGGAGGTTTGTTCCTCTAAAGGCGTCTTCCCAAAGGGACAGTCTGGAGGGGCCACGGCTCCAAGCACTGAAAGGCCCGGAAGACTTCCTTCGCTGGGCAGCGCAACCAGCCCTGGTCTGTAAACACGCCCATGGCCCCTCTCCTCACGTGGCTACGCTTGTGACAGTCATGAGGAAGCCCCGGATCTCCCCATTTCTTCTCACTTCTGCTGGGCCCAAGGGAATGTGGGGTCCAAAGGGGCAAGATTGAAGTTGGCGGGAGGGAGTGCGGTCTCACTCCTGCCCACTAGAGGGCTTTTCTATCGGGAGCAGGCAAATGGCACAGTGGGTGCTGGTGGGCCAGGACGTAGCCCAGCCTCCATCAGACACGGGATAGTCATCCCTTGGGAGCAGGGCTCACTCATCACAAAGGCCCAGCGTCCACACTGGGGGGCTCTGCCCACCACCATCCCCAGAAGCCTCTGAAGCCGAATGGACAGCCGTGGGTACCCACTGAGTACCACTCAAATTTTCCCTGGACGCATTTGAAAAGCCAACGCTTTTGAAATGAAGTGAACGGCCCTGGCAACATGGCTTAGTGGTCTAAGGCGCCTGCATGTGGCTGTAGAGAC
>PVJA010000298.1:52500-85000 GCA_004027025.1 Myocastor coypus
CGAGGCGGTTGGCTGCTCAGCCTATTAGCTCTGCTGACCTTGCCTCGCCTTTGTCTTTGGACCTTCCCCTGCTGCTCTCCTTCTCAAGCATTCCCTTTTGTTGTCTTAGAGGAGGAGGAAAACGCCACCTCTTCCTGGAGCCTCTGGAGCTTGAACTCCTGAGCACCGGTGACACGCCCAGCCTCGGCCACCTTTCGCCCTGCATGAACTTGGCGGGGGAGAACCGGCCATTAAATACTGAGCAGGGGCTCGAGCCAGCAGAGGACGCCTACCCACGCTGCGACCCCAGGCCTCCTCCATTCTGCCTGTCCTTTAGAGAGAAGGAAAGAGCTGGGTAGCCAAGTTTTGACACGGCCACATACGGCCCCCTCCACCAGCCTGACTAATCAAGCATCAAGGAGAGGCACAGCCAACCTCATTGCCAGCCATTGCCGCCTCCCTCCCTGCTACTTGAAATTGATGCCGGTCTAGAAGACAACTAGGCCAGGGACAGAGGTAGGATGACAAAACCAGACCTCCTTCATGCATCCTGGGTATATTCCCTGCTTGTGGGGGAACGGGCTCTGCTGGCCCCTCCACCAGTGGCCTGAGCTGGACGTGCACCCCAGTCGGTGGCAGCCCTACTCTCCTGTTCCCTGTCATGCAGGCTAACACAGCCAAAGACGGCGCTTGTGGGGCCGCCAGCCACCACTCTGTGGGACAAGAGTAAAGCGGCCAGTGCCACCCTGCTGGAAGTAGTGGGGGGCACTCAAAGCCCTGGGCTGTGTAGTCCTTCCCCCACATCTGTGATCTCTATGGTCTAGGCCCCCTACAAATCAGGGGAGACCATGCAGACCTAGCGGAGCACCTCCTACACAGAACTGCCTGGTAAGATGCAGGGTGAGCCTAATGCACACCACTTTCATTTGCAGGGAGCAGCCCTTGAAGACGTTCTCGCGGGCGCCCATTGTCTCCGCTCCTGCCCTAGCGCACCTTCGTCAGGGCCCTGACTGACAGCTGACATTCTCCTATTTATTATCAAGAAGTACAAGTTTTGATGTTATCAGAGTGGAAAAACAGCCCAAATGTCAAAGTCTGAATATTTTCCCCAGTTTCTTTAAATGACATCTCACTTCCCTGCGTTTATTGTAGCGGGGCCACTCGTGGCTGTGCGAGTCCAGGGCGGCCAAAGGCAGATACTATTGAACGTCATTGGGGTTTTGTCCCAGCACCCGCCACACGCTGCAGTTTCTGCCCTTTTCGTCGCAAGGAATTTCAAATAATTCTGTTATAAATGACTAAATCTGGGGCTGCTTAACAGAAGAGAGCCCAAGCTGACCCGTTGCTGTATTAAATTTTCATATGAAAAGAAGACTTTACACATGCAGCCAAAAGGGCAGAGCTCAGCGCTCCTGTCGGGCTCCCAGAGACAAGCATTTTCTAGCTCTGCATGCATAAAATGAGCTACAGTAGGTGTCAGTAATTAAACGATCATGTTTCAAAGTCTTGACAACAGTACCGAAGCAGGAGAACAAGACGATAATTTCATTAGTCTGAAGAGCTAAGTCATAATTAGGTGCCTTTCACAAAGTAAAAGGCATGGACAAAAGGTACCATTTCTGCCAGGCCAGGTCTGCAGCCCAGGAATGAAATCTAATCCAGGGTCCCGGGTTTACGGGGTTCACCCATAGGCAAGGGACTGCAGTCAAAGTCTGGCCCGGAACAATCAGGCTTTCTTTGGGGAGGCTGAGAAAGGAAATGATATAGAAATGGTCTGAAAAAGTCTGGAACAATGGGATTCATGGGCCATTGTTACAGGGAAACCTGAATTCCTCCCCTGGTCCTGGGCTCCAGAAAGGTGGCCACCCCCCACCCCAGGAGGCTGGCCAGGCTCACAGGCACCACTGCCTCCCTGTTCCACTCAAGTCATTAGCTGCATTATAAACTGACTTTGGTAAAGTAGCGTTTATTTAAAACTAAACTGTTGGGATGGGTACTTCATGGAATCATTAATGTGCAGTTTGATGTTTCTGTCAGTTTATTTATCTCTGTCTTTACTTGCGGAGGCATTTGCATATTTAATTGATCAATATGCTCCTGGCTCCTCTCACACATCTGCCAAGCTGGTCCCAGCCTCTTACACCCCTCATTTCTCAAACTGACAGCTCTCTGCCCGCCACCTCCTCCGGAAGCCCAGGCACCGGGAGCGTCTCTCTAGCAGCAAGGCTGCCTGGCTGGCCGGCCAGCATCACTCCTGAGTGTCTATTAATTTTCCATCCTCGGATAACGTATAGCCTGGAGTAAGGAGAAAACATTTTCAGTGTCTGATCTGCAGAAAGTTCTTCAGACAGATTTTCCACATGGCTACACGTCACAGTGCGAAGAGCAACATGTGTTCGTCGTCCCTCATTCAGCATCTGTCACTGTCTCGCTCCTGCCTCCTCGCAGCCTTGAATTGAGGCTTCTTATCAGCAGTGTGTCAGAAATCCGCGCTGCCTTCCCTTCCTTGTTTAATCTTTTATTAAGAGCTACATTGTGAGCTTCTGATAGCAAATGTCCTCCACTTCATCATTCATAAATCGGAGTCAACATCAATAAGGTGGCGCTCAACGAAATCAAAAGCAGCGTGGGTAACTGCCAATGGAAATGTCTTAAATTTTCTAAACAATCCGCTGGCATTTCTTGATGCCAACAGAGTGCCACAAAGCCCCATTATGTGTGTTGGATGGTTAAGAACATAAGGAAGTTGTTCCCCTCAAGTCCCTGCCTGGAGATTGATTACGCCGAAAGACACAGAGGCAGAGGCCATCGTCCTGGAACAGCTTGGGTAATTTCAAACAGGCCAGAAGAACTACCAACCATTTGGCTAAAACATAAATAAATAAAACCTCCTGCATGTGCTGCAAGGGGAAGCCAGGAGGAGGATGGCTCTCCCAGTTGCTCTTTGGAGCAGCCATTCCACAGCCTGAGGAGGCCCAAAGCCGGGCATGCCAGGAGTCTTGCTCCTGGGGTGAGAACACCCTGGGCCACTGGGGCAGGACTGGAAATCACGGGTAGTGGCACCGCATGTAGGCAGATGTCAGGAAAGTCAGGGCGCCCAGGTCCAGGCCGGGACCCAGCCTTTGCTTCTGTGCCCCTCAATGATTGTCATGTTAGTGCTCTCTTCTTTTGATTGATGTTTTAGTCTGAGCTGTCATTAGTTAAATTAATTTTCTCTCAAAGATAGTGGAATAAGGTCCACAAAGGCAAATCTAGTGAGACTGTAAAAATAGACCATAATTTGGAAGAAATTCAGATGCGTTCCTGGCTCCTGTCATCACAGCAGAAGAACACTTTAATTTGATATGAATTCCTCAAGAGAAACTTTAAATTAACTTAGATTTAGCTGTGTTTGAGGGATAGCAATTCAAAGCAACAAAATAAAATACCATTTGCTGACTCCAGTGTTTCTGTGTTCACGCTCCTATATGTTCTTTTTTATTTTCTGCTCAGGCTAAATAAATGCCAATATTCACCTTGAAAGAGTCATCATAAAGCAACTCCCCTGGGATATAAAAATATACTTCTCTCATCTCCCATCCAAACAGTGTCAGATGAAGTTAAAAGACCTGGTAAATGTGCTAAAATCTGCTTATGTGAATTATTATTTTCTGGGATAACGGAGCAGCCATCGGCTAAGCTGCCAGGACACCAAGAGAAATCCAAGCTGGTTTATACCCTAGGCGTGCGGGAAGATCTTGGGGAGTCATGGGGGTCAGCTGGGAAAGGTGAGAGGGGTACATGTAGGAACAAAAGCAGAAGCCACCAGTTCTTTAAGGGCTCACCTTGGCAAGGACCTTGGGGACATCTGGCCTGGCCCCCAGGGACAGTGAAGGCCTGCCAAGAGTCAGATCAGGAGGAGGCAGGAACGAGCCTGAGAGCTGCATCGCCTGCCTTCTGGACTCACACTGCCTGATACCAAAGGGCCTCCTCTCTTTTCTAACACTTTCAGGACCTTTAACCCTTTAACTCAAGCCTCTTGTGTTAGAAACTCCCATTTCCTAAACAGAGGACTACACTGCTATTCTGTGGTCAGGGTTTGCTTCACGGCCTTCCCAGGGTACACAACGTGAGCGTGATTCAAGTCACCCCGTTGGTGACTGCTCCTTAGAATCGGCTTATAAACTTCTTTGATCCACATAACTGGCAAGCTGGCTGGACTTCTAGAAAGTGTCACCATGAGTGGGGCAACCGTGCGAGGACACACCTGTGACCCCCTGCCTACAGTGGAGGGTGACTGAGCTTGCTCCAGTCCCAGGGTAAACCTGGAGGACTCTGGACACCAAAAACGCACAACACCCAACATGCAGCAGTGCCGGGTTCAAATGTGTAGGAGCCAATGAAATCAAGCATGGCCCTACCAACTGCTGAGACAAGTTGAAGGGGCAGCGGCTCTGTGCGCAGCCCTCCTGGCAAGGCAGCTCTGTGTGGCACGCCCTCCCAGAAGAGCTGCTCTCAAAGGTAGGAAACTCTTGACATCTAAATAAGTGGGTCCTCCCAAGTCAGGCAGGCCAGCACTTCTGCAGTGTCTTGCCCCAACGTGGATGGCCCTCGTAGCCGAGAAGCCAGAGGCTGCAGACACACGCCTGACATCCTCACATGACCTAGCACCGCTCCAGCAATGTCATAATTATGACGCCTAAACTTACCCTGTTTATTTGCAGGCTAGAGAAATGCATGATTGTTTATTTTTATTACAAATATTGATGGTAACTCACAGGCATTTACTTCATTGCCATTTCAAGTGAAATTGCCCATCATAAAATATCTCTAGAATTCTGATCCTGATTAGCTTCCCGAGCTGGTCCAGGGTGCGATCCTACCATTTGTCTTAATTTTATTTGGCTCTCCCTAACTGCACACACCACTTCAGGAATATCTGGAATTTTGTTTTAATTGTACAGCTTTCAACTCCGCCACATTTCTCTTTGTGTTGAAAGCATCCCGGTGATTTATCCTCATTATTGTGTAAATAGGTTTCGGCAGTTCTCAGTAAATAAAACAAAGACTGACAGGAGGAGCAGAGGGAGTTTGCTTTCCTACCAATTAGAGTAGCCTTAGGCAGTACTTTTAAGAGGAGATAAATCCTGCAAATCACTAAAATGATCCTGTCACATGCACCAAATATTAAAATCGCACAGCAGCGCCCTCGGTACCGTTTGCTTTGGTTTAATGAGTTGGGGTGGGCCTCACTGCGAGGGCTGCGGCTCACAGTTGGGGACCCCTCACTGACAGCAGAGAGCTCACACCCAACCGCAGCTTCCCGACCAGAGTGGCCAGATGGAAAATCACAATCCGGGGAATCTGCGGCTTTTTAGGTGGCGAACATTCCCAGACTGTCCTCTTGCCTCCTCCCTGTGACATCCTTCCATGATAAATGCATGCAGACCCTACTTCCTATTAGCAGAGGTGGTGCTTTTAATACCCAACATGTTATTTTGAAGTACAGTCTGGAGTCTGTGCCTGTTAAAGAAATAACCTGTTAAGTTCTTCAGCTGGGCAAGTGCTAGGGAAAATGAAGATAAGTTTACTTCACCTGGTGGCATACTCCGCCTCCAACAGCAGTGCACCCTGGGAAGCTAGGCCTGCCCGTCAGTCAGCTGGAGCAGCACAGGGATTCCTAGCCCTTCATAGACATTCTCCAGCCTCCCAGCTGGCTAAGCGTCCGCCCAGCTCCAAGGCAAAGCCAACTCACAGGTAAAGGAAACACTTCAGCTTTCAAATTCATCATCTCTCAGGCTGGTGTGACGTGAGGAGCCAGGGCCTGCCCTCCTGTGGACACACGGGCGACTGAAGCATTGTGTGCTCTGTGGTATCACTTATAATGCAGTTATCACAGCCAACAAGACATTTGTCATGGAACTTGAAGCTCTGGGAAGCCCTGGAATGGACAGCCCAACACATAGGCCCAGTGTTTTATTTTCCAAAATCTATTTTTGCTCTCTCTGCCAGTCAGGTCTTACTTGGTGACAATGACATTAAGTGTTATTAACAACTTTAGCCTGTTGTAACTTCTCTGTGAGGTCTTTATGAGCATGTAGCTAACTGCACAGGAAGGACTCCTATCACCTGAGGCCCGGGGTCAGTAAGGTGTTGTAACAAAAAGAGACACAGAGGACTTGTGCGTAGCAAGAACTTGTGTGGTAGGGTTCCCAGGTAGAATAAGATGGAGACCCTCTGCATCAGCTTCTCTGCCCTGCTCCGAGGCCCACGCCAAGCTTCAGTGAATGCAGTCCACATCCAACTAGATAAGGGGCCTCCTGGTGTACCGGAAGAATGTAAGGCTCCATGACCTCACTAACACTCTTTCAGGACTTGAACCAAAAGATGTGCATGGGCCAGAGAAGAACACGGCAAACAACAAAAGACGAAGTTGTGGCTCTGGTGAGAGTCCCTGTGTCAGCTCATCATTAGACATACTCATTTGAAGCTGCCAGTGTTTTTAGCAGAAACCAGGTATCGGCAGTCTCGTGGGCTTTGACCTAACATTTTATGCAAAGTCAATGGCACCTCCTAACCATGAGGTCAATTTCCAAAGTAATTATTACTTTCTATATATTAAATATCTAGCAGGGCCCTGGGCACTGAGATACTTGGACTGAGATTCCCTTCTAAGTGAAGATCTAGAACATTATGCTCAACAGCTATGATTAGCTTATTCCATAACCTTGTGTGGCATCTCACCCCCTTCACAAAATGTAGACTAAACCTCATAATGCAGTATCAGAGTGTGGTGTTCTGAGCCTCCTCTAGAGGAAACACATGACAGACATCTCAGGGTATTGCTTTTAAGATGTTGATTGGAGAGGATGTGATTTTTGATGAGTACAGGCCACACCCTAAAGTGCCTCTGGGAGGCACTAGCCTACTGTCCTGGGAGCCCATGGGCAGCAAGAGGAACCTCCAGGACTACACTTTAGTGGAACTTTAACTGGGACACAAGCCAGCATAGGAGAAACCATCTCTTACTACTGGGCAAGGACTCTTGAATGGAGTTCAAGCCTCCGATTGAGGAAACAGAGACAGAAGCCCCAAGACGACCAGTGACAAAAAACCTCTGTCTCTTCAGCTCTGCACATCCTGCCTCCAAAACCCTACTTGCCTAGGATCCCTAAGGGCCGCCACGGCCGGGAGAGAGTCATATGGCTCCAAACCACAATTTCCATTATCCGTCATTAAGAGCAACACAGGTGTGGGAGGCATGTGGGCAGTTTCCTTTTGTCCCCCTTCAGGATTCATGTCCTTCAACCTAGAAGACCCTTCCCTAAGCCATCTCTGAGGAGGCACAGCCCCTCATCCTCATAGTCCAGGATCCTGGAGCCCCGAGGTCCCTGCAGTGCTTCAGGTGACCCCCATACTTCTCCGGTGCCACAGTCATTCATTCTGCCCATACCTGCCAAGCCCATCAAGGGACACAAGGTGAAGGAACCGGAGGTGGGTGGGTGGGCCGATAAAGGCGGGTATCTATAGAGACAAATCTACATCATGCTAACACACGGATACAGACAAGGACATAAATCCATCTATTCTTTGGAACAGGAACACTTTTAACCACCTTAACTCAAACTAATAGATTTTCAATAAATATTTCTGGAATGAATAGATGAATATAAAATTAGCTATTCCTAAAGGAATAGAAGCACCTCTTTAAATAGCTCCTTCTATTGCAGATGCAAATTTTCATTGAGTAGGGAACCAATACAAGTTTATAATAATGAAAATCTTCTTGGGGCTGGGGAGATAGCTCCGAGGCACAAGTGCCTGCTGGGCAAGTGCAAGGTCGTGAGTTTGAACCCTGGTCCCACAAAAAAAAAAAAAAAAAAAAGAAAGAAAATCTTCTGAAGAAAAGCTAAAGTCACCCATAAAATGAGATTCCACTGCCACATATGTGAGGTGAACAGAGCAATGTTACGCCTTCTAGGAGTGAATTCATTCCTGGCAGTGATGTAGTCTTTGGGTTAAGTGGACTCTCGACCTCAGGGTTCCCCCTGGTCTCTTGCCTAACCTGCTCCTCTGTTGATTCTGGGCTGCAGCCTTGAGGAACAATGTGGTTCTATCTTAGTTTTGAGGGCAGCCAAGGGGGAACTCATGCACATTAGCCACCGTGGCGTCCACAAGCCACAGGTGGCACCTGCCACATGAAAGGCAGCTGGTCCTGGTACATGTATGCTGTGTGCATTATCTAATGTACACCAAAACTTAGCCCCACAGAAAATAACTAAAAATGCTGCAATAGGTTTGGGGGGGGGGGTTAGAATTTTTTTTTCTTGTTTCAGAACTTTTGTTTATTTATTTTTATGGCCATCTCAGCCTGCCCTGAGGGCAGGGCTCGCACAGCATGTGGTGCCAGGCATCAAACTACAGTCCCTGTAGCCGCCCAAGCTTTCCTAAGCAGGTGCTTTAGACCACTGAACCATCCTGCCGGGCCCCATGAAATAGTTTATTTTTACATTAACTACATAAGGAAGTGATTCTCCTTTGGCTTGTAGTGTTAAATTTTAAAAAATGCTTTAAGTGTATGCAGCAGAGGGTCTAGGTCTCACTACACAGATCAGACTCGTAGGGATCCTCCTGTTTTCATCCTCCTGAGTGCTGGGATAATAGGTGCCCACCGCCATGCCCAGACTCAATCACCATCTCCACACCCCCAGGCAGGTGGGGCTGGCACAGCACACCAGGGACCGAACCCCAGTTGCTGAGCCTGCCTAAGCAGGTGCTTTAAGCCACTGAGCTATCTGGCCAGCTCTAAATAAAATTATTATTAAAATTGATTACACTTGGGCCTGGCGGGATGGCTCAGTGGTCTAAAGTGCCTACTTGGGAAAGCTTGGGCGACTTCAGGGACCGCGGTTCAATCCCCGGAACCACATGCTGCGCCAGCCCTGCCCTCAGGGCAGGCTGAGCCGGCCATAAAAATGAGTGAAACAAGAAAAAAATAAATAAATAAAATAAAAAATTCTTTAAAAAAAAAAATTGATTACACTTGCTTCTCTTTACTTGGATAGTGTGCCTATTGCAAGGTTTGAAATGATGTCTCTGGCTTGTGTCTGTGCCTGTACCCTCGGCCCACGGGCCAGCACTGGTCTAGAACGTAGTCAACTTCTCCACAATGCAGTCCTTGATCTGGCCTCTCGTCCGCAGACCAGGAAACGAGAATGGAGCAGCAGCCCAGGCCCTCACACGCGGCGCCTGTGGAACAGCAGCCTCACCCCTCCTACTGTCTCCCAGGAGACCCTGCACCTCCCTGAGAAGGAGGGTGTTGGCCTGTCCAGGAAGTTGGCCAGAAGGCAGCAGCAACAGCAGGCCCAGAACCGGCCTTGCTGTCCCTACACGGTAACTTCCCTCCCCAGGCTGCCCTGGTGGGTCGGACCCCCGAGACAATATTTGTTTCATTAATGCAATGCTCAGACTCTCTAACACTGCTTCACATTCCAGAGTGATTCCAAAAGTGATTTCCACAATATGATTTACATACTAGCCGAGTGTAAATTTAGAATAATTTGGCCTGAATGATCCTTACTAGAATAGATGGCCACAAGGAAAGAATGGTGAATAAAGAAGCCTTACTCAGAATCTAAGCAATTTGCTGGCAAACACAAGCAGCATTTCCCCAGATTATAATTTACACTGTATTAACTGTCAAGAGCGCTTTTGAGAAATATAGATAACAATTCAGATGCAATCGATAGGGAGTGACAGTTGATTTTAAAGCTTAATGCAAGACAAGAAAGAAATGACTGGGGCATCGGCTCTGGAAGAATAAATTTGTTTTGTATTTGATTTTTGTGTTAAATTTATTACTGCCAAGAAGAGCTCTCTTTCAATAATATTAAGAACAAGATTGTGGAACTGCAACGTGTTTGCTTCCAGTCTTCACAACATTTCCAATATAAAATGATACCCCGGCTCAGTACTATGTATAGATCCGATGCCACCACTACGGATGCTTCTGAGTTGGAGCTTCCACCCTGCACTGGCTACCTTCCTCAGCTTCTGGGCACTGGGTGAGCACCTGGGTGGGTCCGGCCTGGCCTGGGAGCTTTCCCACCCGTGGCTGAGCCTGAGGAGGGGTCCGTAGGTGACGGGAGGACGCAGCGGTCACTCCCGCTCTGCCTTAACAACAGGCTCGCGGCCTGACACAGCACAGTTTGTTGTATCTCAGAGTCGAGTGAAAAGAAAAATCTGCAAAACTATCAGACTCGAGCTTGACGGTTTGATCGAGAAGGGTAGGAGGGTGGTGCACCCTTGTCGTAGTCACCAGCAGCTTTTTTCAATTCTGCCAACATGTCCAGTGTCTATAACCTTAGGCTTTGATGTTCCTTCCCTACAACACTACAAGAAACTTCCTTGACAAATACCAGGCCAAAAAAAAAAAAAAAAAATTCTCCCTTGTAGCCCAACTCTATTATACTTCTTATTCTTTCCCTCCAGCTGGGGTTGCCTCTCACAGCCCTAGATGCTCAAAAACCCAGCAGCGTGGCCAGAAATGAAATGATGAAAGTTGCCACAGTTCAAACTTATCCATACTTCTCACTTATGACATGATTGATTTTCCTTCAGCAAGCTCAAATACAGGGTTGTCTTCTTTCTTTTTTTGCTGTGGAAACAGCTAATGTATACAGCCTTGGCCTGCCAGGGAAGGGGAAGCAGGTTGACATGTAGAAGAACATCTGAAATGAATACGGATGAAATTTGAAAGTGCAATTTTCCATCTGTCAATCACCTTTCAAAGGGACCCGTTAGCCACCAATTGGGAGACCCTTGGCAAGGGTGTCCCCGTTTGCCATGCTCCGTGCAATGGGCCTCCTGGCCTCATTAATCAAGATATTAGCTGCGGATCAAAGTTTTGCACAGGTATGCCGCGCTGGCCCAGAATGCTCCAGGGATGTTTTATTACGCTTCTCTAGGTGCTACTGATAATTTATTTTTTGAATGAAAACAAATGTTCTCTTCTCAAACAGAATTTGATTAGGTGACGACAAAATCCATTTCTCTTGCTGTGATGGTGGCACACATTGGATCCCCTCCCTGTGCTGCCTCCTAAGAAAATGTGAGGTGCTCTTCCATTAATAATGGATGGTCACCCCAACCCTTTCTGGCCACAACGCCAAGATGCCTCGAAATACAGCCAATTAAGGTTTATTTAATTATTAAGGTTGAATAAATAACAGCGAAACATGTTAAAAATCTTTCAGTTCCAGTCAATCATAATAAAAAATTAATGAGACTGGATAGAGAGCCATAAAAACTGATAGACTGCGATCGTGAATTATAAATTGGTATTGATTTTTTCCTTTGCAATAACACTCTCAGGTAATCGTACATTGTCGCATGTAAAGTGCACTTTCCTGGTCGAGACTAATATTAACTATCAAATATAGATGAGACGGAGGCATTTATGACACTTCAGATTTCACAAACAAAAAGCAAAAAATACAATTTGTGGAATAATAGCAGTGCTGAACAGAGAATCCTAGGGTGTTTATGGGAGCTGGCCGGGACCCCACTGAGCCGTGAATTCATAAGACACAGTTACCTCATTCTTCTCCTGCCATTTCTTCTCTGATATGTTACCTTGTTAGTATCACTAAGAAAAGCATAAATATTTTTTATTATTTGTGAGGCTCATCCTGTCTTGCTTAATAGACAGGCCACATGGAGTTAAAGCCATATTATATGACCTGGTGCCGAAGTGATCATTCAAAAACCCAAAGCACATATTTTATACCGCCTGGCTTTATTAATTCTAAGCCCCCAAGAAATAGCGGGAGGATTTTCCAGCTTTCTGTTTATTGAAGTAACACGGAAACAAATAAGACATTTCCCTAGGCTAGCTCAGATAAAGTGGACAATTACTATTGGCATTCCACATGTAAATATTTAACAATTCACAGCTAGTTTGCACCTAAATACCCATTAGATGTTGCTACAAGCCTGGACACCATTTCCCAGCAGAGCCACATGGGTCGTCCTGGGCAATGGTTATTGGATTAGGGCGAACACAAATCTCCTTCTAAATAGCGCTGGAAGGGGACTCAACTGGGAGGAGACGGATGTTCCCAAGTAGGCCACTTCTTGAGCGACACAAACCAACTTGGCCAAGGAAACATGGACAGAGCCACCATCACCTGGATCCGTGCCACTCACCTGGCTAATTGATAACCCATTGCTGCAGTTCGTTAGTGGTGTTGATCAGATTTTCCTCATTTGGGAAGAAACATAGAGGAGATATAGTGGACGTAGGAAAATATGGCTGCCTGTCCAAACTCTGCTCCTTCCCACACTGCCTGGCCTGCGACAAGGATGGACAGGCAGAAGGCCACCATCCTGTTTGGACAGGAGTGTGTCAGTTTATAAGGGTCACACATGTAACCCTTAAGTCAAATCTGCAGATTCCCAAAACGATACAATCGCCTCTGTAGAGTAATTCCTTTCTTCTTCAAGTTAAGCTACAAGTATATTATTAATGAGCACAATGTGATCAGAGCTAAAAATGTGCACGTTGTTTGCCCACTCCAATTCTAAGCACAGATGGCTAAGATTTTCTTTCTGATGGCAAAGTCATTCTGTCCCTTTTCCAGCATTTGGAATTTGGAACTCGACCGAGGTTTGTCTTTTTTGAGGATGGATTTTCATCCTTTAACTTTCCTTCACATGGCTACCCGCGATGGACAAGGCCTGAGTTAGGGGACACACTCTCTTCACCTGTCTCTCCAGCAAGGAAGCAAACTCACTGGCCATGCACAAGGAGATCTCAGCCCCTATCCGACTGCAGATACTACACCCCAGGGGGTCATCCTGGCCACGCTGGTCACCCTGGTGTGCGGACCTCACTGAGCACTGACCTCTCAGGGAGCCTCCGTGGGCCATGCCTCCTCACAGTCCTCCTACTGCGTCACCAACCTCTGGCCCTGGCACAGGACACTGCCTAGGAACAGCAGCGCTGGACACAACCCATCAATGGTCACCCTGCCTCTCAGTGGAAGGCTCCAGGCTCTCACTCACCCAGCTTGGGCAGCACAACTGAAGTGGCCCAAGATCAGCTATGCCTGGAAACAGCCCAGAACCTGGCACATGAGGGGCTGGCAGCCAGATGGCACTGAGCACCTTCTTACACCTAATCCAGGCCTATGAGGCCCATGCCGCCCAGGGACCCTCCATAGCATGCCATCAGCTGCCAGGGACCTGGGCGGGGTCCCACTGCACCACAGCGCCCACCCCTGGGCTCACAGCCTCCCAGAGCCTGGCTCCTGGCCCTTCCCTGGTCATGCTGACCTCTGAGCTCTGGAAACAATTACTCCTGGAAGGCCTGTCAATATCATTATTTTTACAAGAAATCAATACGCCTCACAAAGTTAATGGGGGATTCAGGCAGGGAGCGTTTACCTCCTCACTGTCAGGGCTCCAGCTCTGCTCCGCACTGATGACAGATCCGCAGACACCAGCAGACAGTAAGCAACGCGTGGAGGAGCTGGCGCGGCAGGCAGGCGTGGAGGCCGGCAGCAGTGCGCTAACGAGCCGCTGGGGGCCCCGGCCACGTGGGCTGCAGGGCGAAGGGCCATACGGGCAGACACCCCAGCGCTCTGCCCCAATGAGCCCTCACCCCCCCCCCCCCCCCCCCCCCCCCCCCCCCCCCCCCCCCCCCCCCCCCCCCCCCCCCCCCCCCCCCCCCCGTCCAGCGAATCTGAGCCTCCCACTCCATGACACGGTCTCCTTGAGCACAGACTGTCTTAATCTTCAGGCCCCCTAAGCTGGGACAGGGCTGGAGGGAGAGTGAGCAGCATCTACTGTCTGTAACAAAAGGGACCGCTTTTCCTCCCGTCAAGTACTTAGAACAAGAAAAAGTACAAAAATACATATGCATATTCATGTACAAATACATACATACAAATACAGACATATACACACACATACATATTCACAAACCAGAAAGAGCTCTACTGACAAGCCTAAAATCCAGACTGACGGGGTTCAGAAAACCTCCCCCATCACCAGTTTGGCAGGTACAAGCCAAATCTCAATGCGGACATCTTTATACATGAATTCTAGGCCATTTTTCCTTGTCAACCCATCAAATTTGCTAGCTGTTCTTCCATGCTCTTGCCAGATACCCAGTAGCTCCCCTAATCTGGTCCCCCCCCCCCCCCCCGCCATAGTTTAACAATTAAATTAGAAATTAAAGTTAGGAAGTTACTCAAGGTACAGAACTTGAGCATGCCCTAGTGCAGACTGACATACCACCTCAAATCCTTCCTGGATGCTCGCCGGCCTGCTCCATCCACTCTGCCTCCAACAAGCAAGTGGTAGAGGGGTTTCCCATCCTTGGCTCCCTGCTGCAGCCCCACATATGCACTCCTGGGGCACAGGCACCAGCAGGGCTGTGGCCAGGGCTGCTAACAGAATGGACTTGCCCACACGGGGATCAGCTGGGGACTCAGGGCCCAGTGTCAGCTACTAATGCGCCATCATGGACATAGTCCTCTACAGCCCCCTCTCCACTCTGACACCTGCCTTCTAGGTCATTCTACAGGAGCCCCAGAGAGCAGGGTCAGTCCTAGACAGAACAGCAAAGCAGGCCTCTGCCCTTCTCTTCCAGTGTGGCAGTGACCACAGCCCCATGCTCACGAGGAACCTCCAGTCTAGCTCGACTCCTTACCGCTGAGGGTGGCCAGAGAGACAGGCAGTGGTCTGATAGGCAGAAGGGCCCGGGCCTTTCTACTTACCTAGCCAACTGCGAGGGGTCTGAAGAGTCTGATCACACAGCCCCATCCTAAACACGGGCTTATAGGACGCTTCACTTTACTCTTCTCTTGCCAGCCCCTGTCCTGGACACTTTTTCCCTTCCGTCCCAACTACTTTCTCATTAGTGATTCTCCAGTCCCGGTCCTTACCTATCAATATCCCATTTCAGAAACCTCTGGGTCCACACAGGCTCCCAAAAGCTGAGCCGGCAAGGTAGCAGGAAGGCACCAGCATCCATGGTGCCAATAGCAGCAAAGAGTGCCAAGGGGTAGGTGGAGGCTGGAATCACTGCAACAGGGCCAGATACCTAGGAAGCTCGTGGTCCGAGTCTTTGCACCAGCACCTGCCATGAAAGGAGTATGCAGATCCCACGATGGATTTAGGGAAAGTGGTGGCCATGGGCTTGTGGTACACGGACAAGCACCCAGGAAATCCAAGCTAGGGTGAGCTTTGAATATCCTCTCATGCACTGGTGGACAGGGATGGTGGTCTAAAGAGAGCTTTGCCAACACCCAACTGGTGGAGGCTGGTATAAGCATTTCAATAAAGCTTCATGGATGGAAACGGGTCCATAACCCTTCCCAGAGTCAGGCTGTGCACACAAACTCAGTCTGCAGAGTTCCCCACCCGGCCCCATGGGGTGGCCCAGTGCTCAGAAAGTCTACTGCAGAGTACCATTGAGAGGGTGTCTCTGTGCACCAAGGGCCCCAACTGTGCTTTCTCTGCACAGAGCACACTGTCACCCAGCCCTTGGCTCCCAAGGACAAGTCCAGAGATGGCAAGGGACCCCAGTCCCCAGGGAAGGCTCCGGAGCTCCTCTCCCCACTATCAACAGTTTGGAATTTACACTAGTCCTTTACATCATTACCAGGCTCTTCACAGCTTTTTAGGGCCTTAATGCAAACCACATGCAGAGCGGCCTCCTCGGCCAAGGCGCCAGCAGCTGCCTTCCCATTGGCTCCTCCAGGATGGGAAATCGAGGTCTCAGAGGAGAAAAAACAACAAACAGACCTCTTGTCTACAAAGCAGAACTCAAAACATTTTTCATGCATTCTAGGCTTCTCCAAGCAGCGGGCTGTTTAAAAAAATACCTGGCCCAAATTGAGCATTTGTTTGACATGATGGAAAAGTGAGTGCTATTTTCTGTTATATTGCTCCTATTCTACATCGACAAGAATATATTTTTTCCCTGTTCCCAACTGATTTCACAGTAGTGAACTCCGTTTATGAATTATCTGACACATTTCTTGCAATTCTTCTGACAACAGTGCTCAGTGGAAATTTCAAGGCCCCTCTTTTCTGACAAGTAGAAATATCAATATTTGAATAAATTGTGGATTTTAAACTTCTCACTCTGATGCGCCACATCGAGGAAGACTGAATTCTTCTTTTCCTGGGTCTAATCCCCCTGAGCCTCAGGAAGAAATCTGTATGCAGCGTTTCATTACAAGAAAGCAGTACTGAGTGACATTTGAAACACATCTGAGTCGACCTGATGAAGTTTACTTCCTTCCAACAACAAATAGCAGCTTTGTATGATTCCCCCTTCTTGGGCGAAGATCGGCACAAGCACGGTGTCTAAGCAAAACGCCAAAATGTGGATTCACAAATTGACA
The DNA here is from genome assembly GCA_004027025.1 of Myocastor coypus. Classification (NCBI taxonomy): domain Eukaryota; kingdom Metazoa; phylum Chordata; class Mammalia; order Rodentia; family Myocastoridae; genus Myocastor; species Myocastor coypus. Next base: position 68,877 of record PVJA010000298.1, read on the forward strand.
GGCCAATCTTTAAACAAATGTGTTTCTTGGGGGGAAAATGCAGCTTTGTTCGAGCTAAGCATTTTTCTTTTGCCTGACAGAAGCATTCCGGGCCTGATTAGAAGGGCCTTGTTAGGGTCCGTCTCAGACACTGTGACTCCACATTTTAACAAGCATGCAAAGAAAACAGCATAAAGATAACAAAACATTGTCATTACCATCTCCGGTGACTCTGTGTGCCTTTTAACACGAGCACACATTTCTCCTGGCGGCTCACACACAGTTGTGTGCACCGGGCAGGACCCAGCCCCAGCCCCGGAGGGTCCCAAACGAGGGACTCTGTGTGCGAACAGCACTGACGAACTGGTGGCTGTGTGCACCTCCAGCAGCGGAATCCTCTCTTCTTGGATGAATAAGCATGTATGGTTTATTGTTGCAAACATATGCGGTCCTGAGCAAGATGATGAATGGCCTGTATTTCCCAGGGAACGGCCAGCAGAGCCTCTGCCTCCAGCCCATCCTGAGGGTCCTGAAGCAGCAGCCTCCACCACTCCCATGGCTGCTGTTTCCTGAAACGCATTCCTTATGAAAATAAGTAGTACTGTGCAAGTCAGAGAGAGATCACGGCGCGTTAGAAATGCCGCTGGCCACCTGTGAGGGAGGTAACAGGACTGCGCTATGGGAGGGGCTAGAGCCAGGGATGAGGCAGCACAGGACAGGTGAGCCTGGATGCGGAACAGCTGCTCTCGCCCTCAGCTTCCTCACCTGTGCAAGTGGGAGGCCGTGGCCACCTTTCGGAGCACGTAGGAGGCCTGCGCTGAGCACACACACACGCACTTAGGAAGTGAAGCCTGAGTCCTTCCAACCAGGCTCATTTTTTCATCTCACTTCTGGTCTGTAGGAAAACTCTACCAGAAAACCCTGGGTTGACAATCACAGCTTTTCCTCTAATATGGGGGGTGGGGGGTGCCAGGCCCAGGCCCAGGCCCAGGCCCGATGGCTCCAGAATTCACATCCCATCTCACAAATCGCCTCCTGCAGTTAGAAGTCCACCTCATGTGAAAATCTGGGGCAGAAGCTTCTGGAAGGGCTGGGGCCACTTGGGAAGGGCTGGCCACATTGGGGCCAGCGGTCCAAGAAGACGCTGGAGTCAGAGGGGATGAGGGAAGCTGAGGCAGACACAATCTCTTATGCACTTGGGGCAGAGGGCACCGGAGCTCTGGTCATCGGCCTGTGGTGGAGGAGGCATGGTAGGCAAAGGCTCTCTCTGCCTTCCCAAAGGGCAACTCCCATGACTGTCTCTTAAGGGACGGACAAAGGTGAAAGCCAAGGTGGATCCCTAGGCCTGGCAGAAGTTAGAGACTGGGTGGGGGTGGGGGTGGGGGCTCCGTCCTACAGGGCTGATGGACACAGTGTCTGATAAAACAGACATGAGACGCACCGAGTAAACTATGACCTCATTCTTCAGTTGCCATTGGCTGATCTTCAGGCAGATGTCCGGGGTACCCAGCCCATGACGCCAGCCTCCTCAATAAATAACACTAGGGCAGGAGTGCAGGAGCTAGACGCTCGTTCATCCGCCTAGCACAGTTTTCGGTGGCTGCTGCGGGACAGGAGCTGTGCCCCACAGGTGCCCAGGACACAGGACCTAGGGAGAAGGCACCACCACAAGAAGGGCATTCTAACAGAGAGAAATTCCAACGCCCAAAGCTGCCATTACTCAAAAGTAAAGACAACAACACATCCTCTAGAACTGTCACGACTTAAAACACACACACACAGACAGGCACGGGTACACACATACACCGTGTAGGTCACAAACACACACAACTGAGAAGAGTTGAGTACAACAGGAAGTCAGTCGGAAGAGCCCATTTGTCCAAGTGTGACGTTCTGTGAAGTTTGTTCTAACGAGCGGGAGCCCAAACGGCCAAGCTGGGAGAGCGCAGCAGCCGAGACAACAGAAGAGCTGTGCCCACAGATGGCCCAGCATTTGGAGGAAAGCACAATATTTTATCTAAATCTCCAAATACGAACACATGATCACATACCAAACACGCGCCACCTGAAAACACCTGTTGGTGGCTCGAGCTGCTTCGTATCGCCAAGAAATGGGGGCTGTGTTAAATTCTGCAATCAATAAAGATGGCCAAGGATTGGTAAGGGCGGTGAACTCAGCCCTGTGGGGGACTGGTGCCTTCTAGGGCCGAGCAGAAGCAGGCAACCACCAGGGAGGCAGGGGGAGGAGGAGCTACTTCCTATGTCCACACGATTTGTAAATTGAGAAACTGGGACTACCTCTGCAGAACAGGTAGAATGTACCATCCCCATTTCTCATACATAGCAAGCAAGATGCAGAGGATGTAATGGAGCCCTACAGGGGCTCCCATGATAAAAGGAAGGGCCTGAGAGATGCCCTCAGGGCCGGAAGAGGCAGAAAACAGTGTCGTTCCTCACTACTGACTCAAGGTGAAAACCCTCTTGGAAATCCCAGGTGCAATGGCTTGCAAGCCAATGTCCACCACCCCCCCCCCCAACGCCTCATAAAGTCACAGGTGGGGTTTTGGGAGGTGGCTGGATCCAAGGTGCCTGAGGCTGGAATCAAGGACTCAACACTGGAACTGACCCATGTGGGATGCTAAGATAAAGGGGGCTTGCCCTGGGTGTGAGCGTCGCCTGCCCTCAGGGTGAGTAGGATAGAGGGGGTGGGGGGGCAGATAAGATACAATAGGCTGTAGGAAGGTCACCACTGCCCCTTTGCTGCCTGCGTCTTCTCCACTTTGCTGCTTGGCTGCCCTCCAGCCTGGGAGCCGAGCAACTAAGAACTGTTTCTCCTCTGCGATGCCCCTCTGCAAGCCACCGTACTGTGGAGCCGGCTTACGACGGGCTGAAGCCTCCACACACTGTGAGTTCAAAGGAAATAAACCTTCCCTCCTTTAACTTCGGTGTTGGATATTTTGTCTCAGCAACTAGCAAAATAACTAAGCCGGGGCCCAGCAGGATGGCTCAGTGGTCTAAAGCGCCTGCAGGAGGCTGCAGGGACCGCGGTTCAATCCCTGGCACCACATGCTGCGCCAGCCCTGCCCTCAGGGCAGGCTGAGCCGACCATAAAAATAAATAAATAAACAAAACAAAAATTCTGAAACAAGAAAATAAATAAATAAATAAATAAATGAAAAATAACTAAGCCACCAGGCAAAGGGGACACTTGGGGAAGATGTGTGGACACAGGTGGAAGTTCTGGGTGGGAAGAGAGCTGGGCCCACGGCACCTTCTTCGGTTCTGGGCTCCCGAGCAAGCGCTCCCTGCCCCACCTCATTAGCTTCACCTCTTCATCTTTGAAAAGAATTAAGCAAGACATCGCATGGGAAATGCACTGCCAACCCCCCAGTCTTCCCTGTGCCTGTGAACCCAGTCTCACACAGTTGCAGGAATCAAACCCGAGATGTGCTGCACCCTAACACCCAGAATCAGTGCTAAAACAGGTTGCCCTGCGTTGTTTTCGAGGAAAAGCGTGACTACGAGAGGCACTAGAGAGCAGCAGAGATGGAGACGCTCTAGGCAGTGGCGCAGGGGCCTGGGCCACCCATGGCTCTAGGGCCACATGGCCAGCCACAGGTGAGAGAAACTGGATGCAAGAGACGCTACTCCAAATTTCAGGCAAGGCTCTGGCTGCAGCCACTGAGGTCTTCAGTGAGGAGTGGACTAAGCTAGACTCTGTCCTGACCCCCAGAGCCTCATGTCCACCTGTGGACAGAGGGGCTAGCAGAGCCCGTGGAAGCTCTCCGAGAGGCAAGGGGAGCTGGAGCCCCAGGGAACCAGGGGTGGGGGGGAGTTACTATCATAGCTGAGAACAGCACTCCTACTGGGCAGGAACGAGGGCCTCAGGCCTCTGGGGCTGCGTGCAGGCCTATGCTTTCGTGGTGTCAGTAAGACAAAAATCTAGAAGTCCCAGAGGAAAAAGCGAGCGCATGAACCCTTAGGACAGCACAACTGCTTTGTAAAGAGTAACCCTAAAGTGACGTAGGTAGCGTGTGTGTATTTCACGTAGCCGTTTAATTACTACAGTGGTAGTCTTCACTTCAAGAAAACTCAGCTAGGAAAAAGCAAAACAACAACAACAAAGTTTATGATACAATGAAAACTCAAAATCAAGCCAAATCGAGAGGATGTGAATTATAAGCAGGGTCTTAAAGATAACTTGATCTCTGTAAGTGTCTCCGCTAGTAGGCTGGGTTCATCCTCTGAGTATACTACTAGTAGTTAGTAAAATAATCATCTCAACCCTAACAGCAATCATAAACGGCCAAGGCTTAGGGACCCCCATGGGACAGGTACTGTGTTAAGCACTTTAGATTTACTTCCTTCAATTATCTCAATCATCCTCGGAGACCTCTGACAAGTTAGGCTTTTCATAAGGCCTGGTGTCGTTAAAGTAGACCCCAACTAAAGTGGGGAGGGGCTGAGAAAGGGATGAGACGGACAGCTCTGCTTCTATCAGCATGGCTGGTACCACCTTCCCCTACTCGACCGACGGGGGGTTTAAAGCCAGACAGAACCCTGTGTGCTCGGGGTCGTATGGCTGCACAACGGGGATCCAGGCCTTGTCCTTTCCCAGCCCATCACCGACCCTGAGCATCCAAGATTTTGAGCTGTCACACATGGAGACCACACCTGTCTGCAATATGCTGCATACATGTGCTGTGTATCTGTAAATGCAGGCCTGAGACACTTAGCTGTCCCTGGCACCACAGTGACCTTCTTGTAGGGGGTGGGCAGTGTGGCGGAAGCTCCTGGCCTACTCGCTACAGACCTGTGCTCCCCTCTCTCCCGTGCGACGTCTATGTCATTAATACCTGTAACCTGGCACTGACACAGCCCCCAGTCATGAGTTCTGGGCGAAAGGGGCGCTTCAGAATCCGAGGAGGACAGTAAATGCCACAGTGTTGGGGTCTATGTGAGTTGGGACTGAGGCACAGACGCAGAGGCATCCGAGCTGAGCATCAAAGTAAGATCCCAGATTATGAGCAACAGCTAAGGATGGAGAAAAACACTGACAGAGCCTGGGAGGGTATCTGGGCGGGCAAGCTGGTGCATAGAGAGTGCAGGGCCCCCGGAGATGGGGCCACGTGGGGAGGGACATCACAGCCTCTGTGAGAGCCAGGCAGCGAGCCTGAGCAACAGGCTCTAGCACAGCAGGCACTTGTGCTTCAGGGGCGAGTCGCTCCCCATAAGCTGCTGCAGGACCACCATGCTGTATCTACGCTCCGGGGTAGGGGAGACCCAGAAATTACTCAAGGATCTTCTGGCCCAGAGCTCAACGGAGCAAGTAGCAAAGCCCAGCTTAGATTCACAAAGTGCCACAAAGTGCCACAAAGTGCCACAAAGTGCCAGGCATATACAGGTGCTCCGTAGATACTGCTTAATAGAAGAAGAAAAACAAAAGCAAAAACTCCCGAAGCGCATCACTGAAGCTGCCCAGCTGTGCCAACTAAGGAGCTAAGGAGCAGAGATCTGCAGGAAGTGGGTCTTGGGCAGCCTGAGGCAGGGCGGGCATCCGTGTGCCTGGAGGGGTCCTGGGCTCAAGGAAGGAGTGTTTGAAACTTCCGACCCAGTACCAGGAATCAATCTCAGGACCTTGTGTGCTCTGCATTCTCAACCAATATATATATTAGAAGAGTGACAAATACAAAATGCATTTGAGGTTTTTTAAAAATTAATGTTGATTGAAAGTGTTAATGTTTCATTGTTGGATCAGTCTTACATACCTATGTCTGTCGATCTATACTGATTTGATGATGAAAATTGTAATGCAACCATGGTTTAAAAAAAATTTTATTGTGCTGTATAAAAGTTTTACACCATTTTCTGATGGTGTCCAACCTTCATTTTGGGGGACTTTTTTACACTTTGTTGTAACTCCTATTATTGGATAATAAAAATAAAAGAAAGACAGACAGACAGACAGACAGACAGATAAAACTTCCAACCCAGCAAGGGTGCTGCTGCTGCGTGTGGACGTCAGTGTGGGAGAGAATTTTAACTGGGATGCGGCTGAACTTACAGTGGAAGTCACAGGAGTGGCCCAGAGGAACACACATGGACTAAGTTATTAAAAGCTGAAGACTTGGCCACGCTACGGAAAGCACCCAGCCTGGTGGATGCTGTGCGCAGGTTGTGATGCTTCCCTCTTCCTGGTGTCGAATGCACTGGGGCATAGGCAAGAACACATCTAACTGTGAAGCTCCTTATCAGGCACCGGGCATCTGCTGCAGTTCTTACTCCTGTGCAAGGCTTGCGTGTGAGGGGGACCAAGCTCCGGCGCAGGGGAGACGGCGCCTCCCCGATCTTTGCTTCCCTCATCTTCAAAGTGGGGACCCCACTGTCCCCAAGAAAGATGTTGCATGTCTGAGGTGGCCTTGGTGGAATGGGGACAAGAGCAAGTACCAGGAAAAAGCTGCTCTGTGTTGTCTCCAAAGAGCTGAAGATCCCTGCGCTAGGACAGAGGGCCTGGCATCCCTGGCCGGAGGGGCACGAGGAAACACAAGCGAATTCGGCAGCTTTGGTCCGAAACCTCAAATGAGAGTCAGACTCTGAGAAACAAACGGCTCTGGATCTTTATAGGCCAATGAAGGGGAATCTCAGTGGAAACAGGGGTGGCCTGCAGTGGAGTTTCCAACAGGGCAGTAATGACATCTCTGTCCTGAGTGCTGAGGACTGGGGCGCACCAATCCTGGCCTCCACCCACCAGACACCAGGAGCAAACCCTCCCACAACCCTCCTGCCCACCAACCAAGAAGGTCTCTGGACATTGCTAAATAGCACCTGGAGGCTGGATGACCCTGGGTTCCTCGCCGAGTTGCTGACACCCACGTGGCAAAGGACGCCCTGGGTGAGACCTGCAGAAGAATGGCCGCCTGCTCATGGACATGACAGAGACCTCAGCCAGATGACCACCTTCCCTTGGTAAGGCCCCAGGATCAACTCTTCATACCTGCAGTGGGACTGGCAGGGTAGGATGTCCATGCTCAGCATGGCTGCATCTCTTGGGCACCTTCCCTGAGACAAAAGGTAGCAGCCACAGCTGGGACACATTCAACGCTGGGTGTATCCGGCACGTCTGCGTTTAGAAGGCAACACTCTCTAATGCTCGGAGGCCGCAGGTATGTAGCAGCCATGCTCTCAACTGCACAGGGACAGCCTCATCCCAAACTCCCTATTGGCCACGCTGGCCCATTCCGGCCCTTCCTTCTCTCGCGTCACCCTATTCCTCCCCTCCGCAGGACTCGAGCTATTGACTGACGGTGTCCTTTGATACCCATGAAGGTGGGAAGGAGCCGCCTATGTGGGGGACACCGCAGCGCCCTGTACGCCATGCCCATAAGGGCTAATCAATACTTCGCATCCTCTGAGCTACACTCCACCTTCCCACTCGCACAGAGAGGGCCAGGCCTGCGCTAACCACAGCATCAGATTCCTCTGCTTCTGAACTGAACTGGTTCAGTGCCTCGTCGGCGGCGTTAGAGCCGTCTCTCTCACCCAGCTGTCATCCTCTGCGACAGTGGTCCTCAGCCTTTCTAATGCCATGACCCCACAATACAGTTCCTCATGTTGCAGTGACCCCAAACCAAACACTAAATTTTGGTGGCTACTTCAAAACTGTCATTTTGGGCCCGGCAGGATGGCTCAGTGGTCTAAAGCGCCTGCAGGCGGCTGCAGGGACCGCGGTTCGATCCCCGGCACCACATGCTGCGCCAGCCCTGCCCTCAGGGCAGGCTGAGCCGGCCATAAAAATAAATAAACAAACAAAAGTTCTGAAACAAGAAAAAAATAAATAAATAAATAAATAAATTCTAAAAAAAAAAAAACTGTCATTTTGCTACTGTCATGATTCAGAATTGCTTTAGGTGACCCCTGTGTTTTGGTTATTCGACCCCTGCAGGGGCCACAACCCACAGGTTGAGAACCGCTGCTCTACGGCCTCCTTGCTTAGCAGTCACTGGCCAACTGCTGCCCATAATGAGGCTATGCCCAGGATTTGGGATGCGTCCCATGAGCCAAGATAGCACACCCAGGATGGTGGCACCAGTCAGCTGCCCAGGGAGCTAGGAGTCAAATCCAGACTTGAACACCTGGGCCTACACACTTAGAGTCACACTCCACTTGCACCCTACACACATAGCACTTGCATTTGCGAAGCATAAACAATCCCTGTGAATGAAAGAGGTCACGGGGGACTTACAACCTGAGGCTCCCCTCACAGTCAGTAGCTCCTGGATGGGGAGGCCAAACTGTCCAGGACAGAGGCCCTCAACCAAGAGGTTCAGCCCTAGTACTACCCACAGATGCCACATATTGACAAGGTGCTGTAACCCTGGCATGGGTCAGGGGCTGACAGGGATACCAGGAACTCCCCACATCGCAGTCAGAGAGGCCGGGGAGGAGGTGAGTGGCCGGCACATGTGACAACAGGAGCAGTGGAAAGGAAAGCCGTGAGGTATTGCTCTCTTCAAACTAGAAACATGGAAGGAGAGTCCCTGGTAGTCTAACATATGACTACCTCTGCCACAGGAGCCACCAGAGCTGCTTGGCCAGCAGACCTTCCCCAGCCTCCTGGGACCTACAGGCAGCTGTGTCCCTGTCCTCCCTCATCTCGGCATGGCTACAATAGACTGCTAAGTGACCTGAATGTCTCTACCCTTGGCGCAAACCTGCAGGGCTGGCTGACAGTGAATGGTCCTAGTACATCCAGTTGATAGAACAGGACCGAGAGCAGTGTGCTTTGACTCTTGCTGGTATTCTGTATGAGAGCAGCAGCAGCTGCCTTGGCCAGATCCTACTCTGTGCACAGATCCCTGTGTCGTTCCATCCCACAAGGAACATAGTTTGTTTTTTGTTATTCCCATTTTTCAGGGAACAAAACTCAGAGACTCAGAATTTCATCACCCCAAATCACACAGCTGATAATGCCAGCATAACATCTATCCCATGGTGTTATGGTTTATGTCTAGTTGTCCCCCTAAAGCCTCATGCAATCATGGGGCGGGTGCTTCTAGAGTTTGAAACGCAACTCGTGAAGCACTGGGATTATGTGTGTTTTAGTACTGATGAGATCATGGGTCTGAGTACTGCTGGGAATTATAGGTGTGGCCTGAGGCGGATAGGCTAAGGCAGAGAGCCTGATGTAATGTAAAGAGAGACCGAGAGACAGACTAGCGCTGTTGCTCTCTGTTCCCCTGGTTGTTTGGTTCCCTCTGTCACCATTTTTGTTGCTGTTCTGCTGCCATCTCTGCCATGTGCCTCTCTGCCTTGGAGCCAGCTGACTATGGACTGAAACCTCCAGTAACTGTGAGGTGGTTTTTTATGAGGAAATGAACCTCTTGAGCCTCTGTGTTGCCCCCTCTTGCGCCAACTAGATCTGAAGGAAGGTGGCTATGCTTTCTCTATTGGGAAAAGCTCTGCAATCGAGTGGTGCAGGGGCAACACAGATGCTCAAGAGGTTCGTTTCATCATGAAAACCACCTTGAAAGAGTGCAAAGCTGGAAGACTCACCCCTGCCAACTGCAAAACTTACCACGATGCTACAGAAATCGGAACAGTGTGGTAATGACCTAAAGGCAAATCTATAGGTCAGTGAGATGGAGCAGAGAGCCCTGAATCGCCCACTGACTGCGTGGTCCCATTGCCTCAACGAGCGTGCTAAGCCCACTCCATGCAGCAAGGGCGACCTCTTCAACTGGTGGTGCTGAGAAGCCTGGACACCAAGCACTACAGGGTAAGGCTGAATCCTTACCTAAAAGCGTACACAAAAACTAATTCAAAATGGGTCACAGGTCTAACCATGAGACCCAAAACTGTAAAATTCATTCACAGAAAACACAGTCAAAGTTTTGTGACCTTGGAATTGGAAGTGATTTCTTGAATATGTCAGCAAAGGCAGGAGAAAACACACAAAAATCGGACTTTGTGAACATTAAAATCTTTCTGATGTCAAAAGGCACCGTTTTATTAGTTTACTGTTTCTATCACAAAATACCTGAAGTAATGAACTTATAAAGAGAAAAGGGTTTATTTTGCCTCACAGTTCAGGAGGTTCAAGTCCACGACTGGTCAGTCCCATTCTCCTGGAATTCTTGTGAGGACAGGGCAGCGCGTCACAGTAGGAACACATAGTACAGGGAAACACTTTATCCCAGAGACACTGAGGTCCCACAGTCCCCTTCAAGGACATTCACACATGCCCTCCTCAGTGACCTAAGGGGCCCCAGCAAGCCCCTACCTCTCAACCGCCCCACCCTGGGAACCATGTCTTTAACACAGGAACCTTTAGGGAACCCTCATCAAATCACAGCACCCGCTGAGAGGATAACAGTGTGGCCCAAGGGCCAGAAAACAAGGTTTGCAAACCTCACATCTGGATTAACAAGCAGAGCACTCAGAAACCTCATGGAGCTCACCCACAGCAACAACAAAACAGCCAAATGTTAGGCTGGGCCACAGACTTGACGGAATGTTTTTCCTCTGAACACACACAAATGGCCAGCAAGTACCTGAAGAGACGCTCCAGATCACTACTCACTAGAGAAACGTGAACCAAAATTACAGCAAAACCCAAATTCTCACCTATGAGGACAGCTACCAACACCAGAAGCTATTAGCAACGGTGTGAAGGAGCCAGAATGTTTATGCACTGCTAGTGAGACGATAAAATGGCACAGCCACTGTGAAATGCAGCACAGTGGCTCCTCAGATCACTCAAACTGAAATATCCTCGGGTCAGCCAAATAGCTCAGCAGATTAAACCACCTGCAAGCAGGCATAGGGGCTGGAGTTCTTTCCCCAGGCCTGCTATGCCAGCCCTGCTTCCAGGGAACACTGAGGTGGCAATTGAGACTGGCCATGGTGGCATGAACCTGTAATCCCAGCTTTTTTTTTTGTCTTTTTGAGACAGGGTCTCACTATGTAGTTCAAGCTGGCCATGGGCTGACTTTTGTAGTACAGGCTGGTCTCAAACTCTCACCAATCCTCCTGCCTTGGCCTCCCAAGTGCTGGGATTACAGGTGTGCACCACCAAGCCTGGCTCCTGTAATCCCAGCTCCAGGGAGGCTGTAAACAGGCAGATCACTGTGAGTCCAATGCAGTGGTGAGACCCTAAACCCCGTGTAGACCCTTCCCTAAAATATAAAAACAAAACAAAGCAAAAAACCCTGAAACATCCTTATAGTCAAACACAGGGTTTTGAGGAGGTATTTATATAACTGGGTTTGTTTTGGTATCATTTGCAACAGCTAGAAGGTGGACACAACCCACCTGTCCATCAAGAGATCAGTGAATACATCCATCCACATGGTAGAACGTTACGCAGCCTCAACACGGAGGAAGCGTGAATAAGCCAGCCACCAAGTAACACCCGCTGTGTGACTTCATTCACACCCAGTGCTAGAGCAGTCAAATTCTCGGAGACAGAAATCAGAACGGTGGTTGGCCAGGACTGGGAGGAGCGGGGAGTCGAGTGTTTAGTAGGGACATCATTTTAAGAAGGTGAAAAGCTTTCCAGAGGTGGCAGTGGTGACGGTGTGACATCGCAAATGTACTCAACACGCTTAGCTGTGCGTTCATAAATGATTAGGATGGCAATTTTCATATTATGTGAGTTTCACCACAATAAAATCTTGGGGAAAGGTACATATCAGAAAGCATGCTCTAGTCACCCTTCATACAGACGTTTCCAGGAAGTGAGCATCCTACATAAACCGCCCTTTACCCTGCAGCTCCTTCAAGCATCAGGGATGTACAAGGAAAGCACCTTGTGTGTATCATCGAACGCTTAGTGATACTTTAGAATGATTGTGGAATTCACTGTTGAGAGTATTTGACACATTTTGAGGACTGGGGAGAGCACATGCTTCACGTGTTCAAGGTCCTCGGTTCCCTACCCAGCATAGCTAAGTAAATAAATAAAACATTTTGACTACAAAAAGCAGAGAAGTACCCTGATGGCACAAGGTCCACAGGAGATAATCAAAGGACACTGGTAAACTAGGAGGATGAAGATGCTTTCAGCTGGAAAGAATTTCAGTTCCTCACGTAGATGCTTTCCTGGGGCCTTCGATGCTGCCACTGTTTATTTGTTCATTCATTTGTTTATTCATTCATTCTGAAGACCAGGAACACCTGATACCTGATAGGTCCGGTCCTGTGCTGCGCAGAGGGGACCAAGGCAATGCACGCTCCTCAACCTGTCTGCAACGAGCATGGACTCTGCCTGAGAAGAGGAGGTCCCGGAAACCAGACACTCTTCAAAGAGCCAGTCTAGAAAACAGTGTAACGTGGGCAAGAGACCAGGCTGCAAGAGGCACAGGAGGTGCCAGGCCGCCGAGTTACCGACACCCGGAACTGGAGAGGTACGAAACAAGCCTGGCCTAGGTCCCAGGCATGTGTGAACACTCAGGCCAGCACAGCAAAGCTGCACATCCTGTCCAAACTCACCTAGGACACTCTCAACAACAGAAAGGGGATAGTGCCCAAGGCCAGGTGGCCAAGGAGGAAGCTCAGCAGAGAGGTCCATGGGACACTGCCTTTCAATGACAGAGAAGACAGGTACAGTCATAAAAGGAAGAGGGTCATACAACAAGAGCAACAACGGAAAGGAATCTACATCCTCCACCTCCAGAAGGTGTCTGAACTGAGACAGAGGCTGTCTCGGTTGAGGGAGAGGAAGCACCAACGAAGGACAGTCACAGCCTTGAAAGGCGCAGGGACCCAGTGCGGGAGCCAGGGCCAGCCCAGCCCAGCCCAGCCTTGCCTTGCAGAGCTAACAGGGTGCTGGGTGATGCTCCCTAGAGGGAGCTCAAGAGCTAGCTCCGTGGAGGACAAAAGGCCAGGCATTGAAAGGCGCCTGTGCAAGATTTCTTGGAGCTCTGAGGCAACAAGGGCCCCCACAGCCTCTGGGAATGCTGTCCCCTCGGGAGCTGCCACCAGTGATAAGAGGAAGCCAAGACCATCATGCTTTGCTTTATCCTTAACAAAGTGTAAAGCCTGAGAAGCCAAAGGAAGAGAATTCAGATCTGCATTTCCTGAGAAGCGCCCTAGCCAAGCTGGCTCTGTGGGTGGTGGGGACAAAAAGAGACACCTGTGCCCCACCCACGACTCTGCTCTTGGCTGCACAAATCAGTCCATTTCCTGGATGAACCCACACAGCCTCAATACATGTGTGGTCACATGGTGGTCCTTCTCAACTCGCAAATTCCTAAGTGGAAAATGAATTCAACATCCTGTTAAATTCCATTCAGTGAATAAAAATTCTTGGCTTTCCCATAATACTCAGAGAATTGAAGGCGCAAAATGCACACGACATTCTGTGTGTAACTTTAACCAATCATCATCTCTCTTGACGAGAGGTACATAGGCCTTGAGGCCAAGGTAACGAGGTCCTTCCTATGCCAACCTGAAGCCGTTCTGGAGCCTTTCTGTCTTGCACCTTTGGCGTCTGCCCAGTTCACAAATGCCCAATGGCAGTGACAGGGTGTCACACCTCTGGGGTGACTACACTACCTGTGCTGGTGGCCCTCAAGGAGAACCAGCACCTTTGGATTTGGGGATTTGGCATGCTTCTCTCTGTATCTTGCAGCTCTGCACTTCATGTCCACCTGCCCTAAGATGTTTCCTCTGGTCCCTGGGAAGTCACACACAGGGCTCACCTTGGGGTGAGCCCCGGGGGGATTATGTCCCAGGCTGTCCCACTTCTGTGTATGACCCACTCATCTTCTGCTCTGCGGGCTGCCACTCCAGAAGAAAGTAAAAATGCTGAGGTTGGGTCTTCGCACTCTGAACTCTGTGCTCCATGATTTTATGTCAGCAAATACTTTTCAGAAAGCTTGACATTTACATCCCCAGACTCTCTCCAGCCAGCTTTCCCAGCCCCCCAACCCACAAACAGTTGTGGGGAATGGGTCCTAAGAGCTGTGAGTCCCACTCAGAAAAACACCCAATTTAAAAACAACCCATGGGGGCCTGGCGGGATGGCTCAGTGGTCTAAAGCACCTGCTTGGGAAAGCTTGGGTGGCTTCAGGGACCGCAGTTCGATCCCCGGCACCACATGCTGCACCAGCCCTGCCCTCGGGGTGGGCTGAGCCGGCCATAAAAATAAATAAATAAGCAAACAAACAAAAGTTCTGAAACAAGAAAAAAATAAAATAAAATTTATAAATAAATAAATAAATAAATACAAACAAACAACCTATGGCCACCCTAGGGCAAAGTGAGTTGGGATACAAACATCTTAGAATCCCTCTAGTGAACAACTTGAATCATTGTAAAGCAGCAGACTGTAAGAAAAAGTTTACATGCCCATAAGAATAATTAATACTCATTGCAGGAATCTGTGAAAATGCCTGAGTATGTAAGGGTAAGGGAATCAAATCACCTGTAAACAAAACTGACCTGTGACTAACCACCCAAACCTAGCCACAGTCCCTCCTTTGGTTATTTACTTAAAGTGATTTTGTGTATTAAAAACAACTGGATTAGGGCCCAGCAGGATGGCTCAGTGGTCTAAAGCACTTGTTTAGGAAAGCTTGGGCAGCTGCAGGGACCGCAGTTTGATCCCTGGCACCACATGCTGCACCTGAGCCAGCCATAAAGATAAAAAAAATAAATAAATAAACAAAAACAAAAAAAACTGGATTGTGGTACATACATTTTCTCTCTGTTTTCATTTCGTCTTACGTAGTAATAACGTTTCTAACATAGTAACCAATCTGGCTTTTCTAACACTCCACGATATGGGCCTTCCCTATTTCATTTCATCTCTCCCTGTTTGGGAGCGAAATGCTTCCTGCTTTTCATTCTGATAAGCATGCAGTGAACTTCTCAATTATTGACCTTCACCTGTATTTCTGTGTCCTTACAAGAGAGTGGAGTCCTTAAAGGAACATGGAGGCTCCCTCTGGGGAGGCATGGGGCCCTCTTTCTTTCCCTCCAGGTAGAGACAGCTGCTTCATCACATCCTTCCTGCCCCAAGCATCCTTCCTGCCCCAAGCATTGACTATCTAGATCTGCTCGATGATATTGTTTCAAGTGGTGATTCTTTGACACGCTATCACACGAATGCAGCTTGATTTAGCCATTCTGACTACTTCTGTCAACTTTTATACATCTGTTGCTCATGTTTTCAACCATGAACAGCTACCTTTTGTCACATTTGTGCTAACCACTACTAAAGGACTCAAGAGGTGTGGAATCTGAGGAGTCACCCATCTGAGACTGTCACCCATGCCTGCGAGCTTCTGGGTGTGTCCCACTGAACCCTGTGACACTCGGCACAACAGAAAGATAAGGGTCTTTTCCGGAAAGTATCCTCTGCAGTGCGAACCCCACCAGAGCAGAGAGGTGCTAACACGGACACGTCCAGTGCTGTATAAATGTCTGCAGGCAAGCAACCCTCCTGATAATACATCATCCAGGCCTGCTGATGAGTTGTTAATCGAGGCAAGGGGGGAACTGCATTTGAAGCTGGGATTCAAATCAGTAACGTACGTGGATGGTGGACTCTAGACCCATTCCAGCAGGGCCACCAAGTTAGGTAAGAGGGCCTCATTTCGGCACAAGTGAGGGGTACAAAACACAATTTTATTCAGTACGGCCCCCTTAAGACACAAATGCAGACTCAACTTGTTCCTGACAAAGATGTATTATTCAACTGAGATTTACTAAAATGTCATGAAAATTAGAACCCATAGGACCCCTGGTTTGTGTGCTCTTTGGCCTGGGTAGAATACCAAATAAGAAGAAGCTGAAAAGCAGTGACAACCCTAATATCTTAGGGATGTTTTTATACACCATCACCCCAGAGACAAGGTTAGTTTCTAATGTTCTTCTGGATCTGAGTGTATGTTGGAACTGAACCCCTGAGATGAAGGCAAGGGCCCAATGGTGGCTGTGTGACTCTGCCACATACATCACAGAGCCATGTGGCTATTGCAGATCTCAGTCCCCCACAACTACGTGTCCTGAGAGTGGTGGCTCTTTGTGACCTGGGCTTCTAAACAAAATGTACCAAACAGGGGCCAGGGAGATAGCTCAGGAGCACAAGTGCCTGCCTGGCAAGTGCAAGGTGCTGCATTTGATCCCTGGTTCCACAAAAA